>QAOA01001448.1:1269526-1284476 GCA_003255065.1 Cercis canadensis
AAAAAATGTCACTTTTGGTTAAGAATAGTTTGACTATACTAATTACTTATGATATATATCCATTTTCATTTTTTAGTAGATGAGAAATAATTTTAAAATTAATTATTTGTATCCATATTTTAGCCTTTTGGTACCATAATTTTTATAGACAATTGTAATGTCTCCCTCATCTATAGATTTGAACACTTTGCAACATGATCTTTTCTCATTTTGACACATTTTTGAACCCCTTAGCTATGGGTGATCCTACCACATCATCTGCATTTAATTAAACTCACATAAACTATAAACTAGACCTCCTCATGTTTTTTTGTTCTGCTTAAATCATACATACTATTTAATAGAGAAATCCATTTCCTTGCACTACTATATTATACTAGCCACAAAGTATGTGTGGCTGTTATTTGTAATTGGTTAAATATGTGTTGGATCCACGTTCAAAGTCATCATTTTGACTGATTTGGCTCACACTTATTAATAGTTGTATCTGATGCATACAAAAAATTCTCCCCTTCAAAAGTTTTTTCAGGAAGTTATCTTTTATTGTGGTTCTACGCGTCTATATGAAAATAATACAACTCATTTCAATTAATGCTAAAAAAAATCCTTTTATTGCTGCACACTGAATACACATAATAAAACTTTTTCTATACAATTTTTTTCTCTTCTTTGTTTTTTGGGCACAAATCTTACATCAAGAAACTTTCTCAAGAGAATACTCAAACCTTAAATACTTCACCGATCTGTACAGTGGTTTAAACTTTAAAGTCAAGTTCTGGATCATCAAGTTTCCAAGTGTCAGCTATGATTTCGTATAGATGGATTTGCACATTCAGACCTAAACGGAAATAATACATTCACTTTGAAATCATTGCTGGTACTTTAAATTAAGAAGTGTAACCAGTTATACAGTTCAATCTACTGTTACACTGAAGATCACAAATATATCAGTTCTTGTGGAATATTAATTCAAACCTGCCAAAAGCATGCATTATACACTGTAGAGTTTTTTTGTTATAATTCTTGCACTATTGAAATGTATATATTAGTTAATAAGACTCCATTGAGATGAGAATAGAATTTGTGTAGCAGTACACATGTATAGTTTTTTTTTTGGTTAGCTGTACACATGTATAGTTGATGAAACATTTGGGAAAGCTGATGAAACAATGTACTATTCTGAACCAAACAGTTAAAAGAAGAACAATGACGAAACTGGTGGACATTGAAAATGTATAGTTGTTCCATTTATATGATCTAGACGCGTTGGGGAAGGTGCCAATACGAACTTCTTTTTGGCTATAATAACGACTTATATGCCACCAAAGGTTGTTGTTACATAAAATGGGTTCTTTCCTCTAATCCTAAGGCAGATATATATATATATATATACCCCCACCATGTTTCGCTATCAAGGGCAAGCACCCTATAGGGGACCCTTTTAGGTATAGCAACAATTGTACTTCAAGTTAGCACGAATAACCATATATGTCTAAAAGGTTCTCTTAGGGATTTGATAGATGATTTTTTTTTTCGTTCTTGAGAATATTACAAATACATTTGGTAAATCTCAAATATTTTTGAGAATATTAGACAATATTTTTTGAGAATCTTCTATCTTTATGTTTGGTTCTAATACAATTTTCTTGGCAATCTTAACATTTTTTTTGAAAATACTCCTATCTAGTTTAAGTCCAAAAAAAGAATAAAATTACTTCCTATAATTAATGAATATTTATTTTTAGACAATTTGTGTCTTTGTTACATTTTTTTTTTATGCATTGTAACTTTTAATTTTTTTTATACTTTTGATTTAATTTTGTCTTATTTACCTTTTTCTTTTATTTGGCATTATCACAATTATGCCATTAATGAAAGATATATTTGTCTTTTTACATCTAAATTTTTTTTTCCATGATCATGAGAATCCAAGATTTTCAGCTCCTTATAAAAAAGTTTTGATGGGAAACTTGTTTTAAAATAGTTCACGAGAATCCAATTTTCTTGCAAATGTTTTTTTATAAATTTTGTACCAAATATGGAAATATTAATTTTCTAAGTTAAGATTCCAAAAAAACTAAAAAGAATCCGTTTGTTAAATGTTCTCTTACTGTAAGAGTTACAAGTTGTGTACTTCAAGTTAGCACGAATTATTATAAATTAGCTTAGTTAGAGTACTTTAAATTAGTTGATCGCAATGATGAGATACACATTCGGAAGAGAAAATTTTGGGTGACGTACTGCAATTACGTTCAACCCCCACAATACATTGCACAAGAAAATATCACATGGAACACGCAAGAGTGTAATAACCCTAGTGAAGCAGAAGAAGAAATGCCGTTATGCAATTGTACAGTTGAGCCATTAACATAAATGCACTTTAAGTACCTTTTTATTATAGCAGATACAAGCATTTACATGCATAAACAACCTTCAACCTTTTTATTATAGCAGATACATGCATTTACATGCATAAACAACCTTCAACTGCAAACAACCACTGGTTATAAAACTTAGTGTAAATTCATGCTTCTATGGAAAACTCTTTGATCCACTGCTCATGCATCCAACCACCTAAAATACAGCCGTTCACACGCATAAAATCATGGGTCATGTAGCACTGCTGTCTTTTTTTGGTACATTACGATACAGAGGATAGAACCTAAAACTTTTTATAAAATGTTAAATCCATCACTAGTAGATCATATCCTGTGGCTTAGTACAAATTAAAATTACAATCAAGAAAATGAATTTCATTAATAACAAAATTCATAGTTAGTTTAATTCAATAAGTAGTCAATATCTGTTGAGTAGGATAAATATTTGTATTAAGCTGATCAACTTGGTAATCTCCCTGTTTAAAGTCCCTCAGTTCATAATTCATTCCAGCTCTGATCGATCTTAGTAAAAATCCCCTTTTATGGATAATACCTTGCATTTATAACTATTCACATTTGAACAAGGGGTTTTCTATTCAACTCGATGGAATTATTTGTCGGTGGACCTATTTTTTAGGGACCAAAAATGGGTTTTACTCAAAGATTTATATAGATAGCAAAACTCCTCCTCTATGATTGTTAAACAAATAAAATAATCTCTTGTAATTTTGTTTTTCTTTTCTGAAACAAAAGAAAAATCTACGTTACCTATTCTACAGTTATGGGTCATTTATTATTAATTATGCTTATGTGCCTGATAATGGTCATGGTAATATAAAAATTTGTTGATAGAAGAAATCAAATTTCTACAAACAAAAAAGAGTTGTTTTTTTTATCATTAAATAAATAGAACTAATTTTTTTAATTGAAAATATGAGAGATTAACGAACCTAAAACCTCAAACAAAAAAGAATTGAAAATGTCATCTATAGAACAAAAAAAATAAGGGGTATAGTTAAAGTCTTAAAGAACCGTTAGGATTTAAAATATAATTAACTTTTTGACTTTCTTTTTTCCAAATATTTTCCCTTTATTTTAAGAAAAATATATTTTTCCCCTTTTAATTAGAAATTAATAATAAATGTTTTGGACCGGGTTCTCTTTGTATGGGTTTTGAGAATGGGTCTAGACCAACTAATTTCTTCATAGGTTGTGGAACACAAATGAAGGCCTATTAACACCATTCCTTAATTATTTGGAATTATCTATAATTGGCAATTTTATTATAAGAGTTCTACCCCTACCAAGTTCAATTAGGCAACTTGGATGACATATGCACATATATCCAATGATTTCAAGATTGGGGTATGAAAATCTTATATTTTCACTCGCTGAATAACTTACAAGCAATTAGTTTAATGATTCTGTTATGCTCGTTTTCAGCCCATAAATATTTATGGTCGAATTAGACTTGCAATTGATCTTGTCAATACTATTGCAAAAGAAGTCATTGAGAAGGCCAGTACTAATTGGGTGGATTCATTTCGTTGAAATGAACTGCTTTGAATAACTTTTTGGTTCCTACCTTGATAATTAATCATCCTTTTGGAGACCATTAAACTCAACTTTTTTAGTAGGGCCATCACTTGCAAGCACAACAAATTTTATAGAAAAAGATATGTGACTTTGTAAGTGAAACATGCTACAAGTCATATGATATGTTTTGAAAAGACACGTCATATGGTATGTCACGACGTGTCCGATAAATTATAATATTAAAATTATTAAATAAATTGTGAAAGTATAATATGCATGTCAAACAACCTATACCCCTATTCGAATTAAACACCACCCACCCAAAAATAGATGAGCGATTCCTCCAATGTACCTTTGCAGGTTTGTTTTTCTTCGTCGCGTTTCTCAAGCCCCTTTGAAGCCAGATAGCCTTCTCTCTCTCTAAGGTGCAAGCTCCATTGCCATCGAGCTACCTGATGGGAGATAAAGAGAACGATAGAGAGAAAAAAGAGAGGTTAGACTGAAAGAGTATGAAATAAAGATGGAGACTGAGTTAGAGCAAGAGGAATAGAAACAGACCTCTTAGCAGGGAGAAAGAGAAATTGAAATTTCAGATTTAGTGTGTGTAATCCTTTCACTCCTTACTTCTGGGTACTCTTCTGTCTCTTTTATGAATCTGTGTTGAGTAAAAGGCAGACAAAATAAAATCTGTGAGAAGATGTTTCCCACGAATTCGTCCAGTGACCATGGAGAGCTGAATGGGGAAGGAGATGGTGTGAATCCGTCAACGAATTTGAGAAATCTTTTCCTACACTTGCAATTTTAGAAACTAGCGGATCTTCTCTGTAAAATTTAAAAAAATTATTTTCTTTTTCTTTTAATAAAAAACCAGTTTTCTTATAAGTTATAACTAGAACATTATCTCTCCACCTTTACACCTTACCTAAAACGTGAAAAATACCTCAAAGATAGAGTGAACCATTCAAAAAATGGTGGGCAGGGTTGCAGCTTTTCAAAAACATATTCATGGGACCGTACCCCGTGCGAAGATGTGTTTGCTGATATTAAAATATTATAACGTTGTTTGCTTTCACAAAATATAGTACACGTACGGATGAATTACGGCTAAACCCGTTTTACTGGAATTTGCTCCCGTGTCAAGTTGAAACGGAATCTATATAATGTGTGTATTAACTGCGATATGTAAACCTCCTGGCCCCAAGTTTGCGACATCAGATAGGAACGAATAGATTGTACCAAAATGATCATTAATGTTAAAATGTAGAAACAGCAGCATCCCCATTTCACATCGTTCTTTCTCTTTATGGGGCAGTATTACAATGTAGAGAGATTAAAGACAATATAAAATTTTCTTAATAATAAATAAAAAAATTTATTTAAAGATTAAATATATATATATATATATATATATATTAAAGTTGAGTATGACGTTCTTCATATCATAAAATTCATTAATAATAGGTTTTGTATCAAATATTTCAAAAATTACTCTGTCAATATAAATGATCATAGTAAAAAAATTATCTTTTATCTTATTTTTTAGTTTACTTTTGATAATATTCATAATAGAAAATAACCTCTCACTACTAACATTTTATGTAATTTTCTAAAAATACTAATGAGAAAAATAAGAAATTATAAATGCTTTAGAAGTAGGAAAATGTGGGATATGTTAAGAAACCTCCTTTTTTAAAACACTAATAGAAAAATACCAAGTAGGTAGTTTTCTTTATAGTAGTATAGAATATTACAAACTACATTAACAATTTCATCTAAGTTGTAATCTCACCTAAATATTTTTCTTTTTAAGGTTAAGATGATTCATTTATACATTTAAGTATGAAATTTTTTTTTTCTACTTTGGCTGCAACTCCGATTCAAAAGATAGAACAATTTTTGAATTAATGAGTTTGTATAAAAAGCATCATAGAAAAGAGAACAAAAAATTTCAATTGAGACTACTTGCATATCAATTCCTCTCGAATTTTATATACCAAAACGCATACATATCTATTTGATTCTTATTTAATTAACCCTAGTTAACATATTCTAGATTTAACTCTTATACAAATATATATATAGTTGTACGCGTATGATTATAAAGAGAAATAATGTAACACTGACATTATTCAAAGAATTAGAAAATACAGTTTATTTCATATTTACTATCGTGGACCAACTTTTTGTTGTTTTTGGGATATCTCCGATTCTTTGCTGCCAACACAAAATTGACTTGTCAATAACGTGACTTGTTGAACCTCTACTAAATTAAGTACAAGGTGTGGGGGGCCAGTGCCCCTCACCCCCCTCAATCCGTCACTGCTTAGAGGCCTGACAGTGTAAAGAATAACCAAAAACAAAAAGCATGCCAGTTACCCTTCCTAAATTTAAAAACTAGTTCCTTAAAAAACTAAGCTGTTAGGGTAAATACAAACATTGCAGGGCACAGGCTCAAGAATGGTGTTTATCTCCTCAAAGCCCATGTGACTTATGCTTCCATCCCCATCAATTCCCAGGTTTTCTTCCATTGAATCATAAACCAGCTGCGTCTCTAGAACATTCTCATAACATGCTGATGCTGATGATGATCCTCTAAATGCTTCCACGGCCACCGTAATGTCCTTCTCAAGCTCCATTATTCTTTTTTCTCCGAGATCTGTGTGTGCAGTTTTCTTCATGTTAATACCATTATCACCCTCCAATGACATAGAAGGGAGGCTCAAGGTGGAGGTGAGCATGATGGCGTACATGTCATGCATTTTTATGTAGTGATTAGTTGAACTTGAGCATGGATTTTGCCATGCTTTGAGTACGTCTAGGCATGGGGGTCGATGTTGAACTGGGATTTTGCTGATTACAAGCCTAGCTGTCTGGGATCCGAGCTGGTTCTGGATCTGGTCCTGCACCATGCCCGACATCTTGGATTCTCTGACTAATCTGGCTTCAGCTTGGAGCCTGACGCTCTCCCACTGAGCCATGTGGCTCAGATATTCATATTTGGGTGCGGTTTTTGGCTTGTGGGTGGAGGGGTCTATGCCCATTTTTATGAGTCTTTTCTTGAGGTGGGTGTTCCAGTAGTTCTTAATCTCGTTGTCCGTTCTCATAGGTAACTGAGCTGCTATGGCTGACCATCTGTGCAATATACACATGAAAGAAAAGAAAAAGAAATCTCAATCATTAGGAAGATTCAGAAGAGCTACCATCATAGCAGTATGAAAAGGCTGGCTAAATCAAATAGTTGCTGAATACTGAGATTCTCCTCAGGAATCACAGTCAAAAGTAGAAAAAAAACAGAAAAAAAAGCTGGCTCACTTGTTTCCAAGAAGAGCATGGAGAAGAATAATGGTCTGCTCTTCCTGCAAGCTGAAAGTTCCTCTTTTAATATCGGGTCTTAGGTAATTAATCCATCTTAGTCTGCAACTCTTCCCACATCGTTGAAGTCCTATTGGAGAAAAAACAAGACCCAGCTATGTCGTAAGTAACATTGTTCATAATATATATGAAGGGTAATTAATTAATGGATATAAGAGAAGGGTAACAATCACCTGCTTTGGCAGGCAACGAAAGCCAGCTTCCATGGCCATGTTGTTCAATGTAAGCCTTGAGCTTTTGGTCTTCCTCAGCAGTCCAAGGCCCTCTCTTTAGCCCTACCTTCTCACAGCATGGTGACCTACCCATCTTTTAGCCGTTATCACCAACAAGTGGAAAGGCTGGCCCAGGGAGACAAACAGATAGAGAGATTAGGAGCAAACTAAACAGATATGAGATATGATGGGGGTGAAACGAACACGTGAAAAGGGACAGTTTGATTGTTCAAAGAAACCGGCTGGAGAGCAAAGTCATATATAGAGGACCACTGTGAGTCTACCACACGTGTCGTAAATAAATATATATGACGAATACGTAGAAATAAAAGCAGATACAAGTAAATGTGGAGATTCATTGACATAGATATTTGAAACCTGATAGGATGAACCAAAGTATTTCGAGACTCTCATCGAAATTATGTGGTTAGGTGCTACGACCTGACATGCCCTAGAAGATTTTTATTTTTGTAGCATATGATAAGATGAAAGTTCCAAACTTAAAACCTCTTGTAATTAAATTAAGCACAGTCTTTATTATTAAACTAACCCTAGAGATCAAGGGCTTTAACCCAGCAGTCACCAAGCACGGCCAAGGGCCATGGCATTTCGGGGTCGCAAGTTTGATACCCCGCTTGACCCCTCCCCTCCTCAAACAGCTACTCTTCCCCTCTTTTTCTACGGGTAAAAAAACTACACCTAATAACTTTTAACCACAAATTTTCTAACCACTTGCCTTTGGGCTTAATTACGTGATGTTGTTGTTTTACCTAAAAGGCAAAACCTAAGGAGCCCAAATATTTCTCCCCCTACGGAAAGAGCATGGATCATGGCAAAAAAAGAGCCAGAGGGGAGAGCATGGATGACCTAATTGTGTTATCTAAGGGCCACGTGTGATTTCGTGCTCTTTCTAGCCATATTTTGGGCCATGTAGTAAAACTATTTATAGAAAGAATTAAATATTAAAATGAAATATTAAGAAAATCAGAAGAACTTTCTTAGCAAACTAAACACGATGATAATGTTTTTTTACTCATGTATACCTAATATCTAGCTTTTAATGTTTTGAGAATTATATATTTAATGTGATATTCAATAATTTTTTTGGTTCACTAGAAGTTATACAACATGAAGTAGCATATCTCCTTTTAAAATCTCATGCCACCCAATCTAAATGGGATTTAAACATGGAACCATCATTAAATAATTTAAATCCTACAAAGTTAAACTTCATTCTTATAGACACTTAATTAGCTGTTCAACAGAAGTTACACGATTTGGAGATATATTGGCAGCCAATAAGATATTCTTGACTAAAGCTATTGGACCACGATATAATTAAACTGGTTTTTGTGTTTTCTCTGAAAGTACATAAATTCGAATTTAGATTCAGCCATGTTGTAGAGATCTTAACTGTATATTTAATTTAAAGTTCATTTAAGTTATTAATTGTATATTGTCATATATATAAACATTTTTTTATAACATAAGTTATGTGATATGACTGGATCTAAATCTCATAAATTCATATATATATATATTAAAGTCAAGAACATATTTAGAAACAAGAAATGGAAATGGGAATAACTGATCAGTAAATTTATAGTGCAAAAACTAAGTAAATATTGTTTTGGCCTTGAAAACTAAGTAAATATACAACATATATATTTGTCAAAAGTGAGTGTATCTTTATTCTTATCGTAAAATTTATTAATTGTAGAATCTAGCTATGTGAACCTTTTTGAAAAATATTTTCTATGGAATTGACGTTTCATCTTATTTTTGAATGTCTATATTTGTCTACCAAAAATATTTGTCATGATCTGAAAATTGATCTTACTAAAACAAGAAATGTGGATACAATTAACAGTTTGGACTGTACTCAGGGGACAAACCATATGGTGATAAATCAATGGCTTCCCAACAAATTAACCCTATAAAAGAAACTTTTTTTTAATTAATTTTGTTTTTGCTAAGACCTAAACACACAAACACACATATATGCCCTGTATTTTACTTTAACATGTTTTTTTTTTCCTCCCTTTTCTTTATAATATTCTGCATATTTTGTGCTTTGGGATTTTTATAGGATGTCATTGCAATAGAAGCATCCAACAACACGATCGAAGTGGAAATTAATTGATCTGGACAAAGAAGAAAGCTTACTCTCATCAATCACATCAAGTATGGGCCAAAAGTGTACCTGCGTTTGCCTTGTATTTTAAGCTTTAGCAAAAAATGGGGAATTTCTTGCGTCAAATTCAATATGGTGGGGGCGGTTCTAAGTCAAGTCCACACCATAGAGTACGTTTTAACTGCCTTATTTCCTCAGCTCCTACGGTTTGGTAAATGGTACAGCTCCATAAACGAAAGCTTTGTTTGGGGGAACAAAGGAAAAGATACAAAAAATTAAGGACAAAGAACTCTAAGTCTTAGACATACTATTTCTTCAGTTAAATAGTAAAATAGAAGGCATATCATTTATTTATCTACAATGTATGATGTCGCTAGCTATGACAAGACATTATTTATGGCAACAAATTCACTATATATTTGCCATGAACCTTAAAAATGATCAAATATTACTGTTAATATCATTCATTAGTACAGCCATATATACTTAATTGTCTTTAGTTTTGTTTGGGATGCTCTCTTTTCTTTTAATCTTTTTATAACAATATTTTTAATTAGTGCCAACTTTTACACTTTTGTTACAAAATATATACATTATTAAAAAATTATATTTGTTTCAGTAACTGCTTTGTGGTTGTAAGAATGCAAATAAACCGGATAACATGAAACCCTAACGACCAAATAAAACCTTTTCCTGCTCATTTGCATAAAAAATTAGAATCAATTTATACATGTAAATTAAGAAGATGCAAAAAGAAAACATAATAATATAATGACTGACAATGTCATTTTATTTAACAGATAGTAAATATAAAATATATATTTATATGAATAAATCTATATATGTAAAACTTAGTTATTTTTTCACAGCTAATATTTTGAATATTAATTTAACCCTCTCATAATACAGTATTTGTAACATAATGTTGCTTGTTTTTAAATTGAAAGTAGAAAATTTGTATAGATTCTTTTTTCTCAAACACAAAAATCTGCCATGTCGTTTATTTATTAATTATGTTTTATGATGGATCATGGAAATTATAAAAATTTGCTCCACAGGAGAAATCAAAATACAAAAAACAAAAATAAAATTGAAAATATCATCCATGGAATTGAAAAACTAAGGGCTATAATTGATAAAGAAGTATTAGAATTTAAAATATAATTATTTGGGAATTGTTATGCTACCACTCCTCTGAAATGAGGGTAGCACTACCATCCTCTCAAAATTTCTATTTTAGACCGTTAGCCCTAATTTTTGGATTTATTGTGAAGCTCTCAAAAATCAAGGCAATCCTATGTGAGTCAAAATAGTTAAACATTAGCAACATAAATTATATCAAACTAAAGTTTCAAGAAAATGTTTATGGGAAATAACACTTTTTTCTTTTTGGGCTAATTTATGCATTTGAGTTAGTGTTTAACTATTTAGATTCACATGGAATCACTTTGATTTTGCAAGAGCTTTATATTGAACCTTAAAGCAAGAGTTATTTATCTCTAAAATAGAAGTTTTGAAGGGTGTGATAGTATAACAATCCCCAAATTATTTTTATTTTTCTAAATTTATTCCATTTTATTTTTTAGCAAAAAACAAAAACAAAAAGTTTTGCCTTTTTCAGTTTGTAATGATAAATGTTTTGGACTGGTTCTTCTCTAAGTCACAAGATCGGTGAAGGTGTAAGTTTGAGTGCAGATTCTTCAAAGCGTCAATTTATATAGAATTATAATCACTTTATCAGAGTAAGTGTGTTTATATAGATGTACATAGATGCTAACCTCTGCACTAATCGAAAGTGAAGTTTATAAGCATATTTCATATTTGATATGGAAAACATTAAAGGCAAACTTGTTAAATCAATTATTCCATTTTTTTTTTCAAATGTCGTCCACACATGTGAAGGTGAGAATCAAGCTTGAATGACATGCAGGAAGAAGGACTTGAACACAGAAGTAATGGAGTACTGGGTACTGCAACGGCCAGCTAGTGGGACTCAGCCTGAAGGCTGAAGGAGTAATGGAGTATGGGGAGGAGGTGTCTTATCTGTCTCTCCATCACCCCAAATCAAGTTCCGCCGCTTATGCCATAGACTTTTCTTAGTTCCCGAATTCATCACTCATCCGCTCTATTGGAGCATGCGTGCACTACAGTACTGTCCTTTTTCTGATTTTGGATGAGGGCCAACTAAATTCTTCCACATATTTTAAGGAATTGGATCTCACGTTTACAAGATAAATTTTAAGAGAATATTAAGATTATAATCAAGGGTGAAAGTCGGTTCGGTTTGGTTCACTTTTATGAATCGAACCGATGAGATCGGTTTGAGAATAATGCAAACCGAATATGAACCGAGCCAAACCGAACTGCTATTGGTCGCTTCCATTCGGCTTTGGACGCACAGAAATCAGCATCGAACAATACAGAACTAAGAGAAAAAAAAGAAGGTAGAACCAGAGAGGGAGAAAGAAGAAAGTAGAAGCAGAGAGAGAGAGAGACATAGACTTATGGAGATGGAGGCTAGTAGCCTGCGATGGAAATGAGCGAGGGGCGAGGGATATGAGCGACAGAGCGAGGGCTGCGATGGGTACCTTGAAAAGCTGAGAAAGAGAGAGAAGAGGACATGGCACTAGAGAAAAAGAATTGGGGAACTGGGCATGACTGCAATCTTCATTTGCAAGCCGGAGACGAATTGAGGAATTGGGCAAAAAGCTCAAGAGTCACTGAGTATTGTATTCTAACGGCAGAAAAACTCAGTTAACGTGAGGAAGATAGAGGTGATGATGAATTGGTGCTGAGGTGTTAAAAATAATATACTTACTATATTTTAATTCAAAAATAGCACCTAAAAAATTTTCCTTAAGTTTTGTCGTACTGCAAAACCATAAATTTTCCAAAGAAATTGGTATGTTGTTACGGATTGCGATACAAGTTTTTCCAACTTTCATATTTACTGTTTTTCAATACCTTCTCTCCTCCTTCAAGGTTACAGGTGCTTTATATAAATGCAACGATGGAAGGAGGCTCTTGCAATTCAATATGTATGCCGTAATTAAAACATAATAATTGTACGTTGTTACGGATTGTGATGTGTTATAAGTTTTTCCAACTGTTTTTCAATACCTTGTCTCCTCCTTAATTCAAGGTTATAGGTACTTGAGTTATATAAATGCAACGATGGGAGGAGGTTCTTGCTGTTCAATATGTATGCCATAATTAAAAGATAAAAATTGTATCTTGTTACGGATTGTGATATAAGTTTTTCCAACTTTCATATTGACTTTTCATCTGTACCTTGTCTCCTCCTTCAAGGTTACCAGATACTTGAATTATAGAAATGCACGAGCAAGTGCAACGATGCCGGGAGGTTCTTGCAATTCAATATGTATGCGCGAGTTAATGCAACGATGGCAGGAGGCTCTTGCAATTCAACGTGTACGCCATAATTAAAAGATAGTGTTAAATATATTTTTCGTTTTTTAACTATTTTTTAAATATCATTTTAATTAATGATTTATTTTTTGTGTCATTTTAGTCTTCAAATAATTATTTTATTCATTAAATCAATCATTTAAATAATTATTTTTTGTGTTTCGGATGATTGATTTGACAGGTAATGTGATTATTCGAGAATTAAAGTTATACTAGATATAAATCAAGGACTAAAGTAATATTTGAGAAATAATTCAATGACAAAAGAAATATTTTACTCTAAAAAATATCACATCATAGTTTTTTTTTTGTAACCTAGGAATTAGGGCTTAACCATAATTTTTGGATAGAGTCAAACTTACTAAACTTGAGACGAATCATCCATGTTCTAGGAGTCTTGCTGTTGAAACATCNTTTTTTGGGCAAAGATTTGATTGTCTATTTAAACAAAGAGTTAAATATATTTTTCGTTCATGATTTATTTTTTAAATGTCACTTTAATTATTAATTTATTTTTTGTGTCACTTTAATCTTCAAATAATCATTCTGTTCGTTAAATCAATCATTTAAGCGATTATTTTTTGTGTTACGAATGATTGATTTGACAAGCAAACTGATTATTCAAAGATTAAAATAAACACAAAAAATAAATTAAAAGTTAAAGTAACATTTAAAAAATAATTCAATGACAAAAAATTAATTTTACCCTTAAACGAATACTATNGTTTTTTTTTTTTTGTAACCTAGGAATTAGGGCTTAACCATAATTTTTGGATAGAGTCAGACTTACTAAACTTGAGACGAATCATCCATGTTCTAGGAGTCTTGCTGTTGAAACATTTACAACTATAACTTTGTGTGTAAGAGCACTTTGAAACCCTTACTTTGTCAATTAGAAGCATTGAACACAAGATCATTTTCTTACGAATAGAACCTTTTGATTAATTGATTTACAACTCAGATGACAAATCATTATCTTTTTGTACCATGTTTTCCATACATGCTTTGTTTTAAATATTTAAAAACATAAGCTATCAGATATAATCTAACGATGAGAGGTTGGGTAGTTTACATATTAAGAGTTTATACTTTTACACTATCATGTAACAAAAAAGAAATATTATAATAATTTTATTTAAGTTTGTGTATGTTTGGGTAGAGGAGGTTCCTGTTTTCTTGTTTCGTGCTTTATGTAATCGTGCTTAATCAAGGACTTTGGTTTCAGCTTGAAAAAAAAAAAAAACTGTGCTGAATCCTATTTTAGGGGAACATCAACATATATATAAATTTAAGTAACCTTTCATTTACCATGCCAAGTACATATAGGTAGAAAATTAATTAAAGCAGTAATAGATATATATTTATTTCATATCTCCGTGCTTGCTGACAAGTATTGCTATGCTGTAGGGAAGGTCAGAGCAATAGATCCTAAGAAAGGGGGTGCTATGCTACACCCCCTAAAGCGACACGTAGGGAAAAATTAGTTAATTTGCTGATTTTGCAGAGTTCAACTTATTGACTACCGGTTAATAAGTAATTATAAATTTAGGAAAAATATAATAGATGTATATTTATTTCATATATCCCGTTAGGGAAAGTCAATCCTAAGAAATTACTTAGGCCAACCATATAAATAATTGTACTCATCAATAAATATATAAAAGAAAGTCCGTGGCACCTTCTGAGGTGAACAGTTGCTATAATTGCTTCCATAATATGTGAGCAGTGACAGTGAGCCACCCCATTTTCTGAATCTATCTAGAGATGATATTAATACTACTCTACTTGGCCATATCCATGCATGATTTAGTTTGCCAAAAAGTTAGATTTCTCTAATTAGTAGTTCAATTTTATTTTTCTGACAACTATTTCTTTCTTTTGCCGATTGA
>QAOA01001448.1:1286515-1324124 GCA_003255065.1 Cercis canadensis
AAAGCCCTTCTCTGCTCCAAGCCTTGGAAGGCACTCACTACCTCAGTTACTGTCAACTGAGATAGATCTTTCACAAGTTCTAGAGAAGAGATTTTTGACTCAAATCTCTCTGGCACACTGATGAGAACCTTGTCCACTATCCTCTGCTCAGTGAGTTGTTCCCCAAGCAGCCTTAGTTGGTTAACTATCTTCATGAGCTTATCCACAAACTCCTTGATAGTCTCTGACTCCTTCATCCTCAACAGCTCAAATTCTCTCCTCAAGTTGAGCATTTGTATCTGCCTGGTTCTGTCACTACCTTGAAACTCCTCTTTAAGTTTGTCCCAAGCCACCTTTGCTGTCTCATAATGCATGATTCTAGCAAAAACGTCATCTGTCAAAGATGAATGAATAGCTACCAGTGCTTTATATTCTTTGGCAACCTCTTCTCTATGCTGTTTCATTTGAGCTATAGTGGGATTTTGAGGTAGAGGAGCTGGTTGTCCTCCTGTCTCTACTACTTCCCACAAGTCAAATGCTCTAAGGTATGCCTTCATCTTTACAGCCCAAATTGGGTATGCCTTCATCTTTACAGCCCAAATTGGGTAATTTTCACCTGTGAAAGATGGAGGAGAGGGAGCAGAGTAGCTACTTGAAGCGAATTTTTCTCTCTGGTGTTTGAAGGTTTTTTAGGAGGGGAAGCCTTGCTGGTTTTCTCTCTTTTACTCACAGTCCTTAAAGAACTTTAGAGCTCTGATACCATGTTACAAAATCAGAGGAAGAGAAATAGCAGAAATAACAGCAGAAAACAAAATAACAACAAAAGTGTTTTTATGTTGCAGAAGGCTCAAAAACGAGTTTCATTCAGATGCTGATATATATACAAAATACCAACAGTACATAGTTGGCTTGAGCTACAGTAAGAGCAGGTTTTGGTCCATACCAAACTTGACAGATTTTTCCGACAAACAAGTATTACCATTCATCTACAACTAACAAAATAGCATAGCAGATTTTAAGCATAAACAAAACAAGATATTTTCTTAGCTTAGGGTACTTAGAAAAAATCTCATAGTCTAACAAGATGCTTATGCTTCTGCTATCTTCTTGCTTCTAAAGGTGAGCATGTTTCAGAAATTTAAAATCTGCTTATTTTATTATCCTTGAAACTCTCATGATTTTGGTGCCCAAGTTTCTTTTCTCGTCTTTTATATGTATTTTTGTGGGATATAATCTTTGGGTGACAAAATTTTGGTCTGAATGGCAGGCTAAAGTACACAATCTAGCTGGCGATGATTTTAGGAGCTCTGTTTTACAATCAATTAAAAGCTGGATACAGGTTTGTAAAGTGTATATGTTTGTTCATATGCAGCATCATCTGTTCCTTGTGTTCAAAGAAAGATATAAGTGATATGAAATACTTAAATACTTTAAATCTGGCATAGGTCATCTTAATCCCTTATTTAAACTAATGGAATCCTCCATATTGATTTTTCTTCTCCATTCAGTCATTCCATGGCTGTGTTCAATTGTTACTTCTGGTCATGTCCCTCTTGGTCCTCCTGTAATTTTTTTGATTGTGTTTTCGCACTTGTGCACCAAAATTTTTGCATCTGTGTATTTGATGTCAAAATTATCTATGAGGATTCTCTTGTATCTTTGTTTGAATTTTGAAGCTATCTATTTCTTTTTGAGTGATTTGCTTGTCCTTTTTAATTGTTTGCATGAACATGTCTGAAATTCGGAACTTTTTATACCATCTTTAGTCTTACTTTCCATGTAGTCATTTAACATTTCCATCTTCACCCTTTACAGTTTTTTGACTTCTTTTAACGATCAAGTAAATGCATAATGGAATGTCCTTCAGTTTTAAGAGTATCCCACATTCATATTGAACTCAAATTTCTTTTCCTTTTCAATAATTCCTTCTAGTATTAAAAAGAAAAAAAAATTAAGAGAAATGTCTTCTAAAAACAAAAATATGACAATTCAATATTAAACAATGACCATTAGTTATCATGCTATCTGTTTCTATTTTTGAAAAACATTTATATTAGTTTTCTTTTTGTATAATTCTCCCATGGAAATACTTGAAAGTGTGAAAAATTAGAAGGTCACATGTGTTATTATGAGTACTTTTTATCATTAAATTAACATTATTGATGGGGAAATACATATTTTGGTAAGCGAATTTTGATTTTTAATTTTATTAAAAAAGATTAAAATATATTGTATATTCTTATAGTTTAAACGAATCAAATTTTTATATTTTTTTTTGTGTCATTATAATTTAAATTTTTTTAATTAAATTCTTATTATTATTTTTAATTATAAGTTTGTCAATTTAGTGTTAATATAATAAATAATTTATCTATATAATAATAAAAAAATTAACATGAAATTAAAATGACATAAAAGTTATTGTCTTATCCTTTTTCTTCTCCCATTCTCTCTCTCTCTTCATCGTTCTGGTAAAGCATACAAGTCAAAACCTAGTCCTATTTGCCTAATACCTAGAGGGGACCATTCTTCCCCATGCTGTCACGTGCATTACCCTCTTCATTATGGCATCTTCACTTTAATTAGACTCCATTTCACACCTTACAAACATCAGTTCTGGTGCAGCAGCATTTTCCTGATTGTGGAAAAGAAAAGAGGGATACTTAATTGAAAAAGGAAAAGGGTTGCTTGGATTTTCTACAACCTAAACCTCTGGAATTTCCTTCCTGCTGCTGCCTAGTTATATCAGTATACATAAAAAACTACCACGCGTTAAAAAGTAATCCGACCAAAAAGGAAAGCGAAAATGAAAAGAAAGAAAAAGCCTATTGAATTGTGCTTCAAAAGAATCTTCATCTGTCATTTTCTTGTTAAATCACAATCACATAAACAACACTGCTGTTGGTGTTGGTGCTTATAGTTAGAGAAAAGTTTTTCTTTATTCCCATGAGTTATTGAATGATGCAGCATGCTGTTGCAGTGGTTTCTGACTGCCTAATCAGAAGAAGATTGCCTTAAAACCCTAAAAAACAAGTTTTTCTTTATTCCCGCGAGTTATTGAATGATGCAGCATGCAGTTGCAGCGGTTTCTGACTGCCATAAACAATTAGCTCTTAATCAGAAGAAGACTGTCTCAAAATCTTAAAAAACGCAAAATTGTTTATGACAATCAGAAACCACTGCAACTGCATGCTGCATCATTCAATAACTCAAAATAATTTAGCGTTTTTTAGGATTTTGATGCAGTCTTTTGACTGTTAATATGCTATTTTGTTGTAGTATTTTTTTAAGTAAAATGATGTAATGCAAAATAACGTTTAATAAAATATTTAAAAGTGATCTATTTTGATAAATTATTTTATCAGAAACCATTTCCTATATTTATTTACTGTTCTTGCATTATTTTAGTAAAATAACCCAATTATACTGATCAACTAACTGGAGTTTGAGGAAATTGATGAATAAGCAATATGAGCTCGCCTCGCCCTACACCAATCATACTCAAACGTTTATTTTCTTTAAATTCTACCCCAGAAAGTTGTGGGTTCCATTCCATGGAAGGGTCAGTTCGGTTGTTGAGGTTGGGGACATGTGTGTTTGTAGGCTAGTGGATACTAACAAATAGTAATCTGGCATGGGCTCACAAGGTAAGGGTATGCTTTACTAGAACCATGATGAGAGAGAGAAGTGAAAAAGATGAAAGATGATGAGGTGGTAATTTTTGTGTAATTTTGACATCATGTCAACATCTTTTATTATCATAGACAAGTCGTTTGACATGTCAACACTAAATTAACAGAGTTATAATCAGATATATATAAACTAATTCAAAACTCGTCTAAATTATAAGAATTTACAGTATATTTTAACCAAAAAAGTATAGGCTTCACATCAAACCTTAGATATGAATACTTAATTAGACTGGGCTTTAAGTGTAAAAATATGCTCAAATATCGGGCTGGGCCCAACTGACCCAGAATCTAGTATAGTAAAAATTGAGTAAAGTGCTAGACTTGGGGAACATAATTTTAGGCTAAGTCTCAAAATGTCGGCCCATTAATAATTTGGGCTTTTTGGCCCGGCGCGAATTGATATAGATTCTACTAAGTGGTACTGTGACAAAATTTCCAACCGCAATGGACATGTGTACAGTTGGACTGAGTTGTACTGAGTCACCGGTCACTCCGTTCCTCTTCATTGGCTGTGGCGGCAATTCAGAAGAAAATTGAATTTTGCTTATCTTTACGCTGGCAAACACTGAAAGAGGGCTTCTTTCTCCTTGGTGGCCATGCAGGAATCGACGTCGTCTTTCTTTAATCTAGGGGTTTTGGATGCTCTTACCGATGATTCGGTACAGGAAATCCTCGAAAGCTATAATGGCTTCTGTGTTGCCACGTTAACTCTTCTCGGCGGTGCCGGAGACCTCTCTGCTGGTACGGAGTTCGTAGCTCACGTTCATGGCCTCTGCAAACATGGCCTAGAGTCTCTGGTTCGAGATCACTTTCTTCGAGTACTAGAGGTACATAAATTTGAAATTTGGCTTTGTATATGCTCCCATTGGAAAGTTGGAATTTTTGAGTTCATTTTTGTGACAGGAAACATTTGAAAGAAATGGGGCATCGAAATTTTGGCGACATTTTGACGCTTACGGTAATTTTGAGGATTTAAAGAGGAATGACGAGGTCGATGTGAGTATTCATCAACCTTATCATATACTTTTAGTTATGGTTGATCAAACATTTCAGTCATTATTCAGCTCATAGACTTGATGCTGCAAACATGTAACACATAAACAGATTAATGAGGATGAGATTCAGCAAGTGTTGTGTAACGCTTTGGAAGAAATCTCTTTGGAGAAACAGTATCAGGAGAAGTGCTTGTTGATATTGGTCCATGCTTTACAATCTTACAAGGATCAGATATCAGGGGAAAGGCATAATTTTCAAGCAGAAAGAGATTATCTTGTCTCTAAATATCAATTACTTGTCTCGTCTGTACTAATGGCTATGCTTCCTCGGCATTTTCCTGGTACATAAGCCTTTTGAATTCTTATTGCCTAAATACCTTTCATGATGCTAAGTTTGGCTTACCTTCTCCAATTATATGGGTGAATGACTCCTGCTTTTGGTAATTATAAACAGTACCCACTGGAGGTTGTGATGTTGGAAGGTGGAAACTGTAAATTTTCCTTCGTATTTCTGTAGTTGGATTGCACTAGGATAAAAGAAATTTTTGAATGCTATCTCATGGATGTTTCTCATAAAATGGCTGAATCCAAGTGCACATAGAAGGAATAGAATAGAGCTTATTTGCATTAGATAAAAGCATCATCCGACCTTATAAAATTCAGTAATCCACTTCTCCCAAAAATATTTATGATTTTTTTTTTCCAATGCCATTGTTACACCATTTTGATCATTTGATGACATGGTTAAAATCATAGGCCAGAATGGTCGTGGTCTTATAAGATGATGATCTTAATAGTCAAATGCTATCTTTAATTCCTTGTTGTTATACTTATACCATTTTGTGGATTTGGTTATTTTAGAAACTTGTGGGATGCTTACAATGGTCACTGTCACCTACTTGCTTGATTTGTTTATGGTATTTTGTTTACTAATTTCTTGGTTTCCACCATTTACCTGATGTCTACATGAGATTTTGTTGCCCTTAGCTATGTATGAGTAATATAATTCATTTCTTATGGAATATTATCAACTCAAAATCTCTTTTTACATTCATATAAGCAATCTTGTTGCATGAACAATTTGCTTATTAGAAATATAATCACTACCTTTCTTATTTTCATTCTTCTTTTCCTTTGTTCTCTCTCTCTCTCTCTCTCTCCCTTTCTTGATAAACTTATCATTTCCTTCTTGACTTTATATGTTTTCCCCCCGTTCTGCAATTAGTGATACTGCACTGGTATTTTAAGACAAGGCTGGAGGAGTTAAGTACAATCATGGCTGAAGAGTTCAATGATGATGCATCTCTAAATAAGGATGACATGGATTTAGATGAAAAAGGAAAAGTCTTTAACAAGGTTGGAGAAATGGATGTTGATGAATGTTATAGCCACAGTAGGTTCTCAGAAAACAGTAGATTGGTGAAGAACATTGGAAAGGTTGTTCTTGACCTTAGAAGCCTTGGATTTACTTCTATGGCTGAAGATGCTTATGCTTCTGCTATCTTCTTGCTTCTAAAGGTAAGCATGTTTCAGAAATTTAAAATCTGCTTATTTTATTATCCTTGAAACTCTCATGATTTTGGTGCCCAAGTTTCTTTTCTTGTCTTTTATATGTACTTGGCATGTATTTTTGTGGGATATAATCTTTGGGTGACAAAATTTTGGTCTAAATGGCAGGCTAAAGTACACAATCTAGCTGGCGATGATTTTAGGAGCTCTGTTTTACAATCAATTAAAAGTTGGATACAGGTTTGTGAAGTGTATATGTTTGTTCATATGCAGCATCATCTGTTCCTTGCGTTCAAAGAAAGATATAAGTGATATGAAATACTTAAATACTTTAAATCTGGCATAGGTCATCTTAATCCTTTATTTAAACTAATGGAATCCTCCATATTGATTTTTCTTCACCATTCAGTCATTCCATGGCTGTGTTCAATTGTTACTTCTGGTCATGTCCCTCTTGGTCCTCCTGTAATTTTTTTGATTGTGTTTTCGCACTTGTGCACCAAAAATTTTGCATCTATGTATTTGACGTCAAAATTATCCATGAGGATTCTCTTGTATCTTTGTTTGAACTTTGAAGCTATCTATTTTTTTTTTTTGGAGTGATTTGCTTGTCCTTTTTAATTCGGAACTTTTTATACCATCTTTAGTTGTACTTTCCATGTAGTCATTTAACATTTCCATCTTCACCCTTTGCAGTTTTTTGACATCTTTTAACGATCAAGTATAATGCATAATGGAATACCCTTCAGTTTTAAGAGTATCCCACATTCATATAGAACTCGAATGCACTTTTATATTTCATTAAGCCAGCTGTAATAATATACTGTGTAACATGTTAATTATTCAATAGTGAATCATAAAAAAGAAGAGTCAAAATAGATTTCCGATGTGATCTCGAGTTACTACTTCTCATATACTTATTTAGAATTGGGGTCATATATTTCAGGCTGTACCTCTCCAGTTTCTGCATGCCCTTCTTGTCTATCTTGGCGACTCTGTCAGTTATGAGAGTACTTCATCAGGTCTCAAATCACCTTTAGCACCACGACCATCTGCGTGCTGTCCTGGAATTGATACTCCCTCTGAAGGGCTTATTAGATGGAAGCTGCGGCTGGAATATTTTGCTTATGAAACATTGCAAGATTTAAGAATTGCTAAACTATTTGAGATAATTGTTGATTATCCTGAAAGGTAGGTTGTTGATTATCTTTCTTTGCTTTCCTTCTGGGTCTTACTACTAAAAAAGTAACTTCCATGTTTTATGCAACGGGACTCCTAAACTTTTGCCTGTCTTTTGCTATGTGTTTGTGTCTTTAATTAAATGATAAGGTCAAAACCTTAAATTTGTTGACTGAAAGACATTTAGTGGTTGTATATCTCCCTACCATAACAGAAGACAATGACAAAGGTGTTAGCTCTTGATATGGTTTCGTGAATGCTGGAGTTGTGGTGGCATGATTGAAGAATGGAATTTGATTTTGAATTATTTTAATCCTGATTTTGAATGATTTTTGAACTGCAATGATTAGTGCTGGAGCCACATGTCAAATCTTTTCAAGCACTTATTTTGCTTTTTCTTTCTGGATATTTGAAGCTCTCCTGCAATTAAAGACTTAAAATTATGTCTTGGATACACTGGACAACATTCGAAGCTGGTGGAGTCATTTATTTCAGCACTACGTTATCGATTGCTTACTGCAGGCGCATCAACCAATGATATTTTGCACCAATATGTTTCAACCATCAAAGCCTTAAGGACAATAGACCCCGCTGGTGTTTTTCTTGAGGCAGTCGGTGAACCAATAAGGGACTATTTGAGAGGAAGGAAAGATACCATAAAGTGCATAGTAACCATGCTTACCGATGGGACTAGTGGAAATTCAAGTGCATCTGGAAATCCAGGAGACAGCCTTCTTGAGGAGTTGAACAGAGATGAAGAAATTCAAGAAAATGTTGGTGTCGATGATGATTTCAACACTGATGATAGGCAAGCATGGATCAATGCCACATGGTATATGCTATCCTGGTTTATAATTCTGTTTCTCAGTTGATTTCACTGTTGTAGATATCTTAGTGTATCTTTTTACCATATTACAAAATTGATGGCTTCTTATTAATGAGTTGTTCTTTTCAGTTGGCAGCCTGACCCTGTGGAAGCAGATCCTTTGAAAGGTAGCAAGAACCGGAGGAAGGTGGACATACTTGGGATGATTGTAGGCATAATTGGTTCCAAAGATCAATTGGTTAATGAATATCGAACTATGCTTGCTGAAAAACTTCTAAACAAATCTGATTATGATATTGACTCGGAGATTCGTACTGTGGAACTCCTTAAGGTACATAGTTAAATTTCAACTCATGATGCCTATCTGTTTGGCTAGATCTGGAGTTGATATTTATTTTTTATATTTATTATTGTTACTACTATTCATTATTATTATGTACTCATTCACTGTTGTTTTATATGTCAGTCTAAACATTTGTATTAATGCTTTCTTTATGCAGATACATTTTGGAGAGAGCAGCCTACAGAAATGTGAGATTATGCTCAATGATCTAATTGACTCGAAGAGGACCAATAGCAACATTAAAGCAACCATAAATCAGCCATCTCAGACAAGTACTTTCTAAAAGCCAGATTGTCCCATATTAGTATTGCCATAAAAAATTGTTTATTATTTGTCTTGAAGTCCTTTGGCTAAATTTTGGCGATTCATTCTCAGGTGCTGACATGGGAAACAATGCAATATCCATGGATTTAATTTCTGCCACTATCTTATCTTCTAATTTCTGGCCCCCAATACAGGTGTGCAGAAACAATTCTTTTATTGATTATTATTATGAATTTCAGATATCGATAAAAAACTAATCAGTTCATATTTTCATAAAAACTGCAGTCCTTGGAATCACAATTAAAGTTCAGCGATATGATTCCTTAGGAGATTCCATCAAATTCTTTATGTAAACTCTTTTTTGCAGTTGAATGTGTTCTTCACTAACTGACTAGCTGTCTTGCTGTACTTTACTAATCATTTATGCATTGCACTGTTTTCGTTTTGTATTATTTTAATAGGAATTTCTTCTACCAGATATAATAATCGGTCTCCCTCTTACCCTTTTCTCATTCTCTTATTTTAGTGTTCTGGCTAATCTTAAATACATCAATTTGTACATTCAAATTAATTTAGATGATTCTTCCTTAGCTTTCCTTCAGGGGAAAGTAACAACAAATTTGGGAAAATTTTAATTCCTATCTTCATTTTTCACACTGCAGTTGCTTATCTTTGTTATCTCTGCCATCTTTACACTCTGTTTTTTCTATGTTTCCTTGACACCCCAACTTCTTGTATCATAAAGTGTCATAGAATCTAAAGTTTTAGAATGTTAATATTAAGGAATTTGAGGTAAATTTACAATTTTGCAAAACTTAATATATTACTAACTATGCTTATGTAAATTGTTAGTGCTGCAGAATATCTGAATGTTCTAGATAGAAAAATGAAACATATCAGATTTTTAAATTTCATTGGGTCTTTCCAAGCAGCTTCAAGAAGTTCACAGTTTCTTTTGCATTTTTAATTGCACATCTTTATTCTTGAAGTTCAGTTAGCTTTATATGGAAAATTGTTTTATTAAACTAGGTTTCTTTAACAATTTCAGTTGTTTGTCTGGGAAACTGTTAATATTTTATGATTAACGTTGAAAAGAATTACAGGATGAGCCGCTTAACCTGCCTGGACCTGTTGACCAGCTCCTCTGCGATTATGCAAAGAGATTTAATGAAATCAAAACCCCCCGTAAGCTACAATGGAAGAAAAGTCTTGGGACTGTCAAGGTTGGTTGCTTCTTTTATTTGGTTGTCTGCTGCTAGTGCAGTTTTGGAACTTGATGAGTAATATTGTTCCCCTCTCTCCATTTACCTTTGCATGTTTGTTTTGCTAAATTTGTTTGTTTATATGTCCAATGGTTTAGCTGGAGTTGCAATTTGAAGATAGGGCAATGCAATTCACTGTAGCTCCTGTTCATGCATCCATCATCATGCAATTTCAAGATAAAATGAGGTATCCTCAGTAATCTGCAGGTACGTATAATTGTTTTGTTTAAGCTATGCAGTAATATTATATATTCTATTTTCAGTTGGACCTCTCAAGATCTTGCAGCTGCTATTGGAGTACCTGTGGATGTGCTGAATCGAAGGATAAATTTCTGGATAAGCAAGGTAGGGCTTGTAGACCACTTAAGCAATTTTTCCTAGTGTACTTTTAAGCTTTAGTAAATTCAGTTTTGCTGCATGATTACATTGAACAAACTTATATTGATCATATGTACATTGAGAAAATATTGTTAGTGCTTTCTTGATCAAGTTGCCAAACTGCTGATGGTTTATGATCATTCTAAACCTTCAATTGCATGATTTCCACTGCAAGCTAAATTTAAAATCTCAACAGATCTACAATTCACGGCTGTATATTTTCTTATTTGATACCATAAAAATCTGACTTTGGAAGTGGAGATGGAATTGATTTTTCTTGGCTATCCTTTTTGCACCTAGGGGATCATTGCTGAGTCACCTGGGGCAGACTCCTCTGATCATTTATACACCCTAATGGAAAACATGGTTGACACAAGTAAGAATGGAGGCAGTAGTGGCAGTTCTCAGGAGCTTTTAGGAGGCGATGAGGAGGAAGAGAGATCTGTGGCCTCTGTTGAGGATCAACTTCGTAAGGAAATGACTGTATATGAGGTATGTGAGACAAATGTTCTTGATCATGTTTAAATGTTAGTAATGGGTGGTTGAAAATTTGAAACCTTCATCAAGTTTATGAATTCTGATTGTAGATAATGTGAGTTGCTTTTATAATTTTAGGCAATCAAAAGAAAATTCAAGATACCAAGACTTGAGAACCTTTATTATGCAAATCATTAATATTTGGAGGTGAGGTATTGTGGGCTCACAATTCTTTTTGAACCTCAAAAGGCTTCTTTCATTCACCATGGGCAAGGGGAATTATTAAATAAACAAACAGTTAAGATATCAGAGTTCCTTGAGTTAATAAAAATAGTTACTTAAAATTTTATCAAATTATTATCAATCATCAACTGTATGTTAATCCTAATATTGCTGATACAAATAATTTTTTACCTACATTTATAAGATTCACTGAACTAAGATGACCACTTTTTGCTAGCTTTGTAGTAAAGATTTGGGCTATATTAGTCTCTACTTAAGCTTAGTGAAGTATTCAAACGTAGGTGAATATGTCAACATGCAATGCATGCAAGTAAAGCTATCTAAATGGCATTGTTTTCTTGCAGAAATTTATCTTGGGGATGCTCACGAACTTTGGTAGTATGGCATTAGATCGAATCCACAATACGCTCAAGGTAAGAATAGTTTTGAAACCTGTGTAAATGTTTAGAGACAGATAGCATGATCAGTTGTATTAATTTTTTGTCATATTGCTGCAGATGTTTTGCATTTCTGATCCTGCTTATGATAAGTCACTCCAACAACTACAAAGTTTTTTGTCTGGTCTAGTTTCTGAGGAGAAGTTAGAACATAGAGATGGAATGTACTTTTTAAAGAAATAGTTGGCTGATGGAATTGCAATCATCCTTTCGGCAAATTTTTTAAGCAAAAAGGTGAAAATTTGAAATTTATTCTAGAAACTGAATTTCTTAGAATTGCAATTTTAACAGAAGGAAGGCACACTGAAGGCTTTACCTTACTTTTTGAATTTGAACAGGAAGAGACCCTGACAATTTGCAGAGGGGATTTTAGGGGAGCAGCCGGTTAAGCTCCCCATATTATTTACCATCTTTGTGCTGCCCTGAGGAAACTGCATTCTTATGACAAGGTTGTTTTTCCAAACTCAGCACGATAAGTTGTTGGTGTCCTTATATTCTGGTTATGCAACGGGAGCACCGTTGGGAAGCTTTCCCTTGACTAGTGGAGATGACGTTGCGCCAGATATGTCACCAAACACTCTGGAAGAGATGCTCATTTTCATGGGTTTGAGAAGGCAGGCAGCAAAAATCAAAGCAGGGTAATGATCCTATAAGGCCTTATTGCTCTTGGGAGTGGTGCACTGGATGTGGACTTATTTTCGCCTCTGTACCTCTGGTTTGTCAATCATGTAGCTAAGCTGCCTCTTAAACGATGTTAGATCTTCTCTGTTCTGAATGTGTCTGCTGTATATTTGTAAATGTCAGATACAGCCCAATTGCATTTCTAATTGTTACTGTTTTTTTCTTTGCTAACGACTATATAGGTAGGCATGTTTAAGTTGTATAATGGGCATTAAACTCTTAGTAGAAGTTTCTCAGTAATGCAGCAGCTTCGATTGCGTTTTTGTCTGCTGATGTATATGTGCTAACAGCTTCTTTTTCTAAGCTCCCCCTTCCCCTCACCCCTCCCCTCCTCTCCCCCCACAAAAAGAGAAGCCTGGATTTTTTTTCTTCTTAGATGAATTGTAATGCATGAGTTTGAGGGTTTGGAAACCTATTTGGTAGGAAATGCCTTAAAAAGAAAGGATTTTTTTTTTTTTTTTTCACTATGGAATCTCAGTGGAACTACCCAAACCTATGTAAACTATTTTTATACTTACTAAATTTTTTTAGAGAAATATTGTTCATACAATATAATTTCATATCATTTTATAATGAGCTCTAATTGAAAATGGTTTATTCAAGACAAGTTTTGACTTTTGAGTGAGTCCAGTTAAAATTGAAAAGTAAGTATAATATAAAATTATAGTTTATAAGTAATATAATTCATTTTTTAAGAACATTAAAAAATATGTAGATCTATCATTTTTTTTCAAAATGGAATGATTCATCTAAAAAAAAAAAAATCAAATGGGTATATAACTTTTTCATCCCCTTTTTAATTTGTTAACAAATAAATATATTAGTTTTCACCCTTATTTTACCTAACACATTTAGGGGAAAATATAACAAATATCATATTCTGAGAAGTCTTTTCTGAAAAATAAAGAGCAGAAATATTGCAAATATCATCACGATTGGTCACCCTTCGCTATTTTTCTGGAATTCTTGTTCAAATGCATTACCTGAAAATCCAAAAAATCCCTCACGTCCATTACCGTTACTTACCATTTTGACAAGAAAGAGAAAGGAAAAATAAAGGAATAAGATTATAATAAGCTAATCAATGCGACCGTTACCCCTCAAAATTTAAATCTGCAACTCCACCCCTTCAACAGAGGAAGATTCCACCATTTTCTCTGCTAAATGCTCATAGCAGAGATGATAGAAGAGACAAAACAGCAGCTAGAAATGGCCGAAGAGCGTCTGCAACAGCTGAGATCTAAAGCAACAGAGCTCCTCTTGAGAGAAGAATGGAAGGAATCCATAGACGCCTATTCCCAGTTCATCACACTCTGCAAAGACCAAATCTTTCAGACACATCAGCAGCAATTATCAGACCCAGATCAGCTCCAAAAGCTCAGAAAATCTCTCTGCTTAGCGCTTTCTAACAGAGCCGAAGCGAGGTCGAGATTGCGAGAGTTCCGTGGCGCATTAGAAGATTGTGATCAAGCTTTGGAAATCGATGGCACCCATTTCAAGACTCTCTTCTGCAAAGGTAAGATTTTGCTCAGTCTTAATCGGTATTCCATGGCTCTGGAGTGCTTCAGAGCTGCTCTGCTTGATCCTCAGGCTAGTGGGAGCTCTGAAAGCCTAAATGGGTATGTGGAGAAATCCAAAAAGATGGAGTTTTTAGCTAGAACAGGAGCTCTGGATCTATCAGATTGGGTTGCAAATGGGTTTCGCGGAAAGTCGCCGGAACTTGCAGAGTACATTGGTGCAGTCGAGATCAAGAAATCTGAGATTAGTGGCCGTGGCTTGTTTGCTACTAAGAACATTGATGCAGGGAACTTGGTTTTGGTCACCAAGGCCATAGCCTTGGAGAGGAGTATATTGGCAGGCAAAGATTTGAGTGAGGACGCTCAGTTAGTGATGTGGAAGAATTTCATTGATAAAGTTGCAGACTTTGTGAGAAAATGTCCGAGAACTCGTAATTTGATTAGCAAATTGTCAAGTGGAGAAGATGAACGTGCACTTGAGGTGTTTGATATAAGTCTCCTTAGGGCAGAGACGGAGGAAAAGGGGCATTCAAGTGAAAAGATTGAAATGGATCAAATATTGGCTATATTGGATGTCAATTCCTTAACTGAGGATTCAGTTTCATCCAATGTGTTGGGGAGGAACAATGATTATTATGGTGTTGGGTTATGGTTGCTGCCTGCCTTAATCAACCATTCATGTTGCCCCAATGTTAGGCGCTTGCATGTTGGGGATTATTTGATAGTCCATGCTTCTAAAGATATAAAGGCTGGTGAAGAGATTACCTTTGCCTATTTCGATCCACTTTCGCCATTGTACAAGCGCAAGGAGATGTCAATGACATGGGGTATTCATTGTAAATGTAAGAGATGCAAGTTTGAGGCAGAAATCTTCTCCAAACAAGAAGTAAAAGAAATTGAGATTGGTCTTGAAAGAGGGATGGATGTGGGTGGTGCAGTGTACAAGTTAGAAGAAGAAATGAGAAGATGGAAGGTAAGGGGGAAAGAGAAAGCCTATCTGAGGGCATCATTTTGGTCTGCATATTCTGAGACTTACAGGTCAGATAGATCTATGAAGAGATGGGGAAGGCGGATTCCGGCAAGGGATGCGGTGGTTGATAGCATCATAAACGTAGTGGGAGGTGATGAGAGGTTGCTGAAGATCTTAATGGAACAGCTGAAGAAAAATGGGGCAGGGCTTATGGAAATGGAGAAAGCTATGAAGTTGGCAAGAGAGGTATATGGAAAGGTGGTAAAAAAGCAGGCAATGAGGACACTTCTTGAGCTTTGCATTGGAGCTAATGAGTGAAGTCATTACCCAACTCCTCTGTATCTTTCTCCATTTACCTCTCCCCAGGTTTAGTATCGTTTTTTATTACTGTAAAACCCCAAGTTTGGCCACGATCAACTCAAGTTGTCAAGGATACCAATGTTTCTATGCATTTCAGATTTATTGGAAAAGATTATGTTGTTGAAAAATACCAATTTCCTAAAAATTTCCATTTCATCTAGGACTGAGCTGCTAATTTATCAGTCATCAGAAGTTGTGGACCTCCAATATTACAATACTTGGTTGTTGATTTATGATGTATATCGTTTCAAATCAAAATGATGCTTTTCAATATTTTTTTTTCAATGAAGCATAGAAAATATCGCAAGAAACACAATAAAAACCAACATAACAGAGCATAGAGCTCTAGCCAAGGCATTACTATAGTGGCTTGAGGCTTTTAAAAGATTACAAGCGAACCCAAACCACACTACAGCCATTATATTCAAATTTTGCCCTCCTAAAAGTTGGACCACTTACAGTAGTGCAAAAAGAATATTGAAAGAACTTGACACTACGTAACAAATATGGTCAAATCTTGCAAAATATAGTTAAGAACTCCCTGTTTTACAACGTAGTAAACAGCGGGGTCTTCGAAACGCAAGAGCTACATAATTTTTCCCTTAATAATTGTTACTCGTTAGATAACTTAACATCCAAAAGAGAAATTTACACAACCATATAACTTGTGTTAAATTTAGTCCAACATCATTTGGGTCATTCTCAATATCAACAATTAATAATACCATGAAATATTTTACCCTCAATCAATTACAGAAAGAAACAAGACGGCCTCAGTGCATATATGGACATCCATCCTGTCTGACCATAACAGAATTACTGTTATTCACCCAAAGACAGGGAAATTCTACGATTCAGAAACCACAAAATTAGAGAATATGGGACATTATATCTCAAATTTCATTCATTCGAACCAGCTTGTTATAAAGTATTCGATCATCCCTCCCAGTGTTGCTCTCTAACAATGCACTTTGCACCAGTTCCTGATTTAAAAAAAAAAAAAGATCAGAATGGACATACTAGAAAAAAAACAACAGAGAAGCAGAAGCCAAATATGCTTAAAAGACGAACAATCAAAACCTTCTAAACATTTTAGAGATTTTCTCACCTTGACATCCCTGTGAGAGAGGAACTTTCCCAAATTGTGAATGATCAACCTCATATCTTCAACCTGAAAAGGAACAAAATACTTCTCAACATACTTACAAGGATGTTATGAAACAGTGAAAGTAAAGGCTAGTGCTTACCCTAATGAACCCAACTCGGTTCCGATCAAAAAATCTGAAAGCCTGTTTTAAATTAAAAAAGGAAGGGTTAATACATAAAATACTAAATGTAACGTACTTGATAATAGAGCCAACATATCCAAGCAGTACACAGGAAACGAGAAAATACCTGCAATAGTTCCTTGTCCACAGCAGTCTCCTTAACAGCAGGGGCATCTTTCTTACTTTTATTGACCTTCCCTTCCTTTTCTTCATTGGAATGTATGTCAGATTTTGATTCTGTTGCTTCTTTATCCTTAGCTTCCCCTTTATTAGTTTCATCTGCTTCTTTTTCATTCCCAGAAATATTTTGCGATTCAATATTCAAATTGGTCTTCTGCTCTACATTTTTCTCACTGGATGAGTCATGCTGAATACTTTCATTTTCCATTTCTTCATATTCTTCAGGATCCTCCTCTGGATCTTCCTCCTCATCTGTTCCATCTTCCATCTTCACAACATCTTCCTTATCAATAGAATTGTCATCCTTAGCAGCACTTTTCTCATTATCTGCTAGTGTTGTGTTTGATTTGTCCAAATTGGCAGACTCACTTTTTACTGGAGGATCATCTCCCTTTAGACGCTTTATGGGCAACTTTTTGGCATTTTCCTTCTCATGGTCATCTTCCCGCAGCCTCTTTCGCTGGGTTCTTTTCATCACAAATTTTATGCGCAGTTTCTGACCAAAAAACAAAAAACAAAAATATAGTTCTGGATGCCCGTGAAGAATCAAGTCACACACAAACTGACATATCAAATCTTAACCAACCTGAAGAAATGTCAAAATTCGACAACCCATTTGATACTGAAGCATTTCATATAATGATTCAGCAAATAATGAAAGCTGCAAAAGCAACAAACAAGAAGAGATAAATTTGCTTTAAGACCTCTGTAGAACATCAACATGAGAATCGGAGAAATTTCCACTTGCTAAAAGAAAAATGGTCCCACATGTCGATCATAGAAATAACTGTTGCAAGAAGGTAAATTAAACCAGGTGAACAGACCTCAAATGTTGATTCTTCAATGTCTTTGTCGGTATAATCCAATAGTGAATCCAGCGAAAGTGATAATGGGCGTAGCTGTACCAGAAATGAAAATTTTAAACTACAGGTCACAATATAGTAATTGTATAAGGCAGTATATTTTCAGAAGTCGAGCTAAAGTTATCATACTTTAGAACCTTTACTCCACTTTGTTTGGAGGATGAATCCAGGGTGTCGAGGAGGTTCTTCAGACTTTCGCTTTTCTTTTGCTTCTTTACTATATTTGCTTTTAGACCCATCTTTTTCATCTTTCTCTTTTGTTCCTTTCTCATCTTTTGACTTATCTCCATCTTTCATTTTCCCCTTGCCATTATGATTATCCTTCTCAGAAGCTTTCTGCTTCTCCATCTCAGCCCCACTTTTTTCAGCAGTTCCTTTTTCATCCTTGTTGTCATCCTTGTCAGACCTTTTTTCCGTTTTATTTGAATCAACCACATTATCTTGCTTCTTAGAGGCAGGTGTTTTTGACTTTATCTTTGGAACCGCCTTTTCAGTTTTCTTCACCTCGGTCACCACGGTATCTGCATCAGCAGTCTGCTGGCCAGTACTCAGTGTCTCGTCTACTTGAACCGCCACTACATTCTTATCATCATTTTTAGGATCAGGAACCACAGAATTAAATGCCTCACCAGTCACTTTTTTTTTGGGTACCCGCCTGATGATTTTCTTCTTTTTTGTTGTTTTTGCGGCTGTGTTCACAACTGCATTAACTGTTGGATCTGGCTGGTCTTTAGATATATCTTCAGAACTATTTATTTCCTTCGTCTCTTTCACCTCATGCTGTATGCCTTTATCTTCTTCTCCATCAGTCTTCCCTAGAGAAGTGTCAACCCCACTAGGATTCACAGAAGATTTGTCCTCTTGAGCAGGAATATTTGATGCCATTTTCTCTGCCCCATCTTTCTCTTCGGGCTTGTCCATTTGTTTGCTGGCAGTATCACTTGCCTTGTTGGCAACTTTCTGTTTCACAACCTTCTTTATAATCTTCTTTTTCACAGACTTCAAACTACCCGTAGCCTGAGCAGTGGCAGTTTCCTCCTGCTCCTTTTTCTCCACATTTTTTCCCTCTTCACCAGCGACAGCCCCATCATTTTTTGCAAGTTTATTGTTAATCCCTCCACTCTTTTCTTCAGCTTCTTTCTTAACATTATTGCTATCTTTCTCCTTTTTCTTAACATCTTCTGGGGGTCCAGATGATGCAGAATCTTTCTTCTTCTCTGATTTGTCTAAAATAAAACCGTAACAAAAATTAGAACTGGTGATATTGGACAGGTGAAAGCAGAGAAAGATTGATGCCGTGCACAGGATTAGAAGGAAATAGTCCACTCACCTTTGGATGCTTCCTTGTTATCTCTTGACTTCTGAAACAATGAAAAAATTTATTAAACTATAGCGAAAGCTGATTGAAACAATATGCATTCTGACAATCCAATCCAGCAAAAGAAAGCCAGGAAGGCAGAAACTTCACTCAATAGAGACAGACCTCTCTTTTTAAGTAAAGTTGATGTTCTCTCTCAGCAACAGCCTTCTTGTGAGTAAGCCACTGGTCACGCCATGCATCTAATGAAGGAAGGCAATCAGACAAATTGGGAACAAATAGTACAGTGACTTCCTTGTGGCTAAACAATCCATCTTTGCCGATTCTATCATAATGTATCTGAAACAGGTAAAAGCTATTAATGACATTGTTCCCAAGCCAAAGGAAAATAGTAACCTTATAGACAGAGACTTATAGATGGAATGTTGACAAGAACATATCAATACTTGCAGTATGTATGAGGCATAAATCATCAGAAGCCAATAGGGCCAAAGGGATTAAAGGATCTAGGGTTCTGCAAAGGGCAACTAACTCAAAAGTTAAATTAAGGGTCACAGTCAGAACATAAACATTGATGGTTTCAAAGGATGAAATTTCTAGAGCACATGCTTGAGCTTGATGATCAATGTCAAGTACTGGGGATGAAGGAGCCTTTATGTGGGTGCAACACAGCCATGAAACAGAAGTACCATCTACTAAATCCATTTCTTCATGTTGACTCTTAAAATTCTCATACTTTGTGAGCTTTAATATTCTTAAATACAAGAGCTTTGTCTGGGTTGCACTCAATCCAGGTTTAATTTTTATTTTTCCCATGTTTACGTTCAAATATATAGAGCATGGCAATATAGAAGACACCTTTCTTTTTTTTTGGGCCATGATACAGAAGACACCTTATTTCTATTCTTCTTACATGAATTTTAAATAATCATCTAATAAGCCCCCACAGACACGTCAACTAATACTAATAGCTCTATAATAACAAAGTAAAAGAGACTTCGTAGAGAAAATCAAATTACAAATACATCAATGACCTAAATATTTCTAGACATGAATTGATGGATATTAAACATTAATAAAATATATATGGTGCAAGCAGTGTGTGTGACTGACTTAAGAAAGACAGACATCATTTTTCACTTCAATAAACTAGCTATGATAACCCTAAAGAGGCTAGAGCAACAACTATCAAGACATAAATATCATAAACAAAATCTATAACAGAGAACTTGACTCCTAGTGGTGAAATTTGAAACAAGCATACATCCGATTTGAATAAGAATATTTAAGACATCCTCAGTTCTAAGGAATAGTACTGTTTACTCCCCCATTCCCCCTACCCCAATTTCCCACCTTATTTTTTCCAAAAAAAGTTCTATATTAAGCTGAAAAAAAATTAATCCAATACATAAAATATAGACGGGGAAAGTAAAGTGGACCTCAAGAAATCGGTTCCAGTGCTGACAGTTCTGCAAATCAAGTTGAATAACATCCTTTGCGTACCTACAAAATAAGACAAACTTCCATTAGTCCAGTTGACAGTAGAATAATTTTCTCCCCCAATAATCATATTTAAGCATAAACCTGAGGGCGGTTCTGATCAAAGAGTTATTATCAATAGATGGATCACCCCCATCAGCAGATTCCCATGGGCCACCAACAGCCATGAAAGAATGGTCCTTCTTAAGGACAGCAAACCTAAGGATATTGGAAATATGAGGGACACGATCATCAATGCTTTTATCGGACAACAGATCCTCCAGAGCACTCCTACTAAGTCCACTCATCAAAATTATCTGAACCAAGGAGACAAAATTAGTTTTTGAACAGTGAAAGTCTGAGAATAACTTTTTTCAATAGAGAACTAACAATCAGAATATATCAAACAGTGGAAGGACCAATTATGCAACAGGATACTGACTAGGAACTAGCCCCTCTGAAGTACTTTAAAAATTTTGTACAACTATCTGATCATTAACAGAAAGATACAACTTGAACGGGGTTATATGGGGTTAACCATTCACCCAACACCCTAAGAAGAACATGTAAGTAGTTTCTGTATTACTTCCATGGCTTAATATTTAGAATATAGTATATGGACAAGACAACATGTCATTTATGTTTTTTTCCTTGGGCACTTAGTTTCTGAAGAAATTAATTGTTGTTTGGAAGTGGCCTCATGTATAATGTAGGAATTTATTTTTATTTTTCCAGGAATAAGCTATCATAAGCAAGTTTCACAGACAGGAAAGTTTTTCTTAGTATGAACTTATGTTTTCTTTTTATTGGCAGCAGTTCATTGGAGTTTCTTTTAGTCCTCCTTGAAGGCACTCATGGGACTCAGATTTTCCATTACTCCAGCTTCCCCTCTGTAGCCCCAGAAATCATAAATCAGAGAAGACTGGGAACTGGAAAGCTCACGAGCTATTTAACAACAATATTCAAGAAAAATAAATTGAAAAAGAGACTTCTACTTTACTATCCACAGAACCTCGTTTAATTTGCAAAAGATTTTGCTGCACCATTACAGAACCTTACCTCAATTTTTTGATGCTTTCTCCCACATAAAAAGCAAACCAAAACTCATACAAAAAATAAACAAAACCTTAACCCTACTTATCTGACCCATCAATATTGGCCATAGAAAACCCACACTCATTATTTTAAGGATAGCCTATGTCTTTAAGTAACCTAGAAACCCAAAATCCTGAATCTCCAAAGTGAGATTTGGATCATAATTTACTGCTACTTAGAGATCAACTATAAAGTGTAAGGCTTGTATAGCTAAGCAATCATTGATTAATCAAATTCAGAATCCCAAATCTGCCAAACATTCTTCACCCCCACTCAAAGATACAAGATGCCAACTCTTATAGGCACCATGTTTCCACTTCCTAAGAAAAATTTAGATGCTGTTTTAGCAAGTAGCATAACAAGGGACAGTGATAATCACCCCCAAATCATTAAGTGAACAATAATATTTTAGTTCCAAAACATTTTTATCAATTTAATCCCTAAGCTTTCAATTCAGTAAAATTTCTTCCCCAAAGTTTCAATAACACATCAATGCTGTTCTTTACCTAAATCTCAAAATTGTTGGCAACTTGTTATTCAACTCACAGTTGCAAGAAGACAACCTCAATTTAAAAACCTCCGTTGGCAATAACAATTAAAACACAATGCCAAAACCTAATTATACAATCTGAGTTGCACGTAATAACAATGACAACAACTACTACTTATAACTTCAGAAATAAAACTAGAAGGATACAATTATTTGTCCAAGAAAAAATATACAGCCACAATGAACATCTTTCAATTTCAATTCCACTCCAAATGCATCATATTCAATCAACAATACATAGATTAAAAAGTTCAATCATGAACCTACTTTTGCATTCCAAACTGTATTCCCCTGTTCTGAGCTTGAAGATCCTCCCATCAAAAGCTTGGCAGATGTGTCTTTAGGCTCAGTAGCACTTTCTTCATCAGCAAAATCATGCTCAAAACTGCTCCACTCAACCAGGTAATGATTATATGTTTATTATTATTTTCATTTCTTAAAAGAGAACCATTTGGAATGGAATCCAGAAACAGTTAGGGACCTGCTTGGATCTAATCATGGAGCATTTTGCAGCTCTTGCAAACTTTAAAGACATAAAACATTTAATTCATTCTTTTAAGGACTTGTAAGAGATGCTTTCTTTTTCCCTTTTCTGTTTTATTAGGAAAAACAAAAATCCTTTCTAGTTATCAAAACTAAGGAAAAGAAATATAAAGAGACAAACAACACATGCCTAAAATATATCTTGGTCTCCATAACTGTTTCAGGAGGGGGAAAAAACTCTATTTTCAAAACCAAATATCATGTAAGTTGTCAGCAACCATCCAAAATTATTTTGTAAGAGATTCCAAATTTTTAGTTTTCTGCTCCAATTTATCAACAACCAGGCTAGTATTTGAAAGGAAGAGTTCAAAACATACAAACTATACCCAGAAAGACAAACAAAATAAAACCATTAAATTGCAGTCAGTAGAACCCTCACCACCTTTAAAATAAGGTAGAAAAATAGAGTATTAAAGAAGCTGAAGACATAATGCACCATTCATAGAAGCATCAGATAATATTTCGGAATAACATAATTGACATCACACTGGCCAAGAGAAGATACCTGACAGGAGTATGTATGGACAGTTTAAGGTTGTCCTTTGGCCAGTTCACAACAGCCTAAAGCATTTAAGATAATAAACTTGAATGAATATTCAACCATCACCATGAAAAGGAATGAAATTATAGTGTCAATATACCTTGGAGAATTCAGGGGATACAAAGAGTCGGGGGTATCGCTTATCTATTGACAGGTAATCCCTCTCAATATCCACCAAACTGGATGGGTAAACCTGCTCATCAATAAAAAATTAATAAAATCCCATTTCAGGATGGGCTGAGAAGTAGCAATTTTAATTATTAAATAAGACAGAAGGCATGGAACCACCAAAAAAGAGTATTAAATTTCCAGAGATCAATTCACATGCGATCTTAAGAGTGTACAAACAGTCTTGAAAACCTATATGCTGATTTTGTATAGATTTTTAAGTCTTTGAGTTCATTATATCTCCGAATCCACTACAAGAAACACATTCTCAGCCCCCCCCAGCCCACCCAAAAAAGATAAAAAGGAAGGCTGTTGGCATGAAGAAAAACAAGGGAGTAACAAACCATCAAAAGGAAGGAATAGGAAGAGAGATCAGAGGAAATATAAGACAAGGAACAAGAGGGAATAATCATAATCCAAAAGAGATCAAGTACTTTGACAAGGCATACTTGGAACCAGAACTATGAAGATGGAAACGAAGGAAAATAAAGATCCCATCTTCATAGAATCTATTCTTGTGACCCACATTGAGATCACAAAGAATTACACACTAAAAATGAGGTCAAAGATAAAAGAGAAACAAAAGGATAAAGTTCAAATGCTGTAAGTTGTTACAGGGAAGACTAAGTCTATAAAGCCCTCAGCCACAGATCTCCATAGGGTAAACGACAAACAAACTAGCTCCTTCAAGCGGAATATTCTCATAATCATGGAACAACTAAGTTCTTATTGCCTTTTACCTTGCAGACATATTCTCTCCGTTTTTCTTTAACAGGTGAATGGTGCCTTCAGCATAACAGAACATCAAGTTAGTTACAAAAGGCTGCAAGATATACAAGCAGCTAGATATTCAGAACCAGAGCAGGACGCAGAAAAAGAAAATCATCAAGATCAACCTATGTGAAGCTTCATGATGTGGGGAGTCCCGTTGTGACGATCTCCCCTCTTTCGTCAAAGAGGAGCCATGTGGATCCTTTGAAGTACCACGGGGATCCTTTGAGGATCTCACTGGAGTTCGTTCATGCCTAATATCAAGTACACGTTTGCGCTCTCGCTCCCTCTCCTTCTCCCGCCGCTCCAAAATGCGCTCCCTTTCACGCTTCCTTTCTCGTTCTCGTTCTCGTTCTCGTTCTCTGAGTCGTTCCCTTTCTTTCTCCCTTTCTCTGTCCCTCTCTCTCTCACGAAAGCGCTCCCGACGACGCTCTTCTTCCTGTAGCTCAAATTCTCGAAGATAACTAGCCCGGTCATCCTTGCGGTCGTTATGCCCACCACGTGGTAACACAGTTCCTGGGTAATCCAACTCCATAGCATTTGAATGAAGACCCTTTCCACTGGCATAGTCCCGACCAGGAGGCAGGCTGACTCCATAGCCAGGATTTGAAGCACTCTGGGAATACAAGAGATCATCCACATTTCTTCTTGGAGCTGCGCCTAATAATGATGGGGCATGTTGTCCACTATATGAAGCAGCAGTTAGCATTGATGAACCGCGGGGATCAGTATCCATCCTTCCTCCATAAGACATAAGATCTTGGGTGGGATGACGACTAGCAGCAGCTCGTGCTGCAAGATATTCAGTTTGTCTGCCAGAAACGTGTTGCTACTCAGTGTGGGAGAAATATTTTTACTATTTAACATAGCTAGGAACTGTTTGATGAGCAGCTGCGCAGTTTCATCAGAAATAGAAAAGACAACCCAGCTACTGTACATATAGGCACACTCTATAACAGAAGAAAGGGCAGATGTTCGATATTCATTGACAGCAAAAGGAGATCATTTACAAGTCACCACAAGTTGGTTCTGAATGAAAATAATTTCAAGTGGACAAATATATAATGTGCAATCATTAAAGAAAAATACCTAGTACTCCCATCAAGTGATGCAGATTGTAGAGACTGAGCCTTCATCAACTGCTCTTGCCGAAGCAAAGCTGCCTGATCCATGCGATCATATATTTCTGGCTGTTGGACATGAACAAATTTAATACAATTACAAAGAAATCACAAGCAGATAGGAGTGGCAATTTTACTTTCTTTTTTTTTTTTTTTGCTTTTTTTTTACGTTCTCCAATGACACANTTTTGCTTTTTCCTTACGTTCTCCAATGACACACTAAAGAAAGCAATTAGAATCTTTTCTGAGGGGTAAACATGCACCTGATGTTGATGACTAAATCCCACAGGATCAGCAGCATACCGTCCAGTTGCATCACTTGGTAAGTCCCTACCCATATAGGCACTCTGCCGTTCACCATATTGTCGTCTATCTATTCCAGAATAATCCAAAACCTTCTCAGCATACAATTGGTCAGATTTATGAGCATATGCATGGCTTGAAGACGAGTAGTCTCCAGAAGCAAATTTAGGTGAATCTGGAACCCCCAGGGTATATCCTCCACGACCTTCCAAAGCAGACGGTGCAGCTCCCTTTGCACTCAGGGAAGGAACCTATACAAAGAAATATTTTACATGATTTCCACATAAAGCACAACCAAGACAATGGGAATGGTAAAAATGAAAACATGAAGATCAGGAAAATACATCAGAGCTTATCCGCTTTGTTAAAACCATTAAAAATCTTAACCAGTCAATCATTGATCTTTTCACGTCCCCCACCCTCCCCAAAAAAAATACAAACAAAAGGGGGGTTAAATCCTACATCACTCAAACAGCTGCTGCCAGAAGCTAATGCTCAAACTGTTCTTTATTTTTGGCCAAGTCTCATAAAACATCAGAAATTACAGGCTAATCCTTGGTGGTCCACTCACTTAAAACTGTAAACAACTTCAATTAGAAAACTTTCTGTGAATTTGGGGATGAAACAAAACTGTGTACCAAGAATACATAACCCACTGACCTGTTGTGCACTGCTCAAAGAAGCTGACCCATAAACAGAACTATATTGTCCGCCATATTGAGAGGCAGTAGAAGAATGGGCTCGATACCCACCAACGTCAACATCCTGAGTTCCTCCTAAGATTGATGAATGACGCGAAGCCACAGAGTGTTGACCCACATCAGGTCCTCCAACAGAACCTCCAGAATACGCAGGACCCAGCTGCAAAAATACCATAAAAACTAAATTAGACCCCAATCCACCAAACTATCTATAAGGATAACAGAGGATGCCAAAGCTATAAAATTTCATGTTCAAATTTCACTCATTCAAAATTACAAGAATGTTCCTTGCTTGTGAAACCAAAACAAAAGAACCTTGAATATTAAAAACAACATTGAATAGGTACGAATTGTGGAAATAAAGTACGAACAACTCTTCGCATTGGGTAAAGTCAATTCTTTTAAGAGTCCTGTAACCAGTGAACGTTGAAAGATTACAATGCCATCAGAAATATTTTAAAAGCGTCGACGATGAGTATAAAGAACACTATTAAAAGAGACGGACCATGCATGAACAACCCAATAAATAATAATAAAGCCCATCACATATGGGGCAGAACGAAGCTAAAAGAGTAGTCTTTACAACGAATAACGTATGAGGAACGAATATAAAAGAAAGAAAGACTTACATTTTGGCCATAAGCGGATTGACCACCATAAGATTGTCCGTAAGCACTGCTCCCTCGGGAGGAATACATGTTTTTTCACATAAAGAGAAAATGAACAATCCTGCAATGAAGATATAACCAATGAGTCATCAAAAAGAGGAAGCTTCAAATTGCAATTTGTCCTTAACATTAAAATCCCGATAAGAAAAACTGGGAATCATGAACTCTCACACACCCAATGAACAAAATTGAAACTTTATAGAGTAGAATGAAGATTGATGAGGATGGAACTTTTGGGAAATGCAAAAACTGTAATTGAAGCAGTGAGAAACCCTAAAACAGTATAGAAAATGACTACGGGAGGAGTAACAGACAGAAATTGACCTGAATTTTCGTGCGATATATTTTTATCTAGCACATGAATGCTGTCTACGCTTTCGTTCCACCCTAAGAATAAGAAACACACTGAAGAAAGAGTTTTTTCGCGCGATTGATAGGGCGCTGATTGGGCCCTTTTGATTAAAAGGGTTGTAATCTTGAACAAGCCCTAAGAAGAAAGGTAAACAAAGCCCAAATACCAACCCAATTAGGGCTAGGGCCGAAGTGGGGATGATGGTTATAAATTGTCTTTCTCTAGGGAGAAAGAGGGGGGGGCCGGATTTCTAATGGGCCCATATGCATATTCGATTTTTTTTTTTTGGTCATTAGATAGAGTTGAAAAAATAGGACTTTGGGGGAATGANGGGCCTTTTTGATTAAAAGGGTTGTAATCTTGAACAAGCCCAAAGAAGAAAGGTAAACAAAGCCCAAATACCAACCCAATTAGGGCTAGGGCCGAAGTGGGGATGATGGTTGGGGCCGGATTTCTAATGGGCCCATATGTCATATTCGATTTTGTTTTTTTTGTTTTGGTCATTAGATAGGGTTGAAAAAATAGGACTTTGGGGGAATGAAAAGAATGTGTTAATTTTGTTTTCTTTAAGATGATGAGAGATTTGAATAATTTGTAAAGGATCAAAGATTGAATTTTGGTGTTATGTAAAAAAAAAAAAAAGTCTCAAGAAGACACCCCAATGTTGAGCAGTTGATACTTTATGATAAAAATCTTATGTTTAAATTCCATTAAAATCAAGTAAGATAAAATTTTGAGAAGACATAAACTATTCATATAGCCTCAAGTAAAAAAAAAAAGAAAAGTAGAGTTAACTTAATGTAGAAGGAAGAGGCTTTAGTACAATGGCGCTGGCTCCTAATCTTAAGGCTCCATCACCTTTAATAACAAAGCTAGCATAATTTTTTTGAAGGGGTAAAATATAATTACTAATGATATAGTAAAAGTTTTATAATTTTGAGGGAGCTAACCATGTATTTCTTTTTTTAAAATAGACTCAGGAAATATTTTGGGGGGCAATCTTGTCACCTTATATTCTTTAGTTAAGGCTGAGGTACCCATTCCCCTAACACAGTAACCTTATGTTTGGATGGAGAGAAAAGAAGGAGGAAAATAAATTGAGAAAAAAAGTTATTTTTCATTGTTAGGAAAGAAAAAAAAATTGTTTAGGGCCCAAAAAAAATTATCTCCATGAATAAAGAGAAAATGAATAGAGGGACCAGAAAAAAAAATGGACTATTTTACCCCTATTAAAGACACTAATTTTAATTTTTATAACATGAGTGTAACTTTATACTCTGTAACTATTTTTTCCTTCATTTTTACCTCATTAAACACAAAAGAAAAAACTATTTTCTCTTCATTTTCTATCTTTTCTTTTTTATTATTTTATTTTTCTCTATTTTCTCTTCTCATCCGAATATAGCATAAATATTAAATATATTCCTCTATCTACAGGGAAAAAAAAAGGTTAACTAATGTGTAAACAAAATTACTGTAAATAATATGAGAATGTCAAAAGGGAAATCCAGTGACCCTTGCGCAGTTGCGCGTGCTATGCTAAGCAGTAACCAGGAGCAATCGGACGCTGACGTGACTAATAAACGGCGGAGATCCAAAGGATATTCTTTTCCTAGGTTCAGATTCCGAAGTAGATAAAAGCCAACACCATCACTACCACGTCTTAACTTTCATCTTAATCCAATTTGGCGGATCTTGGCAATTTAAAAAGCCAAAAAATTGAAAGAAAAGAGAGGGAGAGAATAATCTTTTTTTTTTTTTAATTTTATGATTCTGTGTATATTATATTATACTAATATAATAAATATATGTAATTTTTATATTTTATTTGATATAAAATTAATTTATCTTATTTTTTAAATAAATTTAAAAATAATTAATTTGTACACATATCATTCACACATTAACTATCTTTATATAGTATGACATACAACAAAATATAAACCTCCATCTTCCTAACATANTGAATCAGGTGTAGTCGATGAGTTGTCACGATGTAAACCACAAGCCGTGTATAACATTCCTTTTTGGTTGGCTTATCCTAATCTACCCTTTTGGGGAAAGACACGCGTCACTTTGGTAAGTGGCCTTTGATAGCTACATTTGGTCAATTCTCCCAAAATTAGAGGAGGAATTTTTAGTTCATACTTCATACACAGTCCTCATTGAGAGTTTATCCATAACATAGCTCACTAGTCATCATACAACAGATTTCAAGTGTTATGAAAGCAATTTTGTATCTATCATCACACAAAAAAAAACAAAAACAAAAATGAAAAGAAGAAGAAGATTATAGTGTAAAAATTTGACCTTTCCATTTAGCCGCAATTCTATAACTTTTAGTTAGTTTGATCATATGTTCTTATCCTTAAAATAGTCAAAATGCCTATAAAAAGGTTACAGATCAACCAATGGAACCCTTGTTATTTAACAAGGTCTATGAAAGATAACGTTGTTTTAAGTAACCTTTTACTTGCAATCATGAAATAAATAGTACAACATGAATTTAAGTAATTTTACTGAAATTAATTTATAATTGTGTAAAATTATAATTATGATTTTTGTTTTTTTGTCTCTTTGTGAGGAGTGTGCTTCAAAAGAAGCTCATAAAAGAACAAACTTTTTGTCAACTTTTACAATGCCAAGTTTAATAGAAGGTATTTTTACTTATAGAGTTGATTTTTTTTTTATATTTTTTTTATTTAAATTCTCTCGATTAAAATATAATTTTTATTTATTTATAAAAAAAAATACAAAGAACTTGAATATACAAATTATTTATTATCACATACTTTTTTTTGGTTATTCACTGGTGTCCGGGTTTCGTCCGACTAATCCGGTTTCGAGCCGGGAAGGACCACAAGGGCGGTAAAGCTCTCTCAACAAACGTAGCTGCATCCCCAAGGGCTCGAACCCGAGACCTTAGTTAAGCTAGAACAGCCCTTTACCAGCTGATAAAGGACATCCGATTATTATCACATACTTTGTACCCAAAAGAAATTGAAAACAATTTTTTAAGATTATATAAATCTTTGACCAAGTAATAACAAAGAGATCCAAGAAACCAGAATTTGGTTGCTGACTACTCAACGATCCAAAGAAAACTGGAAGAATAAATGCCAATAATATTCCTATTGCATAAAGAATACGTGGCCTTCTTTTTTTATAACTGGAAGAATATTTTTATATAATGTATTAAGACTAAGTTTTTTTTTTGTGCATTCTTACATCATATTTATGGTAAAAAAATTTATTTTTTAGGAATGCAAACCTTAGCTATATATATATTAAATTTAAAAAATTTATTATGATAAAGAGATATGTGTTATTTTTTTGACATAATAATATCATAATTATTGATATAAAAATATTTAATTTTGACTATTTATTTTAAATAGTCAAAATTAATTATTTTTTATATTAATAATTATAGTGTTATTATTTCAGAGAAATATTTGAATAGAATAATATAATCTCAAAATCATTGGAGCATAGTGGATAAAGACGTGATACTGTTTAGTTGAAAGAATTTATAGTAATTATATAATGGTAGATAAGAAAGCAGAGGAGTCTATGGTCCCTCGCTGGAGCAAGGCAGGCCAGGTGAACCCATATACTAGGTATAGAAAAGTCATTCCAACAACCAATCCAAGGCATGCAACTCCACAAAACAACAAAACACTTCAAAGATAAAAGGGGCATCCATATCCTTGCAAACATTTCAAACACTTTGATTTTTCTCGTAGCCTCTTCCAGTTTCACATCCTTAGTAGTGAAACAAGGCATTAGATTAGGAAACTATTCTGTAGTCTCCCCCCACCAACTGTTTGATAATTTTCCTCAAAGAAACCCAAAATGGAGGGAAGAGCAAGATCTGACCTCCCCCCTGGCTTTAGGTTCCACCCAACTGATGAGGAACTAATCGTTTATTACCTTTGTAACCAAGCCACTTCAAAGCCATGCCCTGCATCCATCATCCCAGAGGTTGATCTCTATAAATTTGATCCTTGGGAATTGCCTGGTACATATTCAATATCACTTGCCAAAACTTTGTTACTTTCAAATTGATATAGCATATTGCAGTTCATTGTGTCCCTATGCTTGACTTATTTTGTGGATTAATGTAGATAAAGCAGAGTTTGGAGAGAATGAATGGTACTTTTTCACCCCAAGAGACAGAAAATACCCAAATGGGGTGAGGCCTAACAGAGCCACTGTGTCTGGGTACTGGAAAGCCACAGGCACAGACAAGGCAATCTATAGCGGGTCTAAGCATATTGGGGTGAAGAAAGCTTTGGTGTTCTACAAGGGCAAGCCACCAAAGGGTATCAAGACAGATTGGATTATGCATGAGTATAGACTTGTTGAATCAAGAAGAGAAGTTCACAAGCGAATTGGGTCCATGAGGGTAATAACCCTTTATATTTTCTTTCTGATTTTTGAATAGTTCAATTGGGTTTGCCTATTATTGCTTGGTTGATTGACCTTGTGCTTGTTTGTGTTATTTATCAGTTGGATGACTGGGTCCTGTGCAGGATCTACAAGAAGAAGCACATAACAAAAGCATTTGAGCAAATAGAGGATGACCCAATTGCCCAAATTAACATAACTGCAGCTAGTGATGACACTGCACAACAAATGATGAAACTTCCGAGGACTTGTCCCCTTACCCATCTGCTGGATATGGATTACTTTGGTCCAATTTCACAGCTATTAGCTGATGGAACCTATAACTCACCCTTTGATTTTCAAATTAACACGGGCAATGTTGAAATAGACCCATTTGTAAGATCTCATATGGGTGATAATATGCCAACCAATTATGCAGCAGATTCTGGGAAGTTCCAAGTGAAACAGAGTAGCACTGTCAACCAGCCAATATTTGTGAACCAAGTGTATGATTTACACAAATATGGTCAATAAAGAATGAGATTAGATTGTTTAGACATGACCATAAGCGTCATCCATAAAAATAATCCTGAAGATTCTTTCTCAGAGATTAGCTATTATATCACAAAAGTGGGTTTTCAGTAATGTCCAATCTGATAGCACCCATTGAAAATATTCAAAAGAACGACCTTCATTGGCTTACATGCTGATGACGAGTGCACAAATCTGGCGTTATCTCTCAATTTAAGAGAATTTCTTATTATGATACAATTCAAGGCAGAGATGCTTAAGTCATGCTTTGGAAGCATTTGAAACCAAATCTGGTTAAACCATTTATTTTCTTTGTGTTAAGTATTAAAAGATACTTTCTTTTGACTAATAACACAATTGGCACATGATGTGCAATAATTGAAACCAAAGGGGGTTCTCAAATTAGTTGTTAATTTTATTATAACTTGTGTTACTTATCCAAAACGATGACCTCTGCAGTGATGAAAATAGTCACTAGAACCGTGTGGACAGCAGTTGAATGACGTGTTTAGGACGTTGGCTAATTGTGCATGGGCTAAATGGTAGATGTGGCTGAGCATGACATTTAAGACTTCAATATACTTAAGTAGTTATCGCAGTATTCATGAAAGTGAAAGTAAATTTAAACAAGTTTGAATTGCACTAAATCGTTTGAATGAGTCGCCTAATTGGTCATTCCTAGGGTAGGTAGGTCAAGAACACGGAACAGATAGTGGCATTTCACAAGAACATAAGCTATTGCTAATATAAACTATACCTTTTTTTATTTGGTATTCATAGGTGGTGATTGAGGTGGTTTGCACGCATTTTAACTAGTTCACTTCTTTGATCTAGTCAAAGGTAGACCATCCATAACAAGACTAAGGAATTCACAAGAAAACTTTTTAAAAGTGAAAAGTTAGCCATAATAGGAATTAAACATTTAGTTATGTGTCATGTACTCTCCTCTCATATTTTAGTGTGTTGCGTTTTTATGTAACTAAAAAAAACATTTAGTTATGTGCTGAACCTTGCGTCATTGCTAGCTTCTACCACTAAGTCAATCCTTTGGAGTTTACACTTTTCTTTTTTTTATGCAAAGGAAGAAATCTATACTAGTTAATAGTTAATGCAGATTTAAACAAGCTCCTCTCTCCTATAATTAATATAAGTAACTAATCACTCCAACATACTTTGTGACAAATTAGGTTTTCCTATTCACCTTCATGTATGTATATATAAAATGGGAGAAGAGAAGTTCCCATTAGTTTTTTTCTTTCTGGGATGGGTGCAACGTGGGAGGGTTACTGCTACTTCACATGGTGTTTTAGGAGCAATGGTTTAACAATTGATTAGTTTTTCTCTAATCATCTGTATGCCTTCAAAATGAGATAGTGTTCTGTGGAGTTCATTGACTTCTTCCAATGAAGACTAAGAATGCCTCCTTGTCTAGTTTTGCTTTTCTAATTTGCAATCCTTGAAAATTTTCCTCCTAACAGTTTGCCTTTGACACTGCAAACATCATGTATGGAAAAATGAAGAGGTTTCGAAAAAATATCGGTTCAGAAGCACATGGTGACAGGAGTATCAAAATCATTGATGTGGCCAACAATTTACGGTAGTGTCAACAGAAACATGAACAAGTTTTGTTTCCTATACCAATCAAGGAAATCTAAGTTCCCAAATCTTCAAGGATGTCTTGTTTGTAGAGACACAATCTTGAGATGCTTTCAAGAGGTTGTAATGCTAGTCCTGTCAGTAAGTTATCGAGGTTAACATGATCTCTGATGATATATAGATCCTGTTAAGTAAAGGAATAGAATATTTGTAAGATTTGAGGGGTGCTATGCTACATCCTGAGATGTGACATCTTAATTTTTTTTCTACACAGTTTTGATTATATATTATATCAGTATAACTTAGATATTAATTTATTAAAATTTAAATTATATCAATTGTGCCATACAATATAGAACCAAAACTATAAAAAAGTCAAAGATGTAACTTATGCAGGGTGTAGCATAGCATCCCCTAAGATTTGAACATTGATGACAGTAAGTCCTAGGAAAATCAGATATTTGATTCTTGGCTAAAGTAAAAGTAAGCCATGATATAAAAAGTAGCTGAAAAAAATTCATGGAACAAAGAACAGTGACAGCATATTAGAAGAAGCAAGTATTATCAAACAAGATTTCTTGTATTAAGATTGCATGAAGGAAAACAACGTTAGAAGAATTAATTCAGGATGCATATATATTAATGCAACCCATATATAAGGTTATTTACAGTATTATACTCTTCTGTTTACTCTTTACTGGAGACCCATCAACCCCAGAATATCAATGACGCACAACCCAGGCAGAAGCTAAGAAATTAGTTTCTGCTTATTTTCTTTCCATTCATTGATGTCAGCTTCTATCTTTGCTTCCACTCGTGAACGAAATCCTGGATATGGCTCATAATTGAATAAAGTCTGGAGAGCCTGCAACATATAAAATAACCAGATATATATGATGGAATAGGAAGCAAAGAAAAAACAATGAAAGAGGAGCTTAAGAAAAACGTTAAAGTTATGAGGATTGGCACCTCCAGCAAGACAAAGAAAGGAGCCATTACAAAGGCTTGAACGAGATTGTCCAAAAGAGCAGGTGCTCGTTTCTGTGGAAAGTAAATTAATCTCAGATGTGCAAATATAAACCAGGAAGTCCGGAACCAGGTTATAACGACAAATTACCTCAAATGCTCCGTGACCAATGAACTGACCAGTCCAACATACTAGCTGAGCGACCAGAACAACCTGGACAAGTGGTTGTTGAGATTAAGGTAAAATATGATACATGAAAGGTTGATAGTTCTTAGAAAATAAAACAGTGATGGTACAAGGAGTGAACAAGAAAAAGAAACTTAAAGAAAAGAGTAAATCTTGCACACCTTAGTATTTGATTTTATGTATGCATGAAACCAATTATTTTTCCCTTATTATTAGAAAACATGTCTCTTTAGCAGGCTTAGCTAGCTAGCAGAAAAAGCACAGCCACAAGACTATAAAGTGAAAAGCATAGCATTGGAGAAGGCTATTCCCAAGTCATGCTGCAACTGTTTTAGCCCAAAAGGATTGATATATATATATTTTTGGGTCGGGTCGGGGAACAGTAAAAGAAGAAATTTATTAACCAAAAGAGGGAAAAGTACAAGAGTAAAGGATAAGCTAATCAAAGAAAAAGATAAATAGAAAATGAATGAAAGAACTCTCAAAGAAGGTGAGACTTCTAGGAAACCATATAATCTGATATGCTAATATTTTCTTTGAATGATTTAAACTTAGCAATGTTGAAAGAGATGATTGTGATCAAACTTTCCAAAGTATCTGCAAAGGTTGCTTTGACAAGCAAATTAGGTGGAAATCTCATTGTCTCTGGAAAAACCTTTCTTGAAGTCTGAGACACAATGTAGTTTTGCATTGGAATAAGAAATTTATAAGGATTGTGAGGTATATAAAAAGGCAGTCTTGAACGATTAATGATTTAAAAATCTATAATTCTCACTCCTTTCATTCTCTTTCTCTACCTATACTTCTCTCTCCTTGTCCTTTTCTCTCTTTCTACTTTTGCTATTTTTCCAACATCACCTCACCAAGAAAAAAAAAATGCCCTGCTTAACTTAATTGATGTGGCACTTGCAGGAATAAAATGAAAATATTAGGAAGTCTCATACTTTGAGATAAAAATGTGATATTGAGAAGAGAGAAGAAAAAAAGAGAAAAAAAAGAAAGAAAGAGAACAACAAGGCAAATGCAACAACAACACAAGAAGATTACAAGAAACTGCCAAGAAAAAAACAGTAACACAGTGCAAAAAGCACGATCAAGGGAAAAAGTTTTGATATTAAATTAATTGACAGAGTGGCTAGATTTGAGTAGCAGTAGACCAAAGACCTAAGCTGACACTATAGCAATTGCAAGGATATAAGGTTCTAGATATTACAATCATTCTTGCAACATCTATAGAGTCCTGAAACTAGAACGCAGTCTACATTATACTTGTTTATAAACTGAATGCGGAAGAACTTAATGTGCTGCAAGTGAATGTATAACAATGAAGAGTTTTGATTCTGAAGCATCCATTTATGAAACAGTACAAATCTCCGAAAGAGAAACAAGGAAGACAAGAACAAATTTACCCCAGTCAAATTTTGCTCTAGCAACGAGAGCCCTTAATTAAGACTTAAGACAAAACATCATCCTAGAAAAACAGAAACTGAGAAGCAAAAGTAGCTGTAAATGATATAACAAGGACAAGCTCAAATTTTTTGCTCAATGAACTAAATTCCCTTATTAAAGTATTAGCTTTTGGTGTATCTTGAATTAGGCTTTTGCTTATTTTCCTTTTTCTCTGATTTCACATTCCTCAACATGCAAGACAAAACATTTAACATATTCATTTCCAGCCTTATGCTAAACATTATAGACCAGTGCAATTTCCATTCCCGTACATTACTTGCTGCAACCAATTCAGAAAACGGCAGAGATATCAAATAGACAAAAGGCATGAAAACAAGTTTCCTTATTCAATATGCATATCAATGAATTGAGCAGAGATATGGCTGCCTTCGGAAGAAGACACAGAATAGCAAGCAATCCACAAATACAGCAATATTTTTCATGTTAACTAAACCCAAAAGTTTACCTTCCAAGCAAGCGAGAATCCAAGAAGGGTGGCAACGAAGCTGCTACCTACCCAACAAATCATACAAAGGAAAGCAGCCAAGGAGCCAGCTTTCAAATCCAAACTAGCATAAAAAACGGCATAGATCAAAGCAACCAAGAAACCAACATTCCAAACTAAAGTGACGTCGTTCCCGAATAGGGAAAACTCTGTATTGGGGATGTTGAAGAAAGATGGCGTGAAGTAGAGAATCAGAAGAGCTGTGAAGAAAATTGGCCAAACGAACAAGACGTGAATAACTACGTTAACTCGGTTGCTGTGGTAAGCTCCATAGAAAGCAAAGTGCTTTTCAAGATCAAACAATCCAACCCTCCCCATAAAAAAGAAATTCTTTGTCCACAAAATTTGAAGGGGTTTTGTTTTCCTGGTGAATTTTCTCGAGAAAATAAGTAGGATTGCCCTTGGAATGGTAAAGGCGCTTGCAACAAGGAGTCAGGGGAAGAACATGAACCTGTTTGAAATCCAGAGTTCATTTGATTTTCATGGACAAAACCGATGAATACGAGGACGGTAGTTGAAATTAATGACTGGGTCAGCTGGACGGTAGTTGAAAACTTGAAATGAATGAGAAAGTGATTGGATTGAATACGGGGCTGGGTATTGTTGATTTGTTTATAGTTTATACTTTGTACTGCGAACAAAGAAATAAGGAATGAGCCATAATGAAGCGATGAGTCAGCGGACAGGTTTTTGATTTCGTTGACTTTGATGATTCAATCAAACAAGGAATGCGTACAAAGTACTTTTTTTTTTTTTCAGGATGTCGTTACTCAACTTACTCTATCCCATTTCAATTTTTTTTTCTAAATTTAATACATAAGTTTAGAAAAAACAAATAGTACCAAATAAAGAAAAGAAAAAAAATATGATTACGTTTTCTAAATTACTAAAAATAAGATAATTATTCTCAAGTTTTATAAAAGATAAAAAAAAATTAAAAAGAATTTTGCAAC
>QAOA01001448.1:1329156-1350457 GCA_003255065.1 Cercis canadensis
GGTAGTAAAATACCAAACAATACTATGTGATTATTTTATTTATATTTAAATATAATAAATAAAATAATCATTTATTTAATATATAATAATATAATATAATATAATAATTATAAAGTATTAAGAGATATTTTAATTACTTCAATCCTTATTTGATTCTATTTTCTTTATTTTTTTAAGAAATATAATTTGATGCACAGAACAAATCATGACATTTGAAAGGAATGATATGTTCTATAAGAGTGAATCATGTCATTCATGAGTTCATCTAGTTAGACCAACAGTCAAGTCCATCAAATCGCTCAATAACCACATCGATTTTGCTTTTGGTTCAATTTTTAAAACATTGGTATAAGGTAGGCCATTCGATTAAGGATGTGGTGGGGGGCCACATGGGTTATCAAGGGTTTATATCCGTACACGTTACCTCTGTAATTCCATTCGGTGTTGGACTTTCGTAATCTTTAGCTTTTTCCTTTAGAAATCGAAAAATACTTTCCAAGAATGAATTCAAAAATAGTTTGAATTTTTCAAAAAGGAAACTAAAATAAAACGTGAGTTTTCTTCAAAAAGATCAACATATAAATTTGATTCCTTAAAGGGTGTCTTTAATAAAAAAAAAATGCAAAACTATATGGTGTTGATAGTGCTTTTTTGACAATAAAAGTTGATTAATAAATTGTTTGATAACTTCTTTTGCTAGTTACAATAAAAACCATAAGTGCTTTTAGAAAATACTTTGAGGGATGCTTTTCATGGAAACTATATGTGGCGAGCGAAAATCATTACCTATGAAAACTATATGTAGTCCTATAATGAAATAAACCAAGGGCTTTACTCAATAGTCACCACCTTAAAATTGCGGAATCTAAGTACAAAAAGTGTTGTCTCCCTCTTAAAATATTCGCAAGTATTTAACATGGCTATGAAAATAATTACATAATCCAAAGCAAAAAACAAAATTTTGTTCTCTTACTCAAGGGCGGATCTTAGTTATGATACGAGTTTTAAGTTTTTGGTACGTCTTGGAAATGTGTACGACACTAATTTTAAAGTATTCATGTAACATAGGTTAGACAAAGAGAGTTACCACCCCAAAAAAATAGTTTTTTACATTATTTTAAAAAATTAATATAATCTCCCAAATATTTTTAAAAGCCTTAATATGATCTCTGCAAAAAAGAAAATTATATCTTTTTAGCTCCTCTAACATTTTACTTTAAGATCTGTCACTGCTAAACTTTGCTGCATTTTAATTCTCTAATTTCCATTTACATTTGTTCCCTAAAGGATTTTATAATTTTATAAGATAAAGAAATGAAATAATTTTTGTTTATTTGGTTGAAATAGTATCATCAACTAATCATATCATTAACTCAGAAAAAAACAAATCATTTCATTAGAAAATATGGTTATAACTTCTGCAAAACATGTTAATGAAATTTGCTAGTGATGTTACTTGCACTTTAAATCTTTGTAAAAGTAATATTTGTGCAAGTAAGATTATCATATTTGCTGAAGCCATTCTCCTAATGCATACAGAGTCTGGATTCCTAAAATAAAAAAAAAAAAAAAAGTAACTGATCATTTCATGCACTTCAGAAAAGTATTTAAGTATTTGCCAATTTTAACCCCAATAAGGCAATAGCAGGTCGCTTTCAAGTTCCTAATTATTCAAGGCCAAATAAAAAAAAAAAAAAAGTTCCTAATTATTATGAAATATCATTAACATTGCTCTATTATTCCAATAGTTTACACAAAAGGAACTTTCACCTACACAAAGCTCTTATCGCAAGAAGAATATATTGTATTCAAAGTTTCTTATTGACAAAATAAAAATCTCAAAGTGCTCCTCACACAAAATTTTAGTTATGAGTATTTTGATTACAAAACCCCTAGAACAAGATGACTTGCTCTAAGTTTATTAAATTTGACTTTATCCAAAAGTTAAAATTAGGCTCTGTTCCTAGATTAAAAAAAATAAAATTCACCTACTGTCCCACATTAATTGGTAATCGTGGAGCCTCACATTAAATGGCATATTACAGTTGTTTAAAAAGAAAAAACCTAAAAAACCGGAATGAACATTAATGGATACCTATAACATCATTAGATCACAAGAAGAGGTGGATGTCATTAAACTTCTTTTTTGTTGAACATCAAATTTTGTCACATGTGTAATTTGTGTATAGTTTATGCATAGATATCACTTCTCATATAATAAAGTGAATAATTTGTGCGTAGATATCACTTCTTGTATAATAAAGGTGTTAAAATAAAATTTTACAAATGATATATAAATTTAGTAGCACGTGCTTTAGTCATAGTTGATATAAAAAATCTATTCCTATTGTATACTTTTTATTTTTTTAGTATATTATGCTCCTTTATAAAAAAAAAAAAAAAAGTATATTGAATATCGCAAACCAAGCATTTCCCATTAATTATTGAACTAAAATATATTAATCACTTGTATAATTGCACACATGAGACAAGAGTCAAAATAAAACGAAAGCCGATAAAAGGTAACCACACATCCAACACATTCGGATTTACATAATAAAACAAAGAGAAGCAACCAACAGAATATAATGCAGATGTACAATAATGGTATGCATTCAATGATTTTCTCATTCAGTACCAATAGACCAAGCAGACTATACAAGAAAGTTCTCCTTCTATTTATTTATTTCTATTTAACTAATTTCAATTACATGGTGGATAATTTACAAGCTTGCTCCCTATATAAGAAGCCATTTATAGTGGAAAAAACTAAAGACGCCTCAAAAGACTATGTAGGGCCTCTCACAGGTTTGTCTGCTAATACACCATCAAAAATCAACTTCAAAGAGAACCTTTGGCATTGACATTTGATTGTGATAACCTCTCAAACCCACCTTGTGATAATGAACCACACTCCACTGATTTCACTCTGCAATTGACTCAACAATCTCAATAGAAACATTTTGGGAAGACAAATTATCAAAGCATGTTGAAGCTTTTGATGCTGAGTTTGTGGGAAGTATATGTCTAAATCATTTGTGTGGCAACCTGAAGAAGCTCATCATCTGGATCCCAGTACATGTTACCTGAAAACTGCTACAACCCCTTCAGAGCGGGCTATCCAGAAAGCTAAGTGGAACAGAAGACATACACGTGTGATGCTACTTGCAAGCTATTCCATATACATGGGGATTTGTAAATGCAGCACTAGATACAAATGCTGTGTTAAGCTCAACACTTGAAAACCCAGCATTGGATATACTGTTTCCTGTTTCCCTAGAAAGGTGACACCCATCTGCAAGTGTCTGTTGCAGAGGATCAAGAACTCTCTGGACAAACCTGAGAAGTGTTCCATCTGATTCACCATGCAAACACAAAATAGAGCTATTTACTAAGATTATCTTTCCATTTCAACAGTAAATTGAAAAGTCCTGTTCTTGTTAAAACCTTTTGCTGCTACATGTTCAACAAATACATAAAGTCCACCAGGTCGCAGCACCCTTTTCACCTCTGCATACACAGTGAAATTGAGTAAGATGATGATCTTGGATTTCAAAGTGGTATATTTATAACAAATATATGGCAAACAACCACCTAGTTAGGTCTATAGTAACCCATATCGCTTGAAATCTATCATCAGTCATCATAGTAGGTCCTTTCTAGCATTTGTTATAGTCTAGTCTAGAAGATGAACCAAGGAAAGCAGAATTTATGATTTCAATTGCATTTTATATCCAAAACCTGCTACTACTGTTTCTTCTTTTTCCTTAAGATAACTAGTTGTTTGAAATTCTTGACATGTACTGAACTTTCAAACAATCCACTAAAACTTAGGAGAAGAAAACCAAACTGCAATTGCACAAGTAAAAAAATCACACAAAGTAGTTGAAAGAATTATATTACTCATATAGGACAAGGTCGTAAACCAATATACACAATAAACTTCAGTTCAGTTAATATTTCTCTCCAATTATAAGGCTTTCTATGGCTCTATGAACATCAAATCTTAAGTGAAGCATAAACAATTAAATAAATAGAAAAAATCCCCAAAAGTTCTTTTACCTTTTAATGTCATATTGACATTTTTAACAGAACACAAGACAAGTGTTCCAACAACTGCATCGACTGAAGCATCATGTAATGGTATAACCTCTCCAACCTGAATACAGTCAACAACTTCAAAAGTTAGAGATCAATGAAACAAACACAAGAAGGCAAAATTTTTGAACTGAAAACAGCATTAGATGGCAAAAAATTCTTATCAAAAGAAGAACCCGCTATATGGCAAGAGCCCCTTTCACCATATTGTATTAGAGTAGCAATTTTCCAAATCAACTGCAAAATCTAACCGACAAAGTACCTGTCTACATAGATTATTTAGCTGCTCAAAATATATATATATATATATATGATATCTCAGTCTAATATTAATTTCAATCTTTTGATAACCAACAATGACAGTATCTTCCACATTGAGCACAGTAACAATATAGCCCCCAATCATAAAGTGGTAAGAGAATTATACATACTGCATGTATAAACTCAAAATTTGAAAGTGGCAAGCCAGCTGATTCCGCAGAGGACCGAGCATATTTCTCCATTTTTTGGTTGGGATCAATGCCAATAACCTGGGCATCAGAATCACTAGCATAATATTTCAGATTAGGGCCTGTACCAATGCCAATCTCCAAAACTTTCTGTGTCTTTCCCCTCAAATTACTGAAGACTTGTGACTTGTAACGTGCAACCTTAGCAAACAAAAGCAAATAACTTAGATTTCAATTCAATGCAATAATCAAAAAAGCAAAAAAATCAAAACTTGATTATAATTCATGAACCCCAGATGAATGAAGAATGAACTTCAACCTCAGCTTCATAAGATTCCATTGCAGAATTCAAAACCGATGCATAGAACTCCTCGTACCAATCAGGTCTGGGTGGGTGAAACTTTTCGAGTACAGCCTGCAAAAAGTAAAATTTGACCCTTTTCTATCATCAACAACACCATATTTGCCGGTGATTTCAACTCCAAAAGAAAATGACAATTTTTGAAGACTTGCGATTCTGTGTCTAGAGCAAGCAAGGCATTACATTGTAATCAGAAGGTGAATTGGTAGCGTTGGAGGGGCGAATTGGGAACAGAGTAGTAGCAAGTGCTGCAGCTTCAATGAGGTGCCTTCTTCCACACAAGCATGGTTTGGTGGGTCCCAATGAGTTGGGGGCGCGAAACTGGGTGTTGGGTTCACTTGTTGGGTCCGAGTTAACTCGTTTCGGAAGGCAACAAGTCTTGTAGTTGGGTTCGTTTCTAATGGAGGGGCGAAGCCAAGTGTTGGGAGTGAAGGACACAGAAGAAATTGCAGAAAAGGAGGCAAGATTCATTTTGGAGGCAGTGACTCTACTAATTATTCTATTTCTACCCTTTAAACCTTTACTCTCTGTTTCTAATGAAACAAAAGACGCCTTAAATTGCATGTCAGTTAGTGTCTACTGGCTGACAATCCATGCTAATTTTTGGGGAAAGTCCATGTTTTAAGTATCTGAAATAGCAATCCTTTATGAATACATTCAACTATCAATCTGCAGTTGTTTTCTTATATGGGTCTCTTTATATAGCTCGTTGCTCGTACACAGTAAAATGTAGGGCTGTTCACGGTTCGGGTTGGGTGGTTTGGGGAGAGAACTAGCAACTGAACCAACCATGATGTAACGGTTCGATTTGGCTGAATTCATGCTACAAACCAAACTGATACTGAACGGTTTGGTTTGGGTGGTTTTCTTGGGTTGGAACCCGTGATAGATCATAGACCAAAAAAAAGAACGATAAAGAGAGAACATATGGCAAAGTTCAGCCATTCATTTCAAATTCTCAATAGAACTGAGAACGATGGTGAGAAAGAAGTGGGGGTAGAGTGAAAGAGTATCAGATGGAGATAGAGCAAAAGCAAGAGGAATGGAACCAAAAATATACCTAAGCACGGAGAAAGGGAGCATATCAAGAACATGAATTGAAATTTCAGATCTGGGTAATCCTTTGTCTCCTTTATGAATCTCTGTGAAGCCTCTAAAATTCCTTTTTCTTCTTCTTCTTCTTCCTCCGTATCTCTCTCTCGCTTTTTCTTTCTTGAAAATCAAAGGTTCTTCTTCTGTATCTCTCTCTGGAAAATCGAAGGTAGCTATTATTCTTCTTCCTCTTCCGTATCTCAAAGGCTTTGAGGGAGAGTCCATTGGGAGAGGGATAGTTAGGGTTCAGGACTCTTTTGGGTCATTCGGTGCGGTTCGAGGTTGTATGCGGTTTGATATCTCAAAACCGCTAACCGACCCGCAGTCCATCAGTTTAAGAATTTTAGGCCCAAACCAAACCGATGAAATCGGTTTAAGCAGCCCTAACACCTCGATTTGGATCGGTTCGAACAGGTCCATCAATTTGACTCGCACCGTGAACACTCCTAGTAAAATGTGTATGGAAGCTATAAAACCAACAAAAATAGAAGGGCCAAAATAATATTTGAAGGGTTTCTTTTTTCTTTTCTCTTTTGGTACATAACAACATTGACTTATTATTCTGCATCATCGCCATAATAGTATAACACAGACAGCAGCTGGAGTTTAATATTTAGTAACACAGGAAAGTAATTAGCTATATACGATCAGTGTGGCGCTTCATACATCAAATTTTTTGTGACTGAAGAAGCTTCTCTTTCATTCTATGGTCGTCAATGCATTGAAGGATGATGACAAATTCAGGAATTGGCCTACCATTGTGCACAAGTAAAAGGAACCATTTTAGGGACAGGATAGTCCTGCAAAATTAACTGCCTTTGGTAAGTTTCCCTCTCTGTATGGTTTTTCTATGAAGTTGAAGAGCTAATGCAACCACGATGTAGTAGGAGCTACCCATAAGGCCAGAACCCAAACAACACAACTTCATCTTACTTCACCACTTCTTATTTCAAAATGACATCGTTGCGTCATCATCAATATTTAAATCAGATATGATAACTTGACAAGCATTGGTTTAATTAGTTAATTCTCACCTTGAGAACCTTCTACACTGACCTAGCAATTAATTATTTCACATCGATGCACTAATATAGTTATTTATTTGAAGGTGACTATACTTGAGTGATTATGAATAGAGAAATAACATCACCACCCTCACCCTTTGGTGGTGTTTGGTAGCTGCTATCCTATTTCCTGGAAATCCTTACTTTCTTGGGAATCTTATTCCCAGGAATGAGATTACTAGGAAACTTGATATTCCCATGTTTGGTTAACACTCAACTTTCCTGAGACTAATATCCTCTCTCACTTTCTCTCCCTCCCTCTCTCTCTCTCTCTCAGCCATTGATTCTTATAGGAAGAGAATGGCTCATTAACATCCTTCGTTGGTGTAATATCCTTCACAAGCTCTTTATATGCTTTCCTCTCTGCTAAATCTTCAAGCTTTTTCAGCTTTGCCTTCAATTCTTCACTCTGAAACCCAGAGCATAATCCCAGATACAAAATTTTTAGTGCCTAGATTATACTTTGAAATGCGAATTTCAACTAATTGTGTGTGCTTAAGAAGTAAGAAGCATCCTCAAATCAAACAGCTAAAAGGAGTATGAGTAAATTGGAAGGACATCAAAAAAGAATTTTTACCTTCTCCCTGGGTTTGGGGCTGTTGAAGACAAAGTGGGTTCTAGAGAAGAGCCAAATTAAATGTGGTCTAGTGGAAGGATCAGATGCCATCCAGATAGCGCGAAGTGGCGCGTAGGGTACATTAGAAACCCAAAAAAGATCATCAACGGATTGTCGGAGTTGGTGAGAGAGATGAGGGTCGTTTGAAGCTTTAGAGAGGAAAAATCCAATGGCTTCAGTCGGGGTTATGACCAGCCTCGCTGGGTTTGCCATCTCGCTGCTCATTCCCAAAATTATAGGGAGAATTTTTGTAAGAATATATATATATTCAATACTCACAAAGGCTGAGAAAATGGAGCAGAGATGTAGAATAGGAAGTAGATGAAGCCATGGTTGGAGGAAGAAGAGCAGAAATGAAAGCGAGGAGGGAGAGAAGGGTGTGCGAGCGAGCAAGGCAGAGAAAAGAATGTCCGGCACTGGGCGCTGCGAACCCAGCGCTGAGCACTGGCACGTCCGTTCCCAGGAAAGTTAGATTCCCACCTCAAGAGGTGGGTAAGTTTTATTTCTATTTTGTGTGTAAANCGAGATGTAGAATAGGAAGTAGATGAAGCCATGGTTGGAGGAAGAAGAGCAGAAATGAAAGCGAGGAGGAAGAGAAGGGTGTGCGAGCGAGCAAGGCAGAGAAAAGAATGTCCGGCACTGGGCGCTGCGAACCCAGCGCTGAGCACTGGCACGTCCGTTCCCAGGAAAGTTAGATTCCCACCTCAAGAGGTGGGTAAGTTTTATTTCTATTTTGTGTGTAAATTTTATTCCCGGGTATCTTTTATTCCTGGGAATAAATTTGCATTTCTTGCACCAAACATGGGAAAGTTTGATTCCCATCTTACTTTCCCATGAATCTTAAAAAATAACTGATACCAAACACTACCTTTGTCACAAGTAGACTCCTTTGGCTTCATTCACTCTTTCACTGGTGGGATCGTCTCCCTTTCTTTATCTCTCTCACTCTCACATCCTCTGTCTCATTATCTCTCACTCTCACTTTCTTTATCCGCAGAGAAAGCCAACTTTACAAAGTCAGATAATGGTGCATTTCTTTGCATTTCCCTTTACCCCATCATCATCAATCAATCAACAATTTCTTTGCATTTCTTGGTCCTCTTTTTCCGGGGTGACCATCAGTCAATGTGCATAGAGTAAAAAAGACAATATAAACACATCAATAATAATAATAATCATAATAAAAAGACAATATAAGCAGATGACATTCTTAATTTCGTAATGGAGAAGCATACACAGATTGGTGCAGTATAGCAACTAGGAGGACTAGAAGATTCGTAGCTCGCTCAATTCCATTCCATGAACTCATTTGTTTCGTTTACCAGGCATATAAGACAAACATACAATGAGTTAGCCAAATTTGGGACTTAATTAAAAAGGGAGGGGGAAAGAACTAAAGACTGTGAAGGTCCATCAGTGAAGGTGAAAATTTGAACAAAAGAATGTGATAAAAAATGCAGACAGACAGTGACAATTTCCAAATTACTCGTATTCAAACCAGATTTGACATAAATAATAATAGATGGGTGAAATGTGATTTAGTCAGATTTACCTGTAAATTGCGTAGACTAGATTAATATAAACTGACAAGAAGATTACAAACGGCTTACTAATAAGTTCCATCTTCAATCTGATTGATGATTATTTTGTGACATGTCATGTCAATTGGTATAACTGATACAATCCTCTCCACATATGCATGTAGAATTCAAGATCTCCCATGGTGTAATCCTTGTAAGTCATGAAATCTCATTTATGAAGTTTGTATATAATTCATAGTTACAAGTTACAACTGCTTCAAAATTTTCCCTCTTCTAGTTATTAACACAAGCAACTCCGAATATGTCTGGTCATCAACTTCTAAATTCAGAGAAGAAAGCAACATTTTGTCAAATGTAATCTAGCTCCAACAAACCCACGGCTAGTTCTGGCTGCTCTGGTCTTGGGTACTATTATTGTTATCATTGCCAACATCTTCAGTGCCGCACTGGTCCTCCAAAGAAGCATCATTGTTGCCACCTTCAACTGCAAGACAAGAAAATGCATCTTAAAATGGTCTTTTGAGGATTAACACTAACAGAACTGGAGATCTTTGGGTGTGCAGGTAATGGTACTGCCATTTGCACATACCTTCACCTTCATCTGCTGGAGCATAAGCCGAGCGCCTTGTACGGACTTGCTGGTGTGGTGTGGGCTGATGACCACAATGAAAACAAGACCCCCAAGATGGGGAAAAGGAAACAGATAAATGTCAAAACATAAATTCATAAATAAAATCTGCTTAGGTATGACATGTTTTGCACTTTTATCACTTACGAACACATATAAAGGACCAATATTATTCTTAAATACCAAAATACCACAATAATCAATCCAATTCAACCCCTAAGCCCCTTCACAATATCCTTGAAAAAGCTTTGCAGCAAATTACAGCCCAAGGATCAGTTATGCTATGACAATCATTGCCCTGAATGTAGCATGCCTAAGGCATTATACTAATAAATCTGTTCAAATCTTTGCTATGGTTTCTTTTCATTATTATTATTTTGAAAATATTTGGGGATGGGCAATCATGTCATCAAAGAATCCAGGAAAAGACTGTTGCAGACATACTTGATGTTTATAACCATAGAGAAAAAAAAAAAATTGATTCGCCATATTAAACTTTGTACATAGGATGATTTGATATCCACTGACCATTTAAAGGAAAAGAAGAAATAAAGGAGAAAGGTCAAGAAAAAATATATACAACACCTGCAACTTCGGGCGGAGTGCTTCAAGTGGTCCTTTGGGCTTTTGGGCTCCTTGCTATTCAAGGAAACATAAAATAAGGGTAAGAGGCAAAAATATCAGGTATCCAAACAAAACTACAACTATTGAACATTAAATTTGAAAGTTGCAACAAAATAATATAAAAGGTGCTTTGGAATCATAAAAATACCTTCCCCAGAGCCCAATCAGCAGAATCAAAATAAGCACGTTCATGGTCCTGCCAGAAATTTAACATTCTTCATGAAGAACTTTCAATTTCAAAAGAACATCTCATAAAAATATACAGATGATCAAAGGGAGGCAGGAGAGGATACTTGGAGCAGGATCAGAGGACAAGGAAGTAACCTTGGATATTAGAGGAGTCTTCTTTGGTAACATCCCTCCATACTTTTTCTTTATAGCTTCCTCCTGCAGAAATAGATTTACAGCAATGATAATGCAACATAATTACATAAAATAGAATTATGGAATTCAAAGGCAAATGATGACCAAAAGATTTGTAAGCAATTTTAAGATCTATCATGAAGGCATATATTTCTTTTCCAATGCTTAAGAAGTAACATCACCAATATCTAAGCCCACTTAAGAACAAATTTTTTTTACACAAGATGAAAAGGTAATTTCTTGAGCTGAAGGATATCATCTAATAGTTTCCTGTTGAAGTGACTGAAGAGGAAATAGAGCAGAGAACAGTTTCATACATTGGGAGAAAATTCAGAATTTAACCTTATTATTAGCTTTATCAACTAGACATACTCCAAAGAGCTCAAATTTATTTCTATACAGCTATACTGTTACTATTTTCTAAACATTCAAGCATTATTTGAATCCAACTAGACACAACAAAAAAAGAAGCAATGCTTACCTCCAGCTGGCGTGAAGGCATAGGATTTTCGTCATTTTTATCTGAAGCCTTCAGGTCATCCGCAGGATTGTCACAACCCACTTGATTTTTAGGGATATCATCAGCAGACTCCTGTTTCTTCATATCCTCAGCATTAGTGTCAGACATTGCTTGCTCTCTGCTTAGCCACCAAATTCAACATTTGAATAAATGGTTTCATGATAGTCACTAATGATAAGAAACATTTTCATCTTTACAAACAGATGCAAAACTTTTCATAAATTGTACAAATCAAGGGGAAATATCTTTCCTATCTGAATTTGATGACTATTACAACAGAAAAGAAATGACACCATTTGTTGGTGCCACCAAATGCATATGGTTACAAATACTATAAAATCCATTTGTTACTGCGTACCATAACCAGTCCCTCAATTGACAAAATCTAGGTTCCTTAACAATCTGATATCTCATACTAGGTATATCCTTAACCCTTCCCTAAGAGTGATTTTATAAGGTATATGATGGAGGAAAACCCACTCCTAAAAGCCATGCAGATAAGAGGGGAGAGCCTATTACAACAGAAAAGAAATGACACCATTTGTTGGTGCCACCAAATGCATATGGTTACAAATACTATAAAATCCATTTGTTACTGCGTACCATAACCAGTCCCTCAATTGACAAAATCTAGGTTCCTTAACAATCTGATATCTCATACTAGGTATATCCTTAACCCTTCCCTAAGAGTGATTTTATAAGGTATATGATGGAGGAAAACCCACTCCTAAAAGCCATGCAGATAAGAAGGGAGAGCCTATTACAACAGAAAAGAAATGACACCATTTGTTGGTGCCACCAAATGCATATGGTTACAAATACTATAAAATCCATTTGTTACTGCGTACCATAACCAGTCCCTCAATTGACAAAATCTAGGTTCCTTAACAATCTGATATCTCATACTAGGTATATCCTTAACCCTTCCCTAAAAGTGATTTTATAAGGTATATGATGGAGGAAAACCCACTCCTAAAAGCCATGCAGATAAGAGGGGAGAGCCTCCTCTCATATCTGGGAGTTCCATATCTCATACCCAACCGGTGTGGGACTCACGGTCCTGCATCAACCCTGTTGGGTTGGAAACCCAGCACAACGGGGTTGGACAAACCGGGCTCTGATACCACTTGATGGTGGAAAACCCACTCCTAAAAGCCCAGCTGATAAGAGGGGAGAGCCTCCTCTCATATATGGGAGTTCCGAGTCTCACACCCAACCGATGTGGGACTCATGCTCCTGCATCAGTATGGCAGATTCGTGATGTATGTGGAACAAAGTTTCATAAGCTATAATATATATACATCGGAAGGCAGAATCAGGATACATCGACATAATTCACAAAATTACCTTTTAGGCATTTACAAAGTTAGAATGTGATAATTGTAAATTATAAGTGGGAATCTTCTTGATTGTAACCTGATTTTGTCTAGAAATTATATGCATCATCATAATACAGAATTGCCTCTAAGAAAGAAAATCATGGTAGAGAAAGAACAAGATTTTTGAATCAACAAGGTTAGCATATTAACATGTGTCAATGCAAGTAAACAATGTTACCGTATCACCTCTTATTTAAGAGAAATAGATGCTTTTGATCATGAAAGGTAATCTAGAATAAACTACATGTTTCCCTTTCTGAGTTGTGCATCAGATTAATAACTCTTCTTCCTACTTTGCATCTTTAACATGAAGCTGATCTTGCCAACATTAATATATATATATATATAGTTGATATAGACTTGCAAATTTTTAATTGATTAGCATCAATCAATCCTTATTCCGAAATACCAAAATATATACAAATAGAAAAAGAGAAACCAAATAGTATGACAGCTTATTAAGGTAACTTTCAGGATTAAATCTATTATTTTTTGCAATTTCTGCAATGCACAAGTACTGTTATTACAGCCTCCAAGAAATTGTCAGCTAGGCGGCAACCACATTATATCAAACAAATTGCAAGGGTATAGATATTTAAAATTTGAAGCACAATAGCACCAATCCTTTGTAAAAACAATTACTAGAGGTAAAAGAAAAATTAAATTTCTATTGCAGCACAGCATACTCAAACCTTTTAGTCATCAATTGTATATGAAAGAAGCTCAAACATAGTTCAATTGACCCAGATAAGGGAATTCGATTACCACCCCCATATGATATTTTCTTTGATGCATCAAAAAAAAAAAAAAGAAGAATTGGTAGTTACTTGATGAACATTAACCGAAAGAAAAGAAAAACAAAGATTTATTGATGAAGATGAAGCTGCTTAAGTATGAATATGAAAAAAGACGAATGATAAGAAAAAGGTGGAGGTTGATGGTTACCTGAGGCTGATATGGAGATCAAAGAAAGAAGCTGAGTGAGAAATGGAGGATCCAATTGCAGAGCAGAGGAGACTACTCTCCCAGACGAAACGGCCCTACGCCTAGACAACCGTCCTATCAAAACGAAGCCTAAGAACAACGCTGGTTTTTTTTTAATTTTTTTTGGGTCTTAATTTCTTTTATTCTTTCTTTGCTAAATTAAATTTTTTATTCTTGATTTTTTTACAGTTTGTTGTGGGCCAAGACGATTTGGTCTGAATGAAGAACTTGGGCCGGATCTTGACAGAGGAAACTCGGCCAGAGAAAAAAAAAAAAAAAAAAAAAANAAAAAAAAAAAAAAAGACACTTTTTGGTTTTCTTTTTTTCTTATCAACAAATTTTATTTTTGAAAAGAAAAATTCTGAAATTGCTAATTTTATAAGACTTAAAATAAACAATTCATTTAACTACTTCTAATTGAAGTTTTTTGAAGTACCCTTAATTTAATAATCTTAGTTAGTGACTAATTTTTCTTACTTACGTTGACGATTGCATGTCAATTAAATCCATAAAAAAAAAAATGGAAGTTTCAAGCATTTTCATAAAAAAAAAATGAATAAAGGAAAAAAGAAAATTAGGTTAGCCGGAGGTTTAGTAAAATTTCAAACTCTAGAAAAAAAAATTTGAGACACTTTAAGAGCGAAATAGCTTGAGATAAATATTTATGTTGAGAGAAAATTAATTTTTTATGAAAACCTTACCTATAAAAATGTTCAACATGACCCTACTTGTATATTAAACATCAAAGTTTAAACCACCAATTTATCACTATAATTATATGCCTTGGAAAATTTATATGTGTTGGGTAAGATAATAACCAAATAAAAAGTTAAATTTTGAGCTTTCTGATGTTTATAACATTGTAACATGAAAATAGTTGAAACAAATGCAGGAACACATTTGGGTGCCTGAGATGAGAGTTTTGAAGAAGAGGAGCTTGGTGTCAAATTTTGGTATACAAGGTAACAAGAGCATCATTAGCCCATGTGATCTCACAACCAATGCCCCATTCCATTACATTACATCACTTGAAGTGTCATTCTCGTTTGCCATCTTTGATCTCATCTTACCCATAACTTACCCTCAGTGCTATCTCTCTCCCTCTCTATCTATGTGTCTATCTGTTAAAGGATATTTCCTTAACTTTATTACCCATTAAGGAGAGCTCACATGGCAATACACAGTAAACACCATATGTTGACAAAGTAAAGAAACTTACCTTCCTCACTAGAAATTATTACTAGAGGTGTCACTGTCACCACTCTCTTATTTAAGGACACTACACATATCTAAAGATAAAAATAGTAAGTGTATAATATCATATCTAACATACATATGGTAAGTATTTGGTATCTGTATCTGCAAAATTCAATATCACACTCTCCATGCCTTAGCAATTTGGATGTTTTCCCAACAATTACTCACTGAAAAAATTCCTTACACAACTTCCATATCATGCATGTGAATTGCTTTCCAACTGATAAGTGCTGATCTCACTTCAATCCCTTTTCTCTAAAAATGACAACATTTTGTTACCAAAATCAACCTAAGTCGCAGGAAGAGGCTGGACAAGCATCATACAAGAATATCTTAGGCTTTAGACATTCAAACCTCACCCATCTACACTGCAAAACAAAGTTGAGAGGCCTATGTGCTTCTTCTTTTTATCTCCAACTCTTGCAAATTACTTCTCAAACTTTAGATGGGTTTTGGTTATTTCATGGACTCGGAGCTATGTTTTGAAAATGCAGTCATTTTCTATTCTTCATCAAGGTTCTTTATGTGAATTGAAGGTTATGTGCTATAAAGTAGGTCCACATACATCAACTACTCTTTTTCTTTGCGGGGGCTCCACATTAGCTGTTCTTTGTATCAATTAGTACGAAAAGTTAATGGCTCCACTCCCAATTCTCATATGATTATTATTCTTCTTCTTAGTAATGATCGAAAGTTGTCTCTTTTTCTGAATGCTCAAAGTAAACCAATCATGCTTTTTTTTCTTTTTAACAGTTGGCACTTAGCATGAATAATCTGGTTTTTGTGATCAAAGAATGTACAAGTAGCTAAAAAAGGAAACCAGTGTAAATGTTTGTCTATTCTTTTCATGTTTGAGTTGAAATAAGATATAAAAGATATCTCAAAATTCAGACAAAGAGAGAACAATGTTGCTTAGTGTGATACATTTCTCCTCTGATGTAGGAAACTGTATGCAATTAGCAAAAAGCATAGGTAACATGGCTGATCTTTTTATCATTTTGTTGTTGTTCTTATACCTTATCTTAGAATCATGGCCACTTCATCTTGCCTTCTTCCTAGCAAAATATATAGTACATAATGCCCAACAAGCAGAGACTATGCAGAGCAAAGTGGAAAGAAAAAGAGCCATAAATGGCACTATGAGCTTCTTCAAATAGACCAAAATGTATGTATTATTGTGAAAAAGATTCACTTTTTATCTTTCCTGTATGAAGCATACATTTATTGAATATTTCATTGGAAATGTCTTTGTCAAAATACTTCTTGTGGATTGACTTGTGAGTAAAGTAAATTAACATTATTGCATAGGCGTGCAAACTGATCCTTTTACCTTATATAACTTACATCGACTCTAAGCCAATGCTCACATGATATTTATTTTTCCATTACAGAGGCATTACATGAACTCACACCTGAATCAAATTGGATTTTGGTTCTTATTCATCTGAGGCCTAGCATGTGAACTTGAGATATGGTGGTGCAGCCAAGGATGACTTGCCGGGAAGATCTTTCTGCACACAACTTTCTGATTAGAAAAGAGATTGTGTTGGTAAAACTGCATTATATATCAATACATTTGTGTGGCCTTTGATTGATTCTTGTGAGAAGTTTTGGACAAGGTGTTCATCGGAAAGTCATCTTTGGCTACATGTCTATCTCCTGCTCCCATGTTAGACTAATGATGAACATGGCATAGACAACAATGGTGGAGGTTACCTCAAATACGGGCCATGGAGAAGGTAAAGTTTAAATTTTTCTTATGCAAATTTGATTTCTGAACAGTTAACTTCTCCTTTTGTTCTACATTGAAGGTTTTGAAGGTAAATTTTGTTGGATAAAAGCTGCTTGATCACTATGTTTCAGAGGCCAAAAGGAACTTTTGAATTAGTTGCGGAGCCATGAGCAAATTGCTCAACTGAAGGCCAATTGGTAATGCCTACCAGTGGAAAATCATTCCAAGGTTACCATTAAGAGAATATGTAATATACTACTCAGAGGAACATAGTAAAAATTTCTTGTTTAATTGGTTATACCCTTCTTTAGAGTTGTAAGTGCTCTCTCATGGTAGTTCAATTCAATCTATTATTAAATGCCTGCTTCCTATAGTTGAAAGCGATAATGCAAAATAGATCAGATAAAATGGTTGAAAGCGATATGTTCCTCCTCAACCAAGTAACAAGGAAGAAAACTTTTAAAATATTTTCATCCTATTTCACTTTCACTCTCCCCTCTTTATTTTTCACATTCCCTACCTACTAAGCACTTAAAAATGACACAAGTACTGTAATTTGCAAAAAACAAGGAAGAAGGTAACATAGAATTTTAATATGATAGCAGAATTGCTTGAAATTTGCAATGGTTAAATAGCCACAAACGTTGGTGCTATCGCTTAAACATTCAGAAAACAGTCACTGTGTTGGACAAATATATGAAGAATCCTATGCAGCTTATTGCATTCTGTAACCAATATTCACCAATGTAGTTTCTTGACATAAACCAAGCGGCAGCAACCAGCCACATCACACTTGATTTTAACACATTGTCTGAATTTTTCAGCATGTCAAAGAGACACAAACATCAGTCATGCCGTATCTTCAATAACAGAGTATCTGATCATTGCTATTTTTGAAATTATATATTTTCCACAATTGTAGACCTTTGTTGCCTGACATAATATTTTTCTTGGTTTAAAATAAGAGTAATATTAATTAATGAATCCTAAAACCAAAACCACTAGAGCTTTGCTTTCCATACTATGCAGTGTCAGCTTCATTTAATAATCTGATGGTAATTTAGAATATTTGTGCTTGATTCCAAAAACTATTCCTTGCCTTAATATTTTACCCATTGCCTTATTTCTATTTGCTTTTACTGCAAATTGCTATAACGTGTTGCTTTATGCCTACCATCAAATCCTATCTCTTCAAGTTTGTGATGATGTATACTAGTGATCTTGTAATAGAAAACTGTTTAGTGTTTGTCATTGGATGATATACATGTCACAGAATAAGAATAATATTTGTGAAATATCTAAACCTAAACCACCAGAGCTCTGCTTTCCTCATCACTACTCTATGGTGACACAGCAGAGCACTCCTTTGATAATCTGACGTTACTTTTGGAGATTTTGAGGTTCACCCTTCAACTAAGCTTTCCTTCCTTTTTAAAAAGGAAACTAATTTAAATTGAATAAGTGAAAGGAAAATCCATTTGCTACGTATATTACCAAATAAAAAAAAATCTCAATAATGCTCTTGCATCTTCTGTTTGCATCATTCTCCTCTGATATGTCACCACTCACTAGACACTTATTAATTAATTACTAGCCACTATTTGAATCGAGGTGTGCATGCTTCTATTAGAGGTAGAAGAAATTAAGGTAATTTTTATAAGATTAATCAAAGACAAGGGCTGATGGATTATATTGTTTACTAGGATAGTTCCTCCAATCATAAAATGACACGTATCCTGCTTAGGCCAAACTATTGTAAGCTTGGCAAACCTAATCAACTAAATTTTGTTTCTCTCTGTTGGTTACTTCTCTTAAAGTTCCAATGTTCCGTACTGTGTTTTATGTATATAAATACATGCCATTCCAGGTAGTTGTACTAAGAAAGCAAAAGCTTCAAGAGAGAAAGAAAAATACTAAGTTGGAACAAAATGAAGGTAGGGGCAGTTGAGAGTGTTGAAGTTGCCAAGGATACTGTGGCCCCAAGAAAAGGGTTTAAGAGAGGGCTCTCTATACTTGACTTCATTTTCAGAATCATTGCAGCTATTGCAACAATGGGAAGCGCATTGGCCATGGGAACAACTAAGCAAACACTTCCATTTGCCACACAGTTTGTCAGATTCAGAGCTAGATTTAGTGACCTTCCCACATTTGTGTAAGTGCATGGTGTTTTCTTCTAAAGACTTGTAGTACTTATTTGTTTTTCCAGCTCAATTATTTGGCACTGTGTTGGAGGGAGAAGTCATTGAGAGTAACTTCTCCCTCAGAAACGTCAAATTCAGTGTCCCAAGGGAGCTAATCTGCAAACAAACAAGCTATTATATACTTAAAAATCATAAACTTTATTGTTAGTTTGTGAACAAAAGCGGAACTAACACTGTGGATGTGCCTATGCAAATGCAGGTTTTTTGTGATCACCAACTCCATTGTATGTGCCTATCTAGTTCTTTCACTCATCGTATCCTTCTTCCACATAATTCGAAGTGCTGCAGTGAAAAGTAGGATTCTCCTGGCCCTTCTTGACACGGTAAACATAAAGATTCTTCTTTTTCAAGAATCTAATCCAAAGTTTAGGTACAAGTTTTGGGTTGGTGGGTTAGGTTTCATTAAAAGTTATAGCCTAAAGCAAGTTAAGTTTTAGAACATTACTATGTTATCTTCTTTCTTTGTTTGCTGCAACTTAATTTCTTCTATTTGGCTAACCAACAAGAAGAAAGTTAATGGGGAAAATTCCCTACATTATTTTGACTTTCAGTCGAAGTGAAAATCCTTTTGTTGTTGTAAATGCTGAGAGCTTTCTAATGAAGCTTAAGTTGAACTTGTGAAGGTAATGCTGGGTCTTCTAACAACAGCAGCCTCTGCAGCAGCAGCCATAGTGTACTTGGCACACTATGGCAACCCAAATGCCAATTGGTTTGCTATCTGCCGACAATACACCTACTTCTGTGGCCGCATTTCTGGTTCCCTCATTGGCTCTTTTCTTGCGGTAGTTCTGTTCATGGTGCTAATTCTCATGTCAGCAGTAGCTGTTTCGCGGCGGCATTGATGTGTTTCCCAGGTGGTGTTTGCATATCTCTTATGACTTTGGGTTTGTACAAAATATGGGGGACATGAAAATTTCCTGGAGTGAATTTGTGTATCTTTCTTGCTTTTTGATACCCTTCAATATATGCAGTTTGAGCCTTGAAGTGTCATAATTTGTGTGTAGTTACTAGTTAGGATATTACAACAGTTATGAAGTTCCAATAACAAAGACAGTACTTGAAGCTTTTAATTCTTCACCATTCAATGTTCATTTTGACATAGAATTCAAGACTTCTTTTACCACTATACAAGTAACAGAGTTTCAATCATATTAGTTATGTGAAAGCATCTACACCAATACCCTCATCCCTTGCAGTTCTTTCACATGGCACCTTGTGCTGTTGTGTAGTTGTGCTACGCTAACAACGCGACGAGTTCGCCTATTGATTTCTATGTCTTGTCATAGTAAAGATACAATTCATATACCTTTAAGGAGCGAACATAGTGATGAAACTGAAGAAAAAGCATCACAATGTAAGTTTGAAAGAATAAACATGAGAGGAAGAATTAGGAGTAGCTTTTATTTGATAAGTTTCAGAATTTGAAGTCCAAATCTCCACGTTTTAGATGAGAGTTACATAATTAATTAAAGCTCAAATAATATTATCAGGTAATCAAGGATTTGCAGAAGCATACATTCAGTCCAAATCTCCTTCCCTCTCAAATTTGCCGCTGAAGGTGTCTCAAAAATTACCCAGCAAAAAGATAAAAATAATAGGTGTGTTTGATTTTGTTTTTGTTTTTAAAAATTACTTTTGAAAATTATGTTTAAAAATTGTTCTGCAAAACAAAAGTATAAAAAAATCTGTTTAATAATTACTATTATACCATTAATAAAAATAATATATTCTTTGTCTTTTACTTATTTTGAAAACAAAAACAGTTCTCTCTTATTTTTATTTCTTTATTTTGAGAATAATATTTTGAGAATACGTTTTTAAAACATGTAAACAAAAATAGTCCTATTAAACAAATTTTTTGTTTCAATTTTTTCAAAAACAAAAAACAATTTTTAAAAATTAAAATCAAACACACCATGTGTCTTAAATTTTTTTTTGCTGTACTCTTTTGCATTCATTACTTGCTATATATACGATATGTAGTATTAGGATCCGACTTATTTGCCACAAGGGGCACAAGTATCACAACTGACAAGCACACGTGTAACAATATTATTGGCTAAAAGGTTTGCTGCCTTTTTTGGTTAACTGGATGAAGTAGTTTTCTCTTAATATAAAAGTAACCTAACAATTTTCTGTTAATTGCAACATTTACCCCGATAAAGTAGTTTTCTATTAATATAAAAGTAGCCTAGTAATTTTCTATTAATTACAGCATTTACCCCGTAATTGTTTTTAGAAATCAATAGATGATTTCCATTCAATTAAACTTACTTAGTACTACATTAAAAAGATTCGACTCATTTTCATATAATTAGTGTCAAATTAAAAAAGCTTTAATTTAATTTAATTATTTTATTGAACTTGATTAGTGTTAAATTGAAAGAGGGAA
>QAOA01001448.1:1353467-1368782 GCA_003255065.1 Cercis canadensis
TGTGTGTTAGGATGAAAACTTTTAGCGTTAATGGCTTCCTCTATTGACAGAATGGCTGGGGGCTCTTCATACTCGACGTGAACTTCTCTTGCTGCTAACTTTGCATTTTCACGAGTATCAGCAACAACTACTCCTATAACCTGCAAGTATACATATAAATCTCAATTGATTTATAATGGAAAAAGGATATAACACAAGATTAAATTCAATTCCTTTTTTTTTTTGTTTTTTTAATTGTCATTATTCTTGATATCATATCAACAGAAGTCTTGTTACTAGCTCCAGCATGTGGGATTACTTCAACATCTGTTTATACACAATATACATACATGTTTTAAACGTAACATAATATCTTCTATTTTTTCATTTCGTTATAAACATTGCACTGTCTCTATTGCAAACCATAACTTCATCCCTTATGAGTGAATGCACAAAGCAAATGCTGCACGAAGGTAGCAGGAGAATTCCTTTCTCTTTAACTCTTCAACTCAGTAGTAATGAACATATTACAAGTATCAGAAGAGCAAAACAGATTGTTTGGCAAGCTAGATACCTGACCCACACAAGTGATGTATTCTGTAGCAAAAAGCTCCTCATCAGCGACAACTGGCCCAATTTTATTATTTCCTGGTACATCTTTGGCCAGAAATATGCCCAAAAATCCAGGTGAAGACTTGGCCCCTGAATCATCAATTGTAAGTATTCGGGCATGGGGTTTCCTACTCAACACCAAGGCTGCATGCAAACCATTGGGAGGCAATGGTGTGTCATCAGCATATTCTGCCTCTCCTGTAACCTGAATATGTGTTATTACATTAACTGGTAGACAAGAAGACATACTACTAAAAGTAAAAGAAAAATGGTATAAGCATATATTCAATGATGATCAACTAAACAATATTCAAATAATTTTTTTTGAAATTAATAGAAAGGGAATATCAAGTGAAATGAAAGAATAGGATAGAGGTCCAGGTATCAAAGGGTGCAGACAAGCAACCACTATGAAGTTATGAATCCTAGCAAGTAACATATATCTAGGAAATACTCCAGTAATATAATTAGGATTCACATAAGAAGCTAAAAAGAGGATCTCAAGTACTTTCAACTTAAAATTCGTGTAGCCAAAGGAATTTGGATCCAAAGATTGTTATTGTTGTTTAAGAAACTAAGTCCGTTAGAGAATGGTCCAAGTAGGAACCAGTGTCAGCAACAAGCTAACACACTAGAATAATAGTGGGAAGATGCAGATATAACAAACGTAGAAGTTGCATATGATATGTAGAGGTAGTAGTAGAGACCATGGCGTTTTCTTCAAAATGTATTCTAGGTTTATCATTTGACTTTGTCAGAGCAAATTACTTAAATATTTTGAAGTAGCAGCACAAAATAAAGATAAACGTAGGGATGGGATCTTTGAGAGTTAGACAGTAAGAGATGCAGGAGAAAGAAGATGTATATACACATTTGACTGATTACAACACTTCATAAAAAATTCAAAGCAGAATGCGTAATCAGTAATATTGGAATGCACTTTCCCATATATAAACATATACAAACCTGAAGTCTCGAAGATAGATGAACCTCAGGAGAACCCACAGATGTCCCATGTTTCATTATTTCATAATCCTGAGATCCTGTAACTGGTGGGTGGTGGACTGAGTACACAGCAGATAGATGTGATAATGGTACACAGTGTTTAATGTACTTCTCCCTATCCATTTGATGAGACACCCACAGAAAAAATTTTAGGAAGAAACTTAGCGTCAAAGACTTATGGAACTCCACCATTCCACCAGGAGCATCTTCCTTGAGTGAAATATCCTTTTGTAGGAGTTTTAATGCATTCTGCAACAGATCTTGGTCCCATATCTTCCCAATGAGAAATTCCTTAGTTTTTGTTGCAGAAAGAGAGAGTGGAGCCACCCCACCATAAACAATTGATGCATCATGAACCACCCAATTTTCACTCTGTCCCTCAAGATGAACACACATTCCAGCATTTACAATTGCAATATCATCATCCCTTCTATGAGACAGTTTAAATTCTTTCAAAAATATCAAAGTGTTTCCACAAAACTTGTTCCAAATATAAGAAAGTAACATTCCCATGCTCTTGTTTGTAACATTCCTAGAACGACGAAACGCCTAAAAAATACAAAATCAAGTGCTAAATTATCACAAAAACCACCTATTCAATTACAAATTATTCTCTCAATTACAATAAAATGCAACAGGTAGCAAAAAAACTTGTCATGTCGCCTACTGTTATCAAGAAACAGATAAAGAAAGTTAAATGTGAAATGGTATTTGGGAAACCTAGCAATGGTTGTTTTCTTTAAAATCATTAGCTGGAAACCATGGGTTTCATAGGACACAGACACGCAGCATTGGAGCAAAGATTAGGATAGGACCAGCAGAAGATATCTCTCTAACATCAATAAAGCTACAACAACAGATACGAGTGGCTAATTGTATAGAGACAAATATAGGTATCCAAAAACGCACATTTAAACAGATTTACAAGTAGCTCATAATAAGAACATCATTTCAATTTATACATACAGAAGAACAGAGCAGGTACAACACGACAATTTTACAAGGTTTTACTTCAAAGTCAATGCTTAATCCTCACAGAACCAACCACATCAGTCTAGGTGGTCAGAGAATCCCCCATAACTTGTACCCAAAACGTCACCCTTGACGCAAATTCCAACCCATTCTTAAACTAAACTTCATGTATGTATTTTATCAAACACTTGGTGAGCACACCTCAAAACACAAATTATAAGATGCAATTTTAAACATGCATTACATCCAAATGGCCAAATTTCATCCAAGTAACTTAAATAAGAGATAAATGTCAGAAGAATACCTTGAATGGAGTGGAAAATCGAAGACCCAATATGGAAACCGAGTTCACTCCGTTTGGGTGTGGTGGGTGAGTGTGGATCACTTCGTAGGACAATGTCTTCTGTGGGTGTGGTGTACAGTGTCAAAATGTGTAACGAATGTAGCAAAATGGTGGTCACTGGTCAGTAGTGGTGGATGTTGGTGTGTGTCTGTAGGGAGTTTTCACATAGAAAGGGAGAGGGAGGAGGAAGGGCAATTCGTGAAGGGGGTCAGGGGAAAGGAGAATTTTCAGGTTTTGGTAAGGGCCAGGCAAAACGCAGAGTTTTGCTCATGGGGCCAATTTTTCGTCTTTTTTTAATGTCCTCACTCACCATCGTGACGCCCCTGCTAGCGTAACGACGCTCATAACTTGCATTAAATTGCATTAAAGCCACAACGTTTTTGTTATTATAAATTATGCCATGCACTTTCATTACTTACAATGAGATGACCCACAATTCATTTTACAACGCAAAATGAAATACACAAGTGCGTGATTTGGTTGGCACTGAGCAATCACACTGAGAATGTATTACATATCAATAATATTGTGTTGATACAAGTGCTTCAACAAATTTAGGCTATTTGTGGTTGGGAATAACTTCAGTGCTAAATCTATCTAGCATAAAGAAGCCAACTTTGCTTTTTCTATCTACTTTGATACTTTGTTTTCATGTAAGTACTACACTTCCATGAAATTCTAAATGTATGAGCAAAACAAGGAATAAACAGAGTATATCCCTTTCCCAGTTGAGAATTGAGATGCCCAAGTCTTTGCAAATAGGACAAAAAATTGTGTAGTATATATTTTTTTTTGTTTTTTCTCAATAAAGAAAGTAAATGATTATTCATAATCATATTATTTGCATCAATATCACAAAGAAAGCCTGTTTGAAAGTGTTTCTATTTTTTTTGTTTTTAAAAATTGTTTTTAAAAACTATGTTTAAAAATTGTTCTACAAAATAAAANAGAAGCCAACTTTGCTTTTTCTATCTACTTGATACTTTGTTTTCATGTAAGTACTACACTTCCATGAAATTATAAATGGATGAGCAAAACAAGGAATAAACAGAGGATATCCCTTTCCCAGTTGAGAATTGAGATGCCGAAGTCTTTGCAAATAGGACAAAAAATTGTGTAGTATATATTTTTTTTGTTTTTTCTCAATAAAGAAAGTAAATGATTATTCATAATCATATTATTTGCATCAATATCACAAAGAAAGTCTGTTTGAAAGTGTTTCTATTTTTTTTGTTTTTAAAAATTGTTTTTAAAAACTATGTTTAAAAATTGTTCTACAAAATAAAAGTATACAAAAATCTGTTTGATAAACTGTTTTGAAAACAATTTTTAACAACTGAAAAGCATAAAATTTGCTTGGTAAAATTGTTTTGAGAACAAGTTTTGAAAACAAAAAAATAGAAAACTCGTTTGATATGAGAACAAGTTTTTTTTTTTAAATTTTTGATGATGACTAGTTTTGTAAATAAATTATGGTAATGTTTTAATGAGAATATGAAAAAATAAAAAATAAATAGGTAAAAATGAAAAAAACTAGAATATGTGTTCCTAACCATGAATGTTATCTCCAATATATCTTATCTGATTGTTTGTGTTCTTGTTTAGAGCGAACAACACTGGTTTTTTAAAATTTTCTGGTTAACTTTCCTATTGTTAAAGCTGCATAACTCCATTGGACGTGTTCTTTGCTCAGTCAAACACCAGTTGAACCAAGGCTCAAATTTTTTGCAAGAATCAAGACTGAGATGACTAGTCGAAAAAGAAAATTGACAATCTATCATTCTAACAACTTTCCAAGTATTAATTTTGAGCAAGAATTCGCACTTCAATCAAACAAAGAATTGATGGATGCCAATGCAACTATGGATGTTCTCTGTGATGATCACTTATATGATGGCCTTGATCTTTATGAATTAGAGGCGCAAGCAACATCACTTCTAAAAAAGAGATTAGACTTGTCAATACACGCAAGACACAGTTCCTCAAACTCACTCACATAATCTTGTCAGTTCTCCAACATTTGACCTTGGGTTTTGAAACATTATGGAAGGAAACATATCCTAAGAATAGATGCTGCTGAGCTCCATTTCCGAACTCGATCAATACAATTCACAAAAGTCACTTTCAAGAAATCTTTCAAAGTCCATTACTACAACGAGCGGGTGGTATTATTGTATTTATGTAAGTGTAATTTATTGTATAGTCATAAATGTAAAATTCGTGTATCATAAAGAAGGGGAGGGGGGGAATCTTGCTTTCAATTTTTTTCATTCAATTAAAACTATTTGAATAAATAGTTTTTAGGTACATGAAGGTGTGGAGGTTTGAACTTGAGACCTCCTCCGAGTTATCCAAGTGACTCACCAACCACACCAAGTGTGGTAATTTACAACAAGGAAACACACTACTGTCATTCAAGCATAATACTTAGGATTGTCACTTAAGGTTACATGAGATTTGAGCACTCCTGAATGGTCTTGTCAGTAAGGGCACATTCATGTGAAATTTTATAGGATTTCTCCTTCCCAAACCACTGTAGTCTCTTTGCCTCAAGGTCAAGCCAAGCTTGAACTGTAATTACATGGTCAAGAAGAAGATGTATCAGAACTTGTGGTGATGATATTTAAATAAGATGGCTAAAGAAAATCAATTGTATCAGAACTTGTCAGTTGTAACCAATAAGTCAGTCCAAACTAACCATACATGTTGTACGAAATCATTTTTTTTTTATCATAACAAGGACATATTATCAATGGAATCCAAGGAACAAATTACATACAATTTCCAAGAGCTTCCCTCGCTAATAATTAAGAGTTACTGCCCAGTATTTCTATCAGTCACCATTTTCCCTCTTGGCCTTGGGGTTAGCATCATTGAAGAAGCCCAGAAAGGTATGAACAACTAACTTTCCTTAGTTCTATTCTTGCATCCAGTCATTACAAACCGAGTTCACCACAACAACAGGCCAACAAAGCTTCTTTCCCTTAATCCTTCCTATTAATAAGATTAATACAAATAAAGCTGACTACAGGAACCCATGCAAACAGATATATTTATGAAAATCATTGCAATAGTAGCAAGGACTGCATTATGCAAGAAAGTAAAACCCCATCATTCAGTTAATTAAAAATTAAAAAGAGTAACCACTACATCACAGAACATCTATTTGCAGTAATATAAAACATAATCGAGATAGTAAGAAAATAGTGCAAGGACATTAGTATGTAATGAAGCACTGGTGATCAGACAATGATAAGAACTTATTACCAAGTACCAAAGAAAACTTGGTAGAGAAGGAAAATAAATTAATCTCCCCCAATCTCCCTCTCCCCCCAAGTATTTCTGGTAACACCACTCTTTTATCAAAAAATAAAGAAGACTTAACATTGTTCAGACAATACACTGTCAACTCAAGAAGTATCAAACGTAGCAATGCAGGCTACTCACTAATTTAAATTACGACAAACACACACATACAATTTATTAAAGGAGAAATCAATTAGAAAGATATGAAGCAAAGGAACATATATATACTATAACTAATCAAATTCCCTGACAATTGTTAAACAGAATAAAACTTGCAATATATGATATATATATATATAACACAATGTTTCACATTCCCTTACCGAAACTTTAGGCATTGAAGGTGTTACCGGAATCAACTGTCTTGATTGCTTGATAGCCAATTCCTCAAGCCTTTGGGTTTTGACAGAGACCTACAATAGATTAAGGCCTTATTAACTGATCACGTATACAGATAAATCATAATAATGATAAAGAATATAGTGACTCAGGCAACTAGATCAACTACCTGAGGAGTAGCAGAGCACGTGATGGAGTCTATGCCAATGCTTCAGCCATATTAAGACCAGCTGTCGTACTTGGAGCTGCAGAACCAGAAGTGGTAGCAACAGTTTGTTGCACCATTAGAGATCCAGTACTACTGCCTCCTATTATTGTAGGTACCTCTGCTAGTGCTGATGTCCATCCCTCCCCACCAATCAAAGCTGAACTACCAACAGGGAGAGATTGACTAGCGGCAGCATCCAAATTTCCAATCATATTCTGTATTCTTCTGCTTCTAACTTCTAAGTTCCAAACATAACATAGAAAATAATCTGCCACGTGCACAAAATTCACATAGGGCATGCATAATCAATTCTTTTGAATTTTCACTTTTACATAATAGATGACATGAACGAGGAACAAAAGAATTTACAACAATAACAATAAAACTAGAAAACCATTAATTATGTAAAAAAACCATGGTGTTGATGCCTACTTGAATAATCAATCCACTTTAGAACACACTCATGCTGCTCTTTTTCCGGAAGAACAGGAAATTATAATCCACTGTTAAGCCCAGTCCCCATCAGAGTGAATCCATGGACCATCCAAATGAAAACATAATGGGAAACCAAACAATGCAAAAACTCTCACTTCTTCCAAAGTTGTTTGAGGATCTTTTGACATTAGCAGGTATAACTACATTCAAGATGCATGTATGCTTTCAAAAGATTCTGAAGTGATTACAACACGTTTAAGGTTCCAATGGTATGAAGAAAAGAAAAGAACCTAATTACTGGGCCTTAGTATAACCTAAAACAGGAAGGGGACAATGAGTTAATCTAAACCCTTTATTGGCCAGTAAGTTACTTATGCTTTATTCCTGCATTAATTAAACATAAGGAGGGAACAGCAGAATACACGATAACATAACTGTTGAATTTCATGTACGCAGAGAAAAAGTTTGAAAAGAGTGAAAAAGAGAATAACATGACTCAATTAATTCATTAATTTCTACAAACCAAGATGGTTACTGATAGAAAGAGTGAAAAATGACACAAAGAAGATGGATGTTAGGAAATTGATAACACTATGACTCTGGTAAAGAGACCCAATTTGACATGCAAAAACTCCTTCCAAGCAGCAGTCAGAATGTATTACCAATATCATAAACATTTATGTGGTCATCAATATCCAGAATTTCTCCTAGTTTTGATTAAGGAGTAATGTAGTAGCTGCCAAGAAATAAAGGCCAATTGTTGTCTTTTTATCTTCTTACTTAGCTAACGTCTTAAATAGTAACAACTAATGACTAAGGAAATCCACGTCAATCACCTCACTGGTAAAAAGCATCACAAAAAATGCTAAATTTTTTGTTTAATAAATGCTTGTTGTGTATCTCCATTCTTTGAAAAGTTCATGGTGAATGACAAATGAAGTTAAAAAATAAACCACAATGCTAAATGATAGCAAATCAAAACATATTGGATATTTAGAGGATAGAAGAGAGAGCGCAAATAATGTCAAGATCTTTTATTGCTCTATAGTGCCTTTCTGAAACTAAATTCTGGGGAAAGAAATTTTACCTAAATATCGTTGTCGTTAGAGATCCCAACTATAAACCCCTGGTTTTGTAGAAACTGCAAAGTGCCAAAGAATTTCCAAACATCAATTTTAGCCCCCCAAAAAAAGAGAAAACATTGATTTGCTGCTACAGTAGAAGCAATTATCAGAAGATCATATCAGATAGACAATATTCTGAGAAAGCTGCATCATAAAATATCCAACAATATCACATGGTTCATATAGCAAACGATAAAAACAAAATGAGTACTTTTGTTTCAAAAAATTCAATCCTTTCCTATACAAACAACTCAAGGAGACCCATTTAAGATTCAAAACCCAGAAGAATTTTGTTTCAAATTTACGTACCCTTGAGTCCGTAGAAGCCACCGCTGCCGCAAATAGACAACAAAGAAAGAAAACTCAATTTGACCTTCCAAGACGTTCAGTTCAAGAGCTGAATGAAGACAAACAACGAAAAATAAACCACAAGGGAATCAAATCAATGAATACTGCAGCCATAACTAAAGTCAGAAACAAGATTGCAGTGTCTATATATCAAATCATTGAAATATACAAATAACTATTACGAAAATAATGCACTGTTTTTTATTTTCTTCATTGGACAAAATGTACTTGTCTGGTCAATTTAACTTCTGTTCTTTCCAAGTCAAAAAAAAAAATGGATAAGAAATAAATAACAGCCACAACACGACAATATTGAGAAAACAAAGGAGAAGCAATTTTTTGTGGACTCACCTCACTCGTGTTGGAAAGAGGATTACGCAAAGAGATATAGTAGAGAGAGACGATACCACCAAGGTTGGGTGCAGAGGGAACGAGCGAGAGTGAAGCTTAGGCCTTTCAGTATGGGTTTGGAGAAAATAGAAGCTAAAGCTGGAGGGGAGGGAGGAAGGAGGTCAATGTTTAATTGATACAGGTGCTAAAACGACACCATTTTGGGGTAAATCTTACACTTATGAATTTCACTAATTTGTAGGGGTCAATTAAAAATTTCTTCAAATAACTAGGCAAAAACCAAATAAAACAGAAACCACCTCAACCGTTCCATTCCACCTACACATGCTTGCGTTTCATTGGATGTACACTATTCTGTCAGTTGTGGTACTTGTGCCACTTGTGGCAACGAAGAAGCACCCGTAGTATTATAGGCAAGAAAGTGGCTAATTTTTGCACAATTCCCAAGCAACCACACCACAGTCCTCATCCCCTGCAAATTGTACCTTTTTTTTTTGGGCTAGAAACCCTCAAAATTGTACCACTCTTTCAAAAGAAAGAAATTTAATGCAATTGTTCCAAAAAAAATTTAACGTGATGACTATATTATCCCTCTCTAAGAAGAGGTAGCGCTACCCACTCTCTTTGAGTGGGTCCCAATGAGACCTATAGGCTATAGCATGATTTTAGTATTGTTGCAAAAATTTCAAAAAATTTAGTCACTTAATATGTGTCAGAACATACAATACCTTATAAATATAAAAATAATACGATATAAAAAGAAAATTGAAAATGCATTCTAAGTAACTTAACTTTTTTTTTTTAGATTTTTGCAATAACACCAAAATTACTAAGTAAGTCTCATCTAAATCCATGCAACTGAGGTTAGGGTAACATAGCTCATCTTTTTTTTTTTAATTAAATAGATAGAGCTAAATTTTTTAATTAAAACTTCAAAGAAATGAAGATTTAAACTTGAGATCTTAACACCAACAAGGTGTTGGCTCAGTGAAAATAAGATGAGCCATAAGGCATTCTAGGCCAAAAGTCTTGATCGCACTTGTTGGGAGGAATTTACTGATTACTGCTCTTATTTCGAATAGGGATTAATCACATATTCAAAAGATATAGGGATACCATGAGTGTAAATAAAAAAAAAAAAAAAAAAAAATTGAGATCTTAACTTTTTAAAAAATATATATATACTAATTTTACTGTAATTATTTCAGAAGTTTATGTTTACGCTTGTTGTGGAAGGATATAACAGTTATTATTATATAACAAAGATGACTCAAATTTAAACTCAGACACCAATCCAATTTAATCCAAACTGATCTTTCATGATTTCTTTTTTTACTTGGGGGGAGGGGGGCGCCATCAACTGATCTTTCATGGTTTGAAACTTTGAATTGGTTAATTCGTGTCCATTTTTGGTTTGGGTTGATTTAGACTAGATATGGAGAACAACGTCAACTGTTTCTTTGGGCTTTATTCGGGCCAGCCTCAACCCAAGTCAACCAAACCGATAGATATATATATGCATAACCCAACTAGGGAAAAAAAATTGGTTAGTGCTCGACAGGATTCTAAGTACATCTCAAGAGAGATAAACATGTTTATGCAATATCTTAAATAAGAGAAAATTTGATGGTTTCCTTCGTTTCACTTATGTGTAATTGGGTCCTATAATAATTAATCCAACTCCTAAGCATTTCACTAGCTAATGCTTCGCTGTCCGTACAATATGAAAATCTGATAGTGCTTTTGGTTATGGAGATTTGTGGTTCCCATGAAACCTTTTTTGAAATGTGAAGGATCATATATATGAGCCTAATAGACCTGAAAGAAACATACTTTTTTTCTTTTTTTTAGGCCATGAAAGAATTTGACTAATTTCGTCCTCATAAACCCATAAGCTATTTTTGTCCCATATTGGAAAAACTACCTCCCTCGTGTCGAGAGATTTGGCAAAAATTCAATGGCAATCAAATGAATCTTAAAACATTGATTTACAAGAGAAGAATGCAGAAAAAGGTTGTCTTAAAATGACAGATACCATAAAAGATCCACAAATGGAAAATTCACTTGCTACATGGATTTACCTCATAAAAGGAAAAAAACAAACGAAAGTCTTGTCACCAATCAAAAGCCTTTATTATAGTCAAAGCTTGCTTGTATTGGAGTTGGAAGCAGGGTAAGCAGGATCATCTTTAGTTTTTAATATGCACAAGATTGAGCAAGTACGAGCAGGTGGATTGTTTAATGTAATAAATATACATGTGGCCTGATTAGGGAAACAAATAACAATCCCTGGCCAAACCTAATACAAATTGGATTGTCTCTATCTGTTGGATTCTTGTTAGAAAATTTCAATGTTCCTTGTTGTTTTTCAAGTATATAAATGCACACATTTCATGTACTTGTAGTCAAAAAGCATCAGCACCATATCTCAGCTTTTGAGACACATTTGTGTGTGTGAGAGAGAAAAGTCTTGAGTTTAAACAAAATGAAGGATGTTGCAATTGAAGCTGGTGAGGTTTCAAAGGGTGCAGTCCCGAGAAAAGGAATGAAAAGAGGGCTCTCTATAATGGACTTTGTTTTGAGAATCATTGCAGGTGTTGCCACACTTGCAAGTGCAGTGGCCATGGGAACATCTCAAGAAAGACTTCCATTTTCCACACAGTTTGTACAATTCAGGGCTGAATTTGATGACCTCCCCTCATTGGTGTAAGTTTTTTTTTGTTTGGGTGTCTGAAAATCTTAAGTGAAAGAAGCTTGAGTCCTTGACACTGTGTATATGGTTCTGCAAATCCAGGTTTTTTGTGCTGGCCAACTCTATTGTTTGTGGCTATCTTGTTCTGTCACTCGTCCTATCTATCTTCCACATAGTCAGGACTACTGCAGTGAAAAGTATGATTCTCTTGGTTATTCTTGACACGGTAAAGACTCTCTTTTTTACTGTTAAATATAAATTTATCCTTAAACATTTACTTAACAACTTAAATTTTTAAGTTGAATCAATTCTTAACACTCACGAAAGACGTAAAATATTTCTAAGCCATTTATGACTATTTCTTTGCAAATTTTAGGCATTTATGACTATTAGTGTAATGTTTATGTTAGCTGCATATTTTAACACAGCTGAAGCTTCGTGATGAAGTTTTGAGTTAACCTTGTATTTATAGGCAATGATGAGTGTTGTTACAGCCGCGGCCTCTGCAGCAGCAGCCATAGTATACATAGCGCACAACGGAAACCCAAATGCCAATTGGTTTGCTATCTGCCAGCAATACAACAGCTTCTGTGAGCGCATTTCGGGTTCGCTGATTGGCTCTTTCATTGCAGTAGCTGTGTTCATAATACTAATCATCATATCAGCAGTATCAATCTCTCGACATTGATGTGTCTAGCCAAGTGTGTGTGCCTTTCGCTTGTGATATTGGATTTGTCAAATGGTGGTGAACATGAAAATTTCTAGTGTATGCTATCAAAATGTGATTGTGTAGACCCTGTTGCAGGCTTTTGTTGGATTCTTCAATGTACGCAATTTAAAGAGCTAAGCTTTTAATTTCCGAGTGTAATATCTTACAACAGTTATGAACTTCCTATAAGAAACATTGAAAACTCCTCATTTTGCTACCTTTAATTTTCAGTTTTGGCACAAAAATTAACAACCAATTCAAATAACAGAGTTTCAAAGCTTCTTCATGAATCACCTTGTGCTATGCTAGCATAGCCACAAGAGCATCTATTGATTTCAAAGTCCTCTCGTAGTATAAATATGATTCATACACCTTGGGCGAGCGAACATAACGATCAAACTGAGGAAAAACAAAAACAATATCAGTTTCATATGATCAAAATTAAGTTTCATAATTTTTAGTCTAAATCTCAATCTTTTAGAGTAGAGTTGTAGAATTAAAGCGTAACTCATGTTAGTAGCTAATCAAGTACACATTCGGTTCATATAAATTACATAATGAACTTTATTAGATTGGTTTAGTTAAGAATTAGCATACCTCAGCCATGTTGTCTACCAATTCATTGGCAGTTTTAACGTACTCCTTGCGGCGATTTTGGGGCAATGTGGTCAAAGCATTTTTCAAATCTTGATCGAGATAAGCCTGCTTTAAACGAATGTAGAACATGACATACCTCCAAGACATGGTCTCCAACATGTCCCTAATACTATGTAGTCCTTGAGCAGTTTGCTTAATCCTAGCCACGGCGTCTTCCGGCGACAATCCGGGCTCGAAGAAATGTTCCCGGAGAAATGAACGTGTGCCCCAATTCTGGGCTAGTGCTGCCGGGCTGTGGCTGCCCTGAACTCCGAGGACAGCCATTGAAGTGGCCAAAAATGTTGACAGTAGTTTTCTTCTCTTGGTTACATTTTGTTCGCCACAAGATGATGATTGGTTTTGTGACAAAGCGTTAACCTTAGAGCTCTTTTGGTTCTTGGTTTTGAAATGGGCATGGACTAGTGTGGTGGTGTGAGTGAAGCTGGACATGGTTATGGATAATTGATAGGATAATCAAATTCCATAGCTAGTGACTGGGGAGGAAGGGGAATGGGGGTTGTGGATTTTCGGGCAGGTCTTTTTTTTTGGCTGACCGTGTTGCCCGTTCTACCCACATGGACCTTGGTTTCATGCCATGTGGCATGTGCAGCTGCAACCATTATCTACATAGGTTGGGGATGAATTCGTCATTTCTTATTTCAATTTTTTCATCTTTGCTGGAAATGAATCAGAGTTACTAGAAGATAATAAAAAAAATTATTTCATTTCTTTATCTTATAAAATTATAAAATCCTTTAGGGAACAAATGTAAATGGAAATTAGAGAATTAAAATGCAGCAAAGTTCAGCAGTGACAAATCTTAAAGTAAAATGTTAGAGGAGCTAAAGAGATATAAATTTCTTTTGCAGAGACCATATTAATGTTTTTAAAAATATTTGGGAGATTATATTAATTTTTTAAAACAATGTAAAAAAATATTTTTTTTGGGTGGTAACTCTCTTTGTCTGCACCTATGTTGTACGGATATTTTAAAATTGGTGCCTACCCGTTTCTAAGACGTACCGAAAACTTGAAATTTGTACCAAATGACCATAAAGAACTTAATTGTGGGGCAAAGAGAAAATAAAATTTTCATAATAATAAATAAAAAAGCTTGATTTAAATATTGAATACATACATTTATAGAAGTTGAACACGGCGTTCCTTCATATCATTAAATTCATCAATAATAGATTCTGTATCAAATGTTTTAGCAATTCTTCTCTCAATATAAGTGATCATAGAATCCACAAGAAAATCATCTTTTATTTTATTTTTCAGCCTACTTTTGATAATATTCATAGCAGAAAATGACTTCTCACTAGTAGCATTTTATGAAATTTTCTAAAAATACTAATAAGAAAAATAAGAAATTATAGATGCTTTAGAAGTAGGAAAATGTGGGACATGTTTTTGTAATTATGCCTTTGGAACTGGAGGCAAGAGTGATATCCATTGTTAGAAAACTTGGACAATGGAAAAAACAGTCTTCTCTTGTTTTTGTTTTCTTGTTTTTAGAATAATATTTTAAGAATAAATTTTCAAAACATGTAAACAAAAACAATCATATCAAACAGGTTTTTTTGTTTTATTTTTTTCAAAAACAAAAAATAATTTTTAAAAATTAAAATCAAACAGACTCTTAAACTTAGACAATGGACCCTCATATGAGATTTTGAATAGTGTGGGAGAGGCTCTCTTCTCTATATTTTTTAATTGAAATTACAATGACTATTACAAGAAAGCAGTGATTTTATTTTATTTTTCCTTTTTTTTTAACCATTTTTTTATACTTACACATTTGACGAACAAAAAAAGATGAGACTTTGTTCAAAACATGAGAGAGACAAAGTTGAGACTTTGTTGCATTAGTATATACTGCTTCACATGCTTAATTTATAATTTACTTTTGCTTTTTTTTTGTTGTTGTTACCCATCGGTGTCCAGGCTTCGCCCGACTAATCTAGTTTCGAGCAGGGAAGGACCACAAGGGCGGTAAAGCTCTCCCAACAGACACAGCTGCATTCCCAAGGGCTCGAACTCGAGACCTTTAATTAAGCTAGAACAGCCCCTTACCAGCTAATATACACACTTGTTGGTATAATTTACTTTTGCTTTGACGGTATAGTTTACAACTCTTAATATGGCGTAGAACAATGAATTATATTAAGTATCTGAATTATTTCACTTTATATTTCAATTTTACTTCAAAAAGTTAAGAAAATGATTGTTATATATCTTTACATAAATGTATAG
>QAOA01001448.1:1369372-1601852 GCA_003255065.1 Cercis canadensis
TTGAAATGGGATAGAGTAAGTTGAGTAACGACATCCTAAAAAAAAAAAAAGTTCATTGCACCCATTCCCTGTTCGATTGAATCATCAAAGTCAACGAAATCAAAAACCTGTCCGCTGACTCATTGCTTCATTATGGCTCATTCCTTATTCCATTGTTCGCAGTACAAAGTATAAACTATAAACAAATCAACAATACCCAGCCCCGTATTCAATCCAATCACTTTCTCATTCATTTCAAGATTTCAACTACGGTCCAGCTGACCCAGTCATTCATTTCAACTACCGTCCTCGTATTCATCGGTTTTGTCCATGAAAATCATATGAACTCTGGATTTCAAACAGGTTCATGTTCTTCCCCTGACTCCTTGTAGCAAGCGCCTTTACCATTCCAAGGGCAATCCCACTTATTTTCTCGAGAAAATTCAGCAGGAAAACAAAACCCCTTCAAATTTTGTGGACAAAGAATTTATTTTTTATGGGGAGGGTTGGATTGTTTGATCTTGAAAAGCACTTTGCTTTCTATGGAGCTTACCACAGCAACCCAGTTAACGTAGTTATTCACGTCTTGTTCGTTTTGCCAATTTTCTTCGCAGCTCTTCTTATTCTCTACTTCACGCCATCTTTCTTCAACATCCCCAATACAGAGTTTTCCCTATTCGGGAACGACGTCACTTTAGTTTGGAATGTTGGTTTCTTGGTTGCTTTGATCTATGCCCTTTTTTATGCTAGTTTGGATTTGAAAGCTGGCTCCTTGGCTGCTTTCCTTTGTATGATTTGTTGGGTAGGTAGCAGCTTCGTTGCCACCCTTCTTGGATTCTCGCTTGCTTGGAAGGTAAACTTTTGGGTTTAGTTAACATGAAAAATATTGCTGTATTTGTGGATTGCTTGCTATTCTGTGTCTTCTTACGAAGGTGGCCATATCTCTGCTCAATTCATTGATATGCATATTGAATAAGGAAACGTGTTTTCCCGCCTTTTGTCTATTTGATATCTCTGCCGTTTTCTGAATTGGTTGCAGCAAGTAATGTGCGGGAATGGAAATTGCACTGGTCTATAATGTTTGGCATAAGGCTGGAAATGAATATGTTAAATGTTTTGTCTTGCATGTTGAGGAATGTGAAATCAGAGAAAAAGGAAAATAAGCAAAAGCCTAATTCAAGATACACCAAAAGCTAATACTTTAATAAGGGAATTTAGTTCATTGAGCAAAAATTTTGAGCTTGTCCTTGTTATATCATTTACAGCTACTTTTGCTTCTCAATTTCTGTTGTTTTGTCTTAAGTCTTAATTAAGGGCTCTCGTTGCTAGAGCAAAAATTGACTGGGGTAAATTTGTTCTTGTCTTCCTTGTTTCTCTTTTGGAGATTTGTATTGTTTCATAAATGGATGCTTCAGAATCGAAACTCTTCATTGTTATATATTCACTTGAAGCACATTAAGTTCTTCCGACATTCAGTTTATAAACAAGTATAATGTAGACTGGGTTCTAGTGTCAGGACTCTATAGATGTTGCAAGAATGATTGTAATATCTAGAACCTTATATCCTTGCAATTGCTATAGTGTCAGCTTAGGTCTTTGGTCTACTGCTACTCAAATCTAGCCACTCTGTCAATTAATTTAATATCAAAACTTTTTCCCTTGATCGTGCTTTTTGCACTGTGTTACTGTTTTTTTCTTGGCAGTTTCTTGTAATCTTCTTGTGCTGTTGTTGTTGCATTTCCCTTGTTGTTCTCTTTCTTTGTTTTTTTTGGCTTTTTTTCTTCTCTCTTCTCAATATCACATTTTTATCTCAAAGTATGAGACTTCCTAATATTTTCATTTTATTCCTGCAAGTGCCACATCAATTAAGTTAAGCAGGGAATTTTTTTTTTCTTGGTGAGGTAATGTTGGAAAAATAGCAATAGTAGAACGAGAGAAAAGGACAAGGAGAGAGAAGTATAGGTAGAGAAAGAGAATGAAAGGAGTGAGAATTATAGATTTTTAAATCATTCATCGTTCAAGACTGCCTTTTTATTTACCTTACAATCCTTATAAGTTTCTTATACCAATTCAAAACTACATTGTGTCTCAGACTTCAAGAAAGGTTTTTCCAGAGACAATGAGATTTCCACCTAATTTGCTTGTCAAAGCAACCTTTACAGATACTTTGGAAAGTTTGATCACAATTATATGGTTTCCTAGAAGTCTCACCTTCTTTGAGAGTTCTTTCATTCATTTTCTATTTATCTTTATCTTTAATTAGCTTATCCTTTAATCTTGTACTTTTCTCTCTTTTTGTTAATAAATTTCTTATTTTACTGTTCCCCGACCCGACCCAAAAAAAAATAAAAAATAAAAAAAAAATCAATCCTTTTGGGCTAAAACAGTTGCAGCATGACTTGGGAATAGCCTTCTGCAATGCTATGCTTTTCACTTTATAGTCTTGTGGCTGTGCTTTTTCTGCTAGCTAGCTAAGCCTGCTAAAGAGGCATGTTTTCTAATAATAAGGGAAAAAGAATTGATTTCATGCATACATAAAATCAAATACTAAGGTGTGGAAGATTTACTCTTTTCTTTAAGTTTCTTTTTCTTGTTCACTCCTTGTATCATCACTGTTTAATTTTCTAAGAAATATCAACCTTTCATGTATCACATTTTACCTTAATCTCAACAACCACTTGTCCAGGTTGTTCTGGTGGCTCAGCTAGTATGTTGGACTGGTCAGTTCATTGGTCATGGAGCATTTGAGGTAATTTATCGTTATAACCTGGTTCCGGACTTCCTGGTTTATATTTTCACATCTGAGATTAATTTACTTTCCACAGAAACGAGCACCTGCTCTTTTGGACAATCTCGTTCAAGCCTTTGTAATGGCTCCTTTCTTTGTCTTGCTGGAGGTGCCAGTCCTCATAACTTTAATGTTTTTCTTAAGTTCCTCTTTCATTGTTTTTTCTTTGCTTCCTATTCCATCATATATATCTGGTTATTTTATATGCTGCAGGCTCTCCAGACTTTATTCAATTATGAGCCATATCCAGGATTTCGTTCACGAGTGGAAGCAAAAATAGAAGCTGACATCAATGAATGGAAAGAAAATAAGCAGAAACCAATTTGCTCCTCCAACGCTACCAATTCACCTTCTGGTTACAAGGTAATGCCTTGCTTGCTCTAGACACAAAATCGCAAGTCTTCAAAAATTGTCATTTTCTATTGGAGTTGAAATCACCGGCAAATACAGTGTTGTTGATGATAGAAAAGGGTCAAATTTTACTTTTTGTAGGCTGTACTCGAAAAGTTTCACCCACCCAGACCTGATTGGTATGAGGAGTTCTATGCATGGGTTTTGAATTCTGCAATGAAATCTTATGAAGCTGAGGTTGAAGTTCATTCTTCATTCATCTGAGGTTCATGAATTATAAACAAGTTTTTATTTTTTTGCTTTTTTGATTATTGCATTGAATTGAAATCTAAGTTATTTGCTTTTGTTTGCTAAGGTTGCACGTTACAAGTCACAAGTCTTCAGTAATTTGAAGGGAAAGGCACAAAAAATTTTGGAGATTGGCATTGGTACAGGCCCTAATCTGAAATATTATGCTAGTGATTCTGATGCCCAGGTTATTGGCATTGATCCTATCCAAAAAATGGAGAAATATGCTCGGTCCTCTGCGGAATCAGCTGGCTTGCCACTTTCAAATTTTGAGTTTATACATGCAGTATGTATAACTCTCTTACCACTTTATGATTGGGGGCTATATTGTTACTGTGCTCAATGTGGAAGATATTGTCATTGTTTGTTATTAGAAGATTGAAATTAATATTAGACTGGGATATCATATATATATATTTTGAGAAGTTAAATAATCTATGTAGACAGGTACTTTGTCGGTTAGATTTTGCAGTTGATTTGGAAAATTGCTACTGTAATACAATATGGTGAAAATGGCTTTTTCCATATAGCTGGTTCTTCTTTTGATATGAATTTTTTGCCATCTGATACTGTTTTCAGTTCAAAATTTTTGCCTTGTTGTGTTTGTTTCATTGATATCTAAATTTTGAAGTTGTTGACTGTATTCAGGTTGGAGAGGTTATACCATTACATGATGCTTCAGTCGATGTAGTTGTTGGAACACTTGTCTTGTGTTCTGTTAAAAATGTCAATATGACATTAAAAGGTAAAAGAACTTATCGGGATTTTTTCTATTTATTTAATTGTTTATGCTTCACTTAAGATTTGATGTTCATAGAGCCATAGAAAGCCTTATAATTGGAGAGAAATATTAACTGAACTGAAGTTAATTGTGTATATTGGTTTACGCCCTTGTCCTATGTGAGTAATATAATTCTTTCAACTACTTTGTGTGATTATTTTACTTGTGTAATTGCAGTTTGGTTTTCTTCTCCTAAGTTTTAGTGGATTGTTTGAAAGTTTAGTACATGTCAAGAATTTCCAAAAACTAGTTATCTTAAGGAAAAAGAAGAAACAGTAGTAGCAGGTTTTGGATATAAAATGATTGAAATCATAAATTCTGCTTTCCCTGGTTCATCTTCTTGACTAGACTATAACAAATGCTAGAAAGGACCTACTATGATGACTGATGATAGATTTCAAGCGATATGGGTTACTATAGACCTAACTACGTGGTTGTTTGCCATATATTTGTTATAAATATACCACTTTGAAATCCAAGATCATCATCTTACTCAATTTCACTGTGTATGCAGAGGTGAAAAGGGTGCTGCGACCTGGTGGACTTTATGTATTTGTGGAACATGTAGCAGCAAAAGGTTTTAACAAGAACATGACTTTTCAATTTACTGTTGAAATGGAAAGATAATCTTAGTAAATAGCTCTATTTTGTGTTTGTTCTTTTTTGTGTTTGCATGGTGATGCAGATGGAACATTTCTCAGGTTTGTCCAGAGAGTTCTTGATCCTCTGCAACAGACACTTGCAGATAGGTGTCACCTTTCTAGGGAAACAGGAAACAGTATATCCAATGCTGGGTTTTCAAGTGTTGAGCTTAATACAGCATTTGTATCTAGGGCTGCATATACAAATCCCCATGTATATGGAATAGCTTGCAAGTAGCATCACACGTGTATGTCTTCTGTTCCACTTAGCTTTCTGGATAGCCTGCTCTGAAGGGGTTGTAGCAGTTTTCAGGTAACATGAACTGGGATCCAGATCATGAACTTCTTCAGGTTGCAACACAAATGATTTAGACATATACTTCCCACAAACTCAGCATCAAAAGCTTTCGTTTTATTTTGACTCTCGTCTCATGTGTGCAATTATACAAATAATTAATATATTTTAGTTCAACAATTAATGGGAAATGCTTGGTTTACTATATTCAATGTACTTTATGTTTTTTTTTTTTTCAATAAAGGAGCATAATATACTAAAAAAATAAAAAATAAAAAGTATACGATAGGAATAGATTTTTTATATCAACTATGACTAAAGCATGTGTTACTAAATTCACATATCATTTGCAAAATTTTATTTTAACACTTTTATTATACGAGAAGTGATATCTACGCATAAATTATTCACTTTATTATATGAGAAGCTATGTAACACGGTTATGGATATGAAACACAGTACAACATTTTTCAAAAAATATGGGTACAAATATTTCATGTTATATATATATATATATATATATATATATATATATATATATATATAATGTGACATATTCGTACTCTCATTTTTAAAAAAAATAGTCATATTGACGTTTTATATGATACTAGGTACGAAATTCATACTAATACTCGTGCAACATAGGTTTAAACTAAGATCCACCCTTCAGTAGGAGAACAAAATTTTGTTTTTTGTTTTTTGTTTTGGATTATGTAAATTATTTTCATAGTCATGTTAAATACTTGTGAATATTTTAAGGGGGAGACAACACTTTTTGTACTTAGATTCCGCAATTCTAAGGTGGTGACTATTGAGTAAAGCCCTTGGTTTATTTCATTATAGGACTACATATAGTTTTCATAGGCAATGATTTTCGCTCGCCACATATAGTTTCCATGAAAAGCATCCCTCAAAGTATTTTCTAAAAGCACTTATGGTTTTTATTGTAACTTTGTCAAACAATTTATTAATCAACTTTTGTTGTCAAAAAAGCACTATCAAGACCATATAGTTTTGCATTTTTTTTTAATTAAAGACACTCTTTAACGAATCAAATTTATATGTTGATCTTTTTGAAGAAAATTCACGTTTTATTTTAGTTTCCTTTTTGAAAAATTCAAACTATTTTTGAATTCATTCTTGGAAAGTATTTTTCGATTTCTAAAGGAAAAAGCTGAAGAGTATGAAAGTTCAACACCGAATGGAATTACAGAGGTAAAGTGTACGGATACAGACCCTTGATAACACATGTGGTCCCCACCACATCCATAATCAAACAGTCTACATGTTTTAAATCAATCTATACAGAACCATGAGCAGGTTAGATATTCCTGTCATAAAAATACACTTGACAAAAGTGGGAAAGTCAACTCGTGAACTTGAAGGAAAGAATGGGCTTGCAAACACATTAGAGTGTTGCGAGCTTCCAAATTTTTCGATATCTACCTATTACCTCTTCATACTTGAGCCTGCCATTGCATTTGAGCAACCAACTGCTTCATGATCAACCGAACTTCCACTAAACAACTGCGAAGAATATGGCCCACTTCTCTTCAACTTACCTGGAAATTCCTTGCTTAAATTACCCTTCAAAGAAAGATTTTTTTTAATGCGATTTCGATTGAGTAAGAACATAGCATTGCGTGGTGGTGCATGTAGAGCTCCTTCAACACAATCACTTACCTGTGCACAGCCCCAAGGTTTTGAGGGTCCATCTTCACAATGTGGTTTAACTCTAGGAAAACTATTCCTGAATCTCAAAAGACCACGTTGATCAGGGGAGTTTTCCTCCTCCAATCTGGCACACATAGGGCAAGGGGGATCATTTTTCCGTGTCTTTGGTGTTATCTGCTCCAAACATTCAGCATGAAAAACATGACGACAAGAGAGAACCCCAGTTGTGGGCATGTCTCCACTTCTCACAATTCGACGGGAACTCCAAGGTGATCTCTGTGATAGAAATCTTTCACACAAGCTGCATCTAAATCCATCTGAAGGAATATGTGGGCGAGCAGATGTTTCCGGTTCAAATGATTCAGAAACATCTGCAAAATCAACACTGCTACTAGCACTACTCCATCGCTGGGCATCTCTGAGCGGAGTGGCAACATCAAACTCTGGAAAACCTGCAACTGTAGGGTTAAAGGCTTCCCTAGTAGGAGTACGGTCAGGAAAGGACAAAGGATGAATGGGTTTGGAGATGAAAGAACGGCGACTGGAGAAATTCCTCTGAGAGGATAAGCGTGATTTTGCAGTGGACTCAGACTCACTACTGTCAGAGCGAGATGAAGTGGAGCCTCCACTATCTGGATTTTCTGAAGTTCCCTGCACATATTTCATTCCTATTAGCCTATTTCTCATGACAGATGCGCATGTCAACTAATTGGAAACAAATTCTTTTATTGATTTACTTTATTTTTGGGGAGGGGGAGGGGGGATATATATTTAATTCTAAATGATTACCTCTTTGGTTGGTGTAAAGGATATGCCCCCCAGAGAAGAACCTATTAAGTTAAAACGAGAAAGAATATCTGAGTAAGCAAAACAAAAAATCAGAAATATAGAAACACTGGAAATTAAAAGAATTTACCACATAGAGTATGACAAAAACTGATAAACAGCACGAGTTAATCTCACAGCATATAGACTCTCTTATTTAGGTCATGACAGAGACTCAGCTTCAGTTATTTACTTGTGTAATCCATATTAGTTACTATGACACTGAAGGTTGAGATGCCACAAACTGTTCCCCACAGGTTTTAAGAGAAAAAAATGGCAACAAAAAGCAATATCCAATCAAGATAAAAGGAAGTTCACAAAGACTTAAGTTATTTACTCAGTTCCACCTAGATTTTATCAGCAAAAGAAAGAAAATTCCACTTAGATTTGTACCCTGATATACCTGAATGCAAGATACAGGTCCAGGACCCATATATTGAAACACATACCAAAACCTAAAAACTTCTGCAAAATCTCACACAATTCTATTAGCAGACAAATTATGATCCAAAACCAAGGAATCCAAGGCTATAACAAGGAAAGGAAGGTCTGCACTAATTAGATGAACCTCAGTAAGAAACGTAAAATAAAAGAAATGTTATGGCATTTGGAGGCAGAATTGGAAGTAATCATGACACAATTCTGTACTATGATGCCAGATTAATCAATGTTTGGGCTTCCTTTTCCAGCATCCTACAGAAAACCTGTAGGTTCACAGAGATACAGGTTTAGTTCTCCACCGGTTTCAAGCAAGCCCTTTCTATACATACAGAAGGACAAAAATAATCTGTTCGTTCTTTTTATTTTTTTCATGTTAATGTCAAAAGCATAATTATAACAAGAATGTCTTAATCATAATTAACAAACCCCAGTTCAATGCCTACTCATAATTAACAAACCCCAGTTCAATGCCTACTCAAGCAAGGAAGTGAAGGCAAACTAGTTATTTCTGCTTCCTGTCCTATTTCCATAGGCAAACTTATTTAACTATCTTCCATTTCATAATATGCTGACCACCATTAGTCATTAAAACACTACCTTGAATACTGCATTTCTTATTTTATTAAATGGACATCTGATTTTTTCATCTCAACCATTTGACTCATCATTGATATCCAAATCATTTCCACTCTATCTGGACCAATAATGTCCGTTCCCTATTCTTTACCTTCTATGATGCCAAATTTGTCCAACTAAACACTAAACCCTAAATCCTCCATCCAGAATCTAAAAACTCGAGTGCTTTATTTTGGGAAATGTTTATTTCCTGCATCAGTCTGTGACTGGTTGTTTTATACGATTCACCATTTTAAATGGTGAAAGAACAGTTTTATCAATCAATTGTGATTGACTGAAGCACGTCAAGAGCAGGAAGAATTACATGCATGACCTAAATAATATATGGCTGCCTCCCTTCTATTTGAAATACCTCAGTTTTTCAATATAATGAAATATGCATGTGAGCAGAACAAGAAAAAATTTTCATGTATGTACATATCTACATATTCTATTGGAAAAGGCACCCATTCAGTCAACCTAATTCTCTAGTAAAGAAAAAAGTTGAACATATCTACCATATCCCTCTTAAGGAACATGTCAACTCAACCATAGAAATGAAAGCCTAAGATTGGTGTATATCTACAACATACTAATTAGGATGATCAGAATTCAGGATTACCTTTTCTAGTTGGAGTTTCATAATCATCAATACTTATTTCCTGTATTGCTGGAGGTGTCCACTGAGGGCCCTGAGAAAGGTCAGATGGACTACTAAGAAAAATCCCAGTACCATCTGAAGCAGAATAGTGAAGATCATACAGGTGGTTGCCTCTCACCCAGCCCCTACTGTCTTTTCCATTTGATGATGTAGAAGATCCATACAGTTGAATCCCGTCATTCAAGCTATATGGAAGGCCTTCAGATTGAAACCTGAAATCCCATCTTGATGGAGGTGGTGAGAAGCTTGTATTAGTTTGCCAGTACGGTTCATGTGGACCCATGGACCAGTCCCTACTGGCTGCATTTGATCCATGTGGCCTTGAAGCCACACAACAAAGCGACCCCGTTTTAGCTATTTTTAAAGGAATATCACAGGATACCCAATTCCGATTGCTTCAAACGTTTTCAATTTTAGTTACGTATCAAGTCAGTAATTACATGCTGAAGATTAAGATTTCCATCATTTATTGGCTATTGGCCTTCTTTAATCTATCCATCATTTACCCAAAAAAAAGGATTATGATTTCCACAATATTTTACAATTCCTTATGCCACATTCCACTGATCTACTTCTCATAAATCAACATAGAACAAATTCCACCTTCGACCTACATGTCTGGTGGAGACTAACTTCCATTTGCAATCCAATTGCTTGATAATGAAAAACCTACAATCCAAGTAAGAGAAATTAATGTCATTTAACATTTAAGATAAAGTAAAGGGGCACCATTATTCCAACAAACATTGCAATGAAAAATACATTAGTAAACCTATTAAATGTAATTAACTTAAACCAACAACAAAGCAGTTAACGAAATTCAACAAATTATAAAAATATAACAGCCAGTTACAGGAACATCTCAATTTCCAGAGACAGCGGCAAAAACAAAATCCATTGATGACTAAGTATGTTCACTTAAGCTAAAATCAAAATTATTAATGAGATGCAAGAAATTTCAAAATTGCAACGGTTTAGTACAAGGATTATTGGCCATAGGAATAACAGTTTGTAGAAGAACCACAGGACTAGCTGCTAAAAATGCAAAGAAACTGTACAAATAACAACTCAAAGATTATTATACCTGAGAGTGTTGAAACAATTCAGCCACCCCCAAAGCATAGCAAGCAGTTTAATTTTTCTCAAATACACAGATAGAAACTGAAGTGATATATAGAATACACCCAGAAATGCAGGGGAAATATCAATAGAACCAAAAAAGGTAATTTTTTTCACAGTACATTATTGCTAGTATGATCTTCCACCAGCTACACTATGCACTTAAGAACACAAAGGACCATAATACAAGGTGCCAGAGAAACCAAAACAATAAAAATAAAAAAGAAACAGAAACAGAAACAGAAACAGAAAGAAAGCAGTAGGTAAAATTATTTAAGCAAAAAAGTAACTAAAGAGAAAGCAATGTGCTCAGAGATCTGGGTATGGCAACATCGCAGGGTGCTGCTACAGTTTAAAAAAAAGTGAACTTGGGAAAGAGAAGCTTACCAAAATGGAAGTAGAAGATCCCCCAACAGAAGCGATCGAAATTTTTTGGAAATGAAGAGCAGGAAAAGAGAAGAGGGTTCTATAAAAGGGGCTTTTGCCGGGGAAAGTAGACCGCGACGGGTCAGCCCGAAGGTCCAGGAAACCCGACCCGATTTGTTTTGTTGAATTTTTTGTTTTGGAAATTTGTTAGATACTTTTAGTATTTATATAAGAATAAATTACATGTGTACAAGTTAACTATTTTTAAGTTTGTTTAAAAAATTAAATAAATTATATTTTATATATAATAAAATATAAAAATTATGTATGTTTGTCACGTCAGTGTAGTATGACATATTTATGTAGTATTATAGAATCTTTGTTTTATTTTATATATATAAAAAAATTAAATCTTGGTTGATGAAAAGTTAAATAAGTCTCCTTTTTTTTTTTATGGAAAATGATATTCGTACACTATTTTTCTTACATTATTTTTACATTTGTTGAGGTGTGTGGTCATAGTTTCACTAAGAAAAAAAAAATTTGAGACTCTAAGTAGGCTAGTAGAGAGTAATCATTAAATTTGGATTGTACTAATTTGTAAAAATTATGTAAAAAAAATAGTGTCAAGTATCACTAATTATTAGTTATCACACTTGAAAATACAGTCATAAAAAATTATTATTTGGTTGAAATAGTGTCATCGACTAATCATATCATTAACTCAGAAAAAAACAAATCATTTCATTAGAAAATATGGTTATAACTTCTGCAAAACATGTTAATGAAATTTGCTAGTGATGTTACTTGCACTTTAAATCTTTGTAAAAGTAATATTTGTGCAAGTAAGATTATCATATTTGCTGAAGCCATTCTCCTAATGCATACAGAGTCTGGATTCCTAAAATAAAAAAAAAAAAAATAGTAACTGATCATTTCATGCACTTCAGAAAAGTATTTAAGTATTTGCCAATTTTAACCCCAATAAGGCAATAGCAGGTCGCTTTCAAGTTCCTAATTATTCAAGGCCAAATAAAAAAAAAAAAAAAAGTTCCTAATTATTATGAAATATCATTAACATTGCTCTATTATTCCAATAGTTTACACAAAAGGAACTTTCACCTACACAAAGCTCTTATCGCAAGAAGAATATATTGTATTCAAAGTTTCTTATTGACAAAATAAAAATCTCAAAGTGCTCCTCACACAAAATTTTAGTTATGAGTATTTTGATTACAAAACCCCTAGAACAAGATGACTTGCTCTAAGTTTATTAAATTTGACTTTATCCAAAAGTTAAAATTAGGCTCTGTTCCTAGATTAAAAAAAATAAAATTCACCTACTGTCCCACATTAATTGGTAATCGTGGAGCCTCACATTAAATGGCATATTACAGTTGTTTAAAAAGAAAAAACCTAAAAAACCGGAATGAACATTAATGGATACCTATAACATCATTAGATCACAAGAAGAGGTGGATGTCATTAAACTTCTTTTTTGTTGAACATCAAATTTTGTCACATGTGTAATTTGTGTATAGTTTATGCATAGATATCACTTCTCATATAATAAAGTGAATAATTTGTGCGTAGATATCACTTCTTGTATAATAAAGGTGTTAAAATAAAATTTTGCAAATGATATGTGAATCCAATGGCACGTGCTTTAGTCATAGTTGATATAAAAAATTTATTCCTATTGTATACTTTTTATTTTTTATTTTTTTAGTATATTATGCTCCTTTATTAAAAAAAAAAAAAAAACATAAAGTACATTGAATATCGCAAACCAAGCATTTCCCATTAATTATTGAACTAAAATATATTAATTATTTGTATAATTGCACACATGAGACAAGAGTCAAAATAAAACGAAAGCTTTTGATGCTGAGTTTGTGGGAAGTATATGTCTAAATCATTTGTGTTGCAACCTGAAGAAGCTCATGATCTGGATCCCAGTTCATGTTACCTGAAAACTGCTACAACCCCTTCAGAGCAGGCTATCCAGAAAGCTAAGTGGAACAGAAGACATACACGTGTGATGCTACTTGCAAGCTATTCCATATACATGTGGACTTAAAAATGCAGCATTAGATACAAATGCTGTATTAAGCTCAACACTTGAAAACCCAGCATTGGATATACTGTTTCCTGTTTCCCTAGAAAGGTGACACCCATCTGCAAGTGTCTGTTGCAGAGGATCAAGAACTCTCTGGACAAACCTGATAAGTGTTCCATCTGCATCACCATGCAAATACAAAAAAGAACAAACACAAAATAGATTTATTTACTAAGATTGTCTTTCCATTTCAACAGTAAATTGAAAAGTCATGTTCTTGTTAAAACCTTTTGCTGCTACATGTTCCACAAATACATAAAGTCCACCAGGTCGCAACACCCTTTTCACCTCTGCATACACAGTGAAATTGAGTAAGATGATGATCTTCGATTTCAAAGTGGTATATTTATAACAAATATATGGCAAACAACCACGTAGTTAGGTCTGTAGTAACCCATATCGCTTGAAATCTATCATCAGTCATCGTAGTAGGTCCTTTCTAGCATTTGTTATAGTCTAGTCAAGAAGATGAACCAGGGAAAGCAGAATTTATGATTTCAATCATTTTATATCCAAAACCTGCTACTATTGTTTCTTCTTTCTCCTTAAGATAACTAGTTTTTGGAAATTCTTGACATGTACTGAACTTTCAAACAATCCACTAAAACTTAGGAGAAGAAAACCAAACTTCAATTACACAAGTAAAATAATCAAACAAAGTAGTTGAAAGAATTATATTACTCATATAGGACAAGGTCGTAAACCAATATACACAATTAACTTTAGTTCAGTTAATATTTCTCTCCAATTATAAGGCTTTCTATGGCTCTATGAACATCAAATCTTAAGTGAAGCATAAATAATTAAATAAATAGAAAAAATCCCGACAAGTTCTTTTACCTTTTAATGTCATATTGACATTTTTAACAGAACACAAGACAAGTGTTCCAACAACTGCATCGACTGAAGCATCAGGTAATGGTATAACCTCTCCAACCTGAATACAATCAACAACTTTAAAATCTAGAGATCAATGAAACAAACACAAGAAGGCAAAAATTTTGAACTGAAAACAACATTAGATGGCAAAAAATTCATATCAAAAGAAGAACCAGCTACATGGCAAAAGCCCCTTTCACCATATTGTATTTCAGTAGCAATTTTCCAAATTAACTGCAAAATCAAACCGACAAAGTACCTGTCTACATAGATTATTTAGCTGCTCAATATATATATATATGATATCCCAATCTAATATTAATTTCAATCTTCTGATAACAAACAATGACAATATCTTTCACATTGAGCACAGTAAAAATATAGCCCCCAATCATAAAGTGGTAAGAGAAGTATACATACTGCATGTATAAACTCAAAATTTGAAAGTGGCAAGCCAGCTGATTCCGCAGAGGACCGAGCATATTTCTCCATTTTTTGGATGGGATCAATGCCAATAACCTGAGCATCAGAATCACTAGCATAATATTTCAGATTAGGGCCTGTACCAATGCCAATCTCTAAAATTTTCTGTGCCTTTCCCCTCAAATTACTGAAGACTTGTGACTTGTAACGTGCAACCTTAGCAAACAAAAGCAAATAACTTAGATTTCAATTCAATGCAATAATCAAAAAAGCAAAAAAATCAAAAAACTTGATTATAATTCATGAACCCCAGATGAATGAAGAATGAACTTCAACCTCAGCTTCATAAGGTTCCATTGTAGAATTCAAAACCCATGCATAGAACTCCTCATACCAATCAGATCTGGGTGGGTGAAACTTTTCAAGTACAGCCTACAAAAAGTAAAATTTGACCTTTTTCTATCATCAATAACACCATATTTGCCGGTGATTTCAACTCCAACAGAAAATGGCAATTTTTGAAGATTTGCGATTCTGCGTCTAGAGCAAGCAAGGCATTACCTTGTAATCAGAAGGTGAATTGGTAGCGTTGGAGGAGCGAATTGGGAACAGGTGCCTTCTTCCACACAAGCATGGTTTGGTGGGTTCCAATGAGTTGGGGGCGCGAAACTGGGTGTTGGGTTCACTTGACGGGTCCGAGTTGACTCGTTTCGTAAGGCAACAGGTCTTGTAGTTGGGTTCGTTTCTAATGGAGGAGCTAAGCCAAGTGTTGGGAGTGAAGGACAGAGAAGATATTGCAGAAAAGGAGGCAAGATTCATTTTGGAGGCAGTGACTCTACTCTACTCTACTCTACTAAAGTGACGTCGTTCCCGAATAGGGAAAACTCTGAATTGGGGGTGTTGAAGAAAGATGGCGTGAATTAGAGAATAAGAGCTGTGAAGAAAATTGGCCAAACGAACAAGTCGTGAATAACTACGTTAACTGGGTTGTGTGGTAAGCTCCATAGAAAGCAAAGTGCTTTTCAAGATCAAACAATCCAACCCTCCCCATAAAAAATAAATAATTTGTCCACAAAATTTGAAGGGGTTTTGTTATCCTGCTGAATTTTCTCGAGAAAATAAGTGGGATTGCCCTTGGAATGGTAAAGGCGCTTGCTACAAGGAGTCGGGAAGAACATGAACCTCTTTGAAATCCAGAGTTCATATGATTTTCATGGACAAAACCGATGAATATGAGGACGGTAGTTGAAATGAATGACTGGGTCAGCTGGACGGTACTTGAAAACTTTAAAGGTGTGTTGGGATGAGTCTTTGTAGTTACTTATTTTAAATTGTTTTGTTTGTGTAATTTTTTAAAGTATTTTTAAAATTTTAGTGTATTTTTTTAGTAATTTTCAAAGTCTTAATATAATGTATTTTAAATTCACTTAAATAGAGTGTATTTGAAATTACTTTTTTTTTTCCTAAGCCCCGATACCTCACCTTCTCTCTCGAGCCTCTAAAACTCTTGCTCTCAGTCTCTCCCTCCTTGTCCACCTCCATCACCACCCATGTGATATCATCTTTTGAAGATGAGGTGCCAGCTTCCGCCGGTGCAGCACACATCGAGTCGTGAATTGTGATCCTCTTTAGTCAAGTAATCACACTGCACTGTCACTTGTTATTCATCTACTCTGTTATACTTCTTCTCTTTTATTCTTCTTCAAGAAATCTCAGCAAATCATTCCTCAGCTGCTCAAGCCATGGAAGATTTCCCTGCAAAACCCACCAAATCCTCGTCGGTGTCCAACCCTAAGAATGGTGAATCATCAGGCCACGCTTCAAACCTAATTCATGAGTATTTCTCTTAAAATTCATTGAACAAATCAATTTTTGGAATTGGATTCCCATTGTTTTTTCTTTATTTTATTTGAAATTTTGTACGCATATTGGATTTAGAGCAGAGGTTTCAGATCGTTCGGAGTATTGGGGAAGAGTATATTCAAGAAGATGAGCTCCGGAATTTGCTGGCCAAGAAGCCTGAGCCAATTTGCTATGATGGGTTTGAACCCTCTGGGCGGATGCACATTGCCAAATTGGCTGTAGTGCTTGGCAGGTTACCAGAGAATCTATTGTTTTCCAAGAAAAGACCACTCAAGTGGGTCAAATTGTTGATGGAGAAATGGATTCTGCACGTAAAGTTGTTTGAAGAAAGATATAGCTATGTCAAACGAGTCAACCAAGTCAGCGAGGTGGGGAACTTGCCGGAGAGCTGGTTATCCTGGAAGTAGATGTTTTTTCACTGCTTCTATATCCAAATAAAGTATTTTATAAATACATATATTTGAAATATTATATTTCAATTACATGTATTTGAAATACATAATAATTTGTCAAATATCTCATCTAAACATAACCTAAATGAATGAGAAAGTGATTTGATTGAATACGGGGCTGGGTATTGTTGATTTGTTTAAATAAGAAATAAGCCATAATGAAGCAATGAGTCAGCGGACAGGTTTTTGATTTCGTTGACTTTGATGATTCAATCGAACAGGGAATGGGTGCAAAGTATTTTTTTTTTTTTTTTTCTTTTAGGATGTCGTTACTCAACTTACTCTATCCCATTTCAATTTTTTTTTTTCAAAATTTAATACATAAGTTTAGAAAAAAAAATAGTACCAAATAAAGAAAAGAAAAAAAATATTATTACGTTTTCTAAATTATTAAAAATAAGATAATTATTCTCAAGTTTTATAAAAGATAAAAAAAAATTAAAAGAATCTTGCCACCTTAGTAAAATATCACACAATACTGTGCGATTATTTTATTTATATTTAAATATAATAACTATATAATAAATAAAATAATTATTCATTTAATATATAATAACTATATATATAATATAATAATTATAGAGTGTTAAAAGATATTTTAATTACTTCAACCCTTATTTAGTTTTATTTTCTTTATTTTTCTAAGAAATATAATTTGATACACCCAACGAATCATAACATTTAAAATGAATGATATGCTCTATAAGAGTGAATCATGTTATTCATGAGTTCATCTAGTTAGACCAACAGTCAAGTCTATGTCTATCAAATCGCTCTTCAATAACCACATTGATTTTGCTTTCGGTTCGATTTTTAAATTGTAAGTGTATTGTTATGATTGGAACTAAATCTTCTGCTACTCTAATGCAATTTGCTTTCTCTTCTTTAATCAAGTTCTGTTAATGGCATTAGGCCTTTATTCTCGCTGGTTTGATTTGAGGGCAAACTCATTTTATATGTAAAATTTAAGGAACCTGCTTCACCAGCCTAACTACTCTTCTAATCACATGTGGAATTGACTGTCATCTTAGGCAGCTCCCACCCTCGAAATTGTTCTATGCTTCCAAAAATAAAAGGCCCAACTAGGTGCTATACCTCACAATTCCACCTCTGCTGACAAGCTATTGAATGTTGGCCCTGCTTTCTTTTTCTTCGAGATTCTATTTACTGCAGTTGTTTTTGACAGTCAAGAAGAACCTCAACTAATACCCTTTGATTGAAAAACAAAAGGTTTTAATTTATAGGCTCAGTGGGCTGTGGTGATACCGATTGAGCCTACCAAGGTTTGGATACCCATGCTTGCGGCCTTAAAAATATTGCTTGCATTGGTGGCCCAAAAGAACTGGGTATGAAGGCCTTCTATTTCATATTTTGGAACATACCTAATTCAAGGGAAAATGCTTGTGCACAGCTACAAACTCAATTGATTTTAAATTAAGGTACGTGTGGAATGGATTGAATCACACTTTTTTTTTCATGTAAATTCCATTCAACAAAGTTATATTTTAAAATTGAACCAAAAATTGCATATTCATAATTGAAATTTACAGGAAAATAAAAATTTGACTATCAAACGTGTAGTTGTTTTATAAAATTTTATGTAAAAAATGTTCACAAACATGAATATGAGACAAAATACAAGGTCATGAGTACATCTCTCAGGGAAAAGAAAAGACAAGACCAAGCAAAAACATCCAACATGGTACATGCTAGCTGAAGTTACTCATCCTTTGCTTTGGGGATTGAAGGAGGTACACTGTAGACATGAAGTCACACCCACCAAACGTGGGGTCTAAGTTTAAAAAAATGGTTGCTCATGTGATTCCCAAACAATGGTTGTAATTTCTCATTTGTATGAAAGTGGGTCCTGTGCTTTTCGGCTCTCGTGTTGTATGTTGCACCAAAAGGGTTAACGTCAAGGCACACGTAGTTATCAACCCCCCTAGTACATTTTTGGACCAGCTTCTGTGCCTTAGTATAGTTCCTCCCAAGGCCTAATTGTTTGAGTAATTTTATTTATGTACTAATTAAACTCACATTGTTCTATATTTACACAATTGTTACAATTTGATTTTAACTAGATTCAGTTAAACTTTTTTTATATAACGTTCATATTTTGTGAAATCAGTGTTGGTAAAACAGTGTGAGACTAATTAGTAATTAAGTAGAAGTATTTCTTAGAGAGAGAAGGGCATTTTCCATGCGTACTTGAAGGGACCATTCTCTTAACTTTTCATGTGCTCTCTGTTCGCATTACTTCGGACAAGTGCACATTGCAAAGTCCAACATGATACACAAGTAGGGTTGTTTGAATAGCCTAATGTGTTTGCTACGTCCACTCAAGGCCACACATTGCTATTAATGCTGCTTGTGAGAAGAAGGGTTCCCTTGCCAACTAGCCATGTTCTTCCTAATGTCATTTTCCATCAGAATTGCCACAACTTTGAGATAATTGGGAAAAAAAAACACACCATATCCAGAGATGATAATACTGTGACAATGACACCCTCAATTAAAGTGCTTTCACTAAGGAAATATTTCCATTGCTGCTAGTGACTTTGTATCTCTTTTCTGCCATTCAAACGTGAAAAATCGAATCAAATTTTAAGACAAATATATATCAAGCAAAATCCATATATTAAAAAAATAGAAAAACAATAAAGGGTTGTGAGGGAGAGCATGGGGCTACTTGGAATAAATATGCCCTCAACATCATCTACCATTATCTGTAACCTCATTGTCTAGCTAGAAACGTGGTTGAGTGGAATTGTGGTAGTACACATGGTTCAGTTTTTCAAGCTTTCATTATCTTGCATGCGAGGTGTTTTTACTGACTTGCTTATTACAAAACTCTGCCCTGATTGAACGGAGCTTGAACTACAAAAATAGAGGACCCTTTCTTGAGGTTACCTTGAAATTAGCATATATATGAAACTCATGACCACATGCAAATACAGCAATGCTGGTGCATAAAAATGAAAGAAAGCTCACTTGGCTTGGGTGTTAAATGGTACGCATGTGAGCTCCATGTGATATTACTTTTTACTTGTAAAGAGGATGTCTACTTCGAAAGCCACTATGGCTAAGACATATTGGTGCCTACACGTGGAATTGTTCAAACTTCAAATGCAATTACTGAGCTGTTTCTCTAACCAAACCTATTAACTGGCTTCCAACAATAGGTCTCTAGGAGTGAGATGCCTCAACATTACATTTAGACTTCAAACCCCTTTTCAAGGCTGTATTAGGTTGTCAAAGAAGGTGGGGTTCTGCCTTTTATGAGTGCTTAGCTTTCATATTCTCCGAGTCTTTGGTTTTTATTATCATTACGAATACTGTGGTTGGTGACTGATCTTCTTGTGGATTTGAAGCTGTATGCAATTAACTTTGAAAAGGGTGTTTTCCAAATTTTCCTTTAGCAGCAGCCCTTATCCTATCAGAAACTCTATCTACACACTAGGTAAGATAAAGTGCGGAAAAACGTTGAACTAGATCTAGTTTAAGTTTAACTACGTCAATTACTCTTTGTCCACTTTATACTAGGCGTGCGTGTGAATGTGGTGGCGCTTGCGCATGTTGACGTATAGATTTGGAATCACTATCTTTTTGGATATGTACTAGAGTGGAACATCAATTCTACTACGTTACAACCATTTGAAGAGGGCTTAGCGAAGAAAAATACAGCATTTAGTAGATAATTATACGTAATTTCTTTTAATTTTGACCTTTCATAATGTACTTATTCAGATTAGTATTTCACATCTTGGGACATTTTTGTGCGTAGCAAATTAATTAGGATTTAGATTAATAATTACGTTCCTAAACCACTTTTTTCTTTCAAGTCTATCTCTCTCATGTTCTTCTGCTTCTGCCAATTAGTCATGGATTAATTCATACCCATGTGCCAAATTGAGATTAAAAGTAGTAATTTCATTAAAAATTAGCCTTCCATGTCTAATACCTTTAGTAAGTGACGATTGCAAGTGTAGGGATTTGACCACCCTAATAATCCACTTGCAGTGTCTTTCATGTAAGTTACACATACAGCAAAAACCAAGTTGCTTCTGAAATTAAAAACATCAAGTGCTAGGCAATACGCTTATGTGCACATGGGTTTCAACATCACCCAATCAAAGAAACAAGATTTTGGAAATAAATTTGGAATTTTCTTTCATACTACCCAAAACAAGTTGCAACTTGTCTTTTCTTTTTTCTTTTATTTAACAAAAAGTCTTAGTACTTGTACGATTTTTTTTTGTTTTTAAAGGAAAACGTATTGGGGAAGTTTCTTATTGACGTTGCTATATTAAAAAAAAGAAAGAATAGACTAACATTTGGTCAATTTTTTGGGCATATTGACTTGAATATACTGTTTTATAAATTAATTACGTAACCTAAAAGGGACAATGTTTTAAAAAATAGAGAATCACACTTTATAAGATAAAGTGTGTTAATTGAAAATACGTTTTTCTTGTAAAACTTGATTCACTTTATTGTATATGATAAATAATAAATTAATTAAAATTATCTATTTTAAGTAAATAGTTTAAAAAGTACACATTTTATGTAATTAATTTACAAAATAACATTATTCACATCAGTTTGCCCAATTTTTTTAGTGAATTTGAGTCATTAGTCATTACCTTACCACTTCCTTACATTGTCCTTACCATGTCAACATACAGAAAATAGCTTGGAATGGTTTTGACGTTTCACATTGAAAACTACAGAAAATGAATTTGCAATTGACACATGAAAGTTACATAATAACGATAGGGGAAATTTTGAAATGATAAAACTTAAAATAGATCAGTTGCTTTGCCCCTAGTGCATTTGCTTGTTTGCTTAAATCAAAAGCCAACTTCAAAGTGCTAAATTGTACTATGCCTTCGTGTTCTTTAAGCTTCAAGAAACCCTTATTCAACAAACATTAAAAAAAGAATAGCAACACTTACCATAAACCATCTCACTTCAGAACTTTTTTTCTCTCTTCCTTTTATTAAAAAACAAACAAGAAAATAAAATATTGTCCGATAAGGAGAACTATACTATTTCAATCGTAAAAGGAAAAAAATAAATAAGTGATTTCATTAAGTAAACACAAATATTTTTTAATATGTTGGTGCATGTAATTAAGTAGTATCAAATAAATGTGTTAACTTATATACCAAAATGGTTGGTAGTCGAATGGTATTGAAGTCGTCCTTATGACTTTGTAGGTTCTGTATTTGAACTTGTAGCAAACTACCAAAAATAAATATATAAAAAAAAAAAACAAAGTGTTAACAGAATTTATTGATTAAAAAGATAAGTTCTTTGCTTTTAGTTTTTTGGTAATAAAAAATTATAGTAAGGATAGGTTATTTCAAAACTATTAGGTAGGGCGTCAATGACATGTTTGGGATCCTACGAGAGGGTAGATAGAGACTTACCTAGAGGATTACCTTCAAAACACTTTTTTGGCCCTTAAAGAAAACTACTCAACTAACCTCTAGGCGTCAAGAAATCTCCCTTATGAGAGTTGTCTACTAGCAGGGTTCTTTGCTTTTACTTGGGGCTTAATTATGATCTAGTCACGGGCACATGTGTGAGCAATAATCATTCTTTAGAATAATCAAAAGTAATTAGAGTTGGCTTAGATGCTAGCAATGCATTATGATTGGTTAATTATGGCAGACAAGGGAATTTAGAAGCTTTTTACATGTCCGGAGAAAGTTAGATACCAAATTAATATAGTTACCCTACTTAGATATCCCTTCAATCTATTACTTTTTACATGTTTATTGTGTTTATGCCCTACTTAGATGTCACGCTTTGCAGATTGGGATTAATAATAAATTGAAAATAGATTAAAGAGTTTGCTAGGTATTACTTAAAAGTAGGAAAATAAAATATAGTGATTAAAAATTTAGAATGTAAATCATTTCATACTTATTTAGTATAATTAATATGAAAAAATCATGACAGTGAAAATGAGATGCATCTTATTTTTAATTTTTCACCTTCAATCAAAGTAAGTATAAAGAGGGGAAAAGCCAAACCTTTCAATTCTATTTCATGTATTTTATTAGTGAACATACATAAAAATTTCAAGAATTAATTCCAAATCTTGATTCTCGAGAACTACCCAAATAAGAATGCATTAGCCAAATGCTATCTTATGTTGTGATTATTTGTGTAAATATCTTAAGAATACAAAATTTGGTGGTAATTATTATAATATAAATTACTTATAAATTTTTCTAGATTAATTTATTATGTGATTTCTAATAAGAGAAATTTTGGAAAATGATGTTACAAGCTGCAAAAGTTGTTGTTATATTAGTTAAACATTTTACAATTGAAGTTTAAATTAATTTCAAATTTCTTTGGTATACTATGAGTGAATTTAATGTAACCTAAAAGAAAGAAGATCAACAATAAATTTTTTCTATTTTATCCTTAAAAAATATCATACTAGTTTTTATTAGAAATTTACCAATTAAAGCACAATTTCAGCATCATAGTTTTAGAGCCATTCCATTAATTAATGCAGGTGCTACACCCATAACAAAGACACCATTTTTTTTTAAAGATGAACATAGACATCAAATGTGACCCAATTTCTTTATATGTACTGGGCATGAAGAATTGCAGATGCGATTCTTTTATGATCCAATTCCAGACAGCTGATTATGAAATCTGGGTTTCAGACTTTCGTTTTCGTTAGCATTAAAGAGATGGTCGAAAATCCAACCACATATATAATATTGGAAATTCAAGAAAGGTGGGTAGATAACGATCAAAATCGATTTGGTCCTATAGTCTGAAAAATGTGATTTGTACTTTGGTTTTTCTCTACATTGGAAAAGAAATATGATTCGGTTCTCTACCATAACTGCCTTGATTATGACAATATTTAATATGCTACATGCTACCTATATGATCTACGTAGTACGTACTACTCCCATCTCATAATTAAAGAATATGATAATATTAACTGCAAAATTAACATAAAGTGAGTTACACTTAGAATATAAAAGAAAATTAACAACACCTTGTGCTAACATAAGAAAATATTATCAAATAATTTATAATTAAGTGGTACTAAAATCGTGTTTAGAATTTATGAATTTTGTATTTGAATTCGTAATTGTAACCAAAATTAGCAAAACTATGGTTGTGATGTTATCTCTGATCAATACTGAGACTGGCTTAGGGAGACAACTATGGAGACTTTTTTTGTTTTTGTTACAGGAACTCTAGAGACTTTGCAGAATAATCCTTGATCGCACAATTAAAAAACGATTATTTTTATAATAAACAAATGAAGGTGAAGTTACATCAAGTTATCAATGCACTATTTTTATTGATTTGGTGCATAACCCACAGAAGAATTTATCCAGCTATAAAGGCAACAATTAAAAAAAAGAAAAAAGAATGGAACTTTGTCTCAAAATTGTTTAATTCTCTTCATGTTTACATTCACCAAATACAAGCACCAAGCAAATTAATTAGAACAAAATCACAAACAAATCTCAAAAGTTGGAAATTAATTTGCATGATAAATTAATTAGGTTTAAAATAAGTTGATTAAATTATATTTATATGGAGTAAGTGAGATTTGTAAGCCATTTTGATTGATCCTAGACTTGAATTTTTTGGTGATCCAATTTAAAATGTTAAAAACAGATCCAATGCAAAATTTGCTTGACTTGGTAGAATCATTCCGAATTTTAAAATCATAAGATCCATACGTAAAGGAAGGCAAAGGAATCCATATAAATCATTTTGCCACTAATGGGTGTCGGCAAGGCATGCAACTTAGCTTCTTAGTTACTTTTATGTTCCTAAAACCATAAAGAGTTCATATATAAATAGTTATATCTACATTACTCAAAGCGTCATGGGTAAATTATAATTATAATTCACAACCATACTTTATTCTTACCCATTATGGAATTAAGGACTCACTAATGGAAGTGTCTTATGCTTTACAATTCTTTACCATTTTATTAACCAAACCTAAAGTTTTCATAATTATTACTTGTTCTTGAGCCCTAAAACAGTGTCTATAATTAATATTGATCCAATTCAAAGACTCATCATGGGAACACAATAATTTTAATGCTCAATCACGTTTATATTCTTTACCCATTAGGGTATCAAGGACACACTAATAGAAGTCTCTAACGCTTTACTATATTACCATTCTTACCTAAAGTTTCCACCACAATTATTACTTGCCGTTGAAATCATAAAATGTTCAACTCTACTTTATATAGAAATTATAGTTTCTAATTAAAACCCTACCAAATTATAACCAAATCCTAAAAGCTTTCTTTTAGGCTTCCTACCANTCCACCACAATTATTACTTGCCGTTGAAATCATAAAATGTTCAACAACAATGAATTTCAATGTTCAACTCTACTTTATATAGAAATTATAGTTTCTAATTAAAACCCTACCAAATTATAACCAAATCCTAAAAGCTTTCTTTTAGGCTTCCTACCAAATCCAATATGGGTAGTTATAACGTGGAAGTGCCTTTAGAGCAAGCAAGGCTTTGGATTTTCAATGCAAAGTGTTTGAAAAAGCATCAAGAAGAGTAGTTAGTTAGGTTAACTAAGTGCGCCAAGCTATGGCAGTTAAAGACATAGAGAATCTAACACAAATATACAACTTCCTACCCTTTTCTAAGCAAATCCTCCTTTAATCATGGGGATTATAGCCTTATATTATACTCTTTCACTTGCTTTGAAAGAGAGTGGTAAATGCTCTCCCACAACATAGGAATCATCAAGGTATAATAGTCCAAGTTCTGTGCTCATATTTTGGCACTATTTGTTGGTCACGCGCACTGAGCAACTGAGAAGAAAGCTGAGTTTAAACATGGTGGAGCATGTTTACGTTTTGGCTGTTTATGATTATGATTACAGGCCTTTTTGTGAGTTGCGTGGAGGGTAACGCTTTCCTTTTATAAAGAATTCCAAGACTTTATTCCTCTCTGGTGAAAATTGAGTTTGTGGAGGGTTCAGAATTTGAAAGTCCCACTCACAAGATGTTTCATGGTTGTTCTTTAATTTGAATGCTAAAAGCAATTGGTCAACTTGGGAGTATCTGATTGGGGAAGGGTTTGATACTTGGGGACCCCTTTGATGTAATTTATGTCACATCTTTTATTTTTTACACAGTTTTAATTTTATATTGTATCAATTTAGCATAGTTTATATAATTTAAATTTCATTGAATTAATATTTGGGTTATATTGAAAAAATTTAAGTGAATTTAATAAAATTTAAATTATATAAACTGTACTAGACTAATACAATATTAAAAAAAGGTTTAATTGCAATTTTAGTCTTCTTATTTTAACAACTTAAACTTTTTGGTTCCACTTATTTAAAAATGAATTATTGAGTCCCTCTATATTCATAAAATGTATAATTAAGTCAAAATTTTTAGGTTTATTTCAATGTGTAAAATTCTTTGATTCATAATTTCACCGTTCAGATTGAAGAGTTACGTATTGTGAACTTCTCCACTCAATTTCAGCTCGATCTAACGGTGGGACTCGGCCCAAAATAACAAAATCATNGACTCGGCCCAAAATATCAAAATCATAAATTTTCATCTAACTGAAAATATAGACTCATTCACCGTTAGATCGAGCTGAAATTTAATAGGGAGGTTCATAAGACGTAGCTCTTCAATCTGGACGGTGAGATTATAAATCAGAAAACTTTACACATTGAAATAAACCTAAAAATTTTGATTGAATGACAAAAAGACCAAAATTATACTTTTTATGAATATAGAAAAAATTAATAATTTATTTTTAAAGAAAGAGACCAAAAAATTTAAATTGTTAAAATAAGAAAACTAAAATTACAATCAAACCTTAAAAAAATTGTGTAACAAAATAAAGATGTGACTTGTTTCGCATAAAAAGATATAGCATAGCAGCTTTTGATACTTTTTGGGGTTTAAGAGTCATAACAAGTTATGATTGTGTGATTATCACTTTTAACAACATCCCACATGGGGTGGAATGAGGAGGAGTGCTGGGATATATAGCTTGTAATCACTGACCCCAGTACTTAATTACCAAATTGTCTCTACCTTTTCCACTGGGTTTATTAGTGATGGGATTGAATTAACAGTAGGAATTTTCAGTGCTTTAAGAAAGAAAAAGCAATGTCAACTTTCAACGAGAGTTTAACATAGGATTAGATATCTAAAGCCTAACTCTGAGCTGGAATCTTACAAATGTAAGCAAAAAACTCCACGTATTTGCATATTAATCTGATTAATGCATGGCCAATTCTAATTAAGCGGCTGAGAATCCAAAGAAACACGAAGATGAGGGAGGAGGAGTTGGTGAAACGAGGATGTGATTTTGGGTAATTGACTGGCTGCTGCAGTGGGAAAGCTGTGATTTTGAGTGCTACGCATCAAAATCAAGAAACATATACTTTTGACAAGGATGTGGATCCTTTTAACAAAGGTGAACGCTATTCTCCTCTTATTTTTAACAGGAGCTAATGCTACTTTGACTCAATGAGATGACTTTAGTTGAGATCTATTTAATAATTTTAATATTATTATTAAAAAATTGAGTTATTTAATATATATTAAAATAATTAATTCATTGTAAAACACAATATAAAAAAAATGTAACAAAGAACATATTAAATCTTGTCAATTTTTTAACTCTATTAAACTTAAATTATGTTAACTATTTTGATATTTTAATAACACTAAATACTCTGATATTTTAAAATTTTTACAATAATATTAAATTACACTATGAATCACGTTAAAACTCTTTCCAAAAAGGAGATAACACTATCCTTTAAGAAGATAGCTTACCTTTTCCCTTTAACAAATACTCAGTGCTAAAATGTCTTGTTGTATCACACTAGTTGATATGATACAATTAATTTAAGTCATATAATCCTTAATTACATTCAAATTTTTATAAATGTATTAATATGAATTTAAGTAACTTGTAAATATAATTATTCGATTACCAAAATGCAAAGCTTGGATACATAGGAGACACGAGTGTGGAATTCCTTGGCAAAAGTGAAAGGTGTGTGTGAAAAGACACATAAAAAGATGGAAAAATCTGCTACAGAATCTACATGTGATCTCAGACTTCGAAGTCAGGGATGAGGAGAGAGAGTGGGAGATTTTCACAGATGGACGGTCCAGATTGGTTCTGCCTCCTAACAAAAGATTAGATGGAGAAACACAAAATAAGACAAACAAGGAATAGTAGAAGAGGAAGTTAGGCGCCGTTTGGACGTTTCAAAAAGGCAAGTTGGTTAATGGCCGTTAATATGTTATCGTTTTCTCGTTAAAAAAGACAGGTCAACTTATTACAACTGACCACTGTGATATTCGCGCCAAATTACCCTTTTTTATCCAAAAATTAATAATATTTTGGTCCTCAATAATTATGATATTTTAAAATTTATCTCTTACTTTTGATTTTTTTTTATTGAGTATTTCGTATTTATAAATACGGTTTTTGTATTTTTTTTTTAAATGTTCCAATTTAATCTCTCTTTTGTTCTCAATTTGAAACCATCTAAGATGTATGAAATGAAAGAACTAAATTGAAAGAAATAAATTGAAAAAAATGAATTGAATAACCAAATTGGGAATTATTGCATCCTACAAGGGATAAAATGAATACCCTTTATTTCAAAAAAGAAAAACAAACATTTTGATTTTGAATAATTATTATATCTCTCAATATGATTTTTAACATTTTGATAAAATAGCCCATTGCATTAGAGAATGGACAGAATAGGAAGTTAGCCATCACAGGATATAAATGCCCTGTGATTTTCCTTGAATCCATCTGACAGAATATCTGATTTGGTTTTGAATTCTCTTGTCTTGTTGCCGTGTTTCTTTCCTCTGATTGTTTCTGCGGCCTGCATTGGGGAATCTGTCTCAAGAACAAAATTTCAAAAAGAAAATCATATTAGAATCCAAGTTGATTTTGAACAACCAAAGAAAAAGCCAAACACTTTGCATGTGCAGCTGCTACCTTAGCGCCGTTAAAGGATTCACAAATCGCTTTCAACCGAGCAAATAGCACATACCTTGATTTACGTAAATATTGGTACAACTACTGCATACAATAAATAATATATTTTACCAGGAAAAGACCAACATGGCTTTAAATACTGCTCTCTCAAACAATTTGATTTTTTTTTTCTACCGTCAATCTCATTTGTGGGTTAAATTCACCTAAATAATATATATTTATATAAAAAATATTTTAATTTTTTAAGAAAATACGTTAAAGGAAAAATAACAAATAATGTGTTCTAATGAAACACCTTATTCTTCCTTTAACATATTTAATTTTTTGTTTATGAAATATTAAAATTATCATATTTTAGTAAATAATCTTAAAAATATTTAATTTGCATAAATAATTTATAAACTTATATTATTTAAGTTAATTTGTCCATTTGTGAAGCTCATCAACGTAGTCCACCATACATTTAATACTGGTTTTAGAGAAAATAAGGTTCAATTTCATTGTGATAAATAAAGAGTAAACAATTTTTCTTTTCCCTTTTGTTACCATTTGAGTTCAAGTTGCAGAGTAAAGAATGGATTTAAATGGTTTCAGTTGTCACTAACCATACTCCAAATTAGGTCAGCCAAATTCATGGTTATTGATCTTGAACTTATGGTCAGCTATCGTACCCTAATTTGACCTATTATTTCCACCCAAACAAAATAGCTTCGTCTAAAATGGCAAGCTTGATATGGACAATCACAAACAATCAATTAATTCTGACGCTGTTTTATTTTAAAGAAAAATACTATATGTTAGTTTTCAAAATCAACACATGTTAGTTTTGAAAGCAATAAAAAATTGCAGAGAAGAAGAAAATGAAGAAAAAAACCAAGCAGCACTACCAGAGATTTTCTTATGAAAAAAAGAGAATTTAAAATAATGGGTTCTTCTCTGAAGCAAGAGTACCAGTACCACCTTAATTAATTGAATTGATTAAAACACTAATTGCCGAGAATCGCGGTTTATATCACTTCTCCACGTAAAAATCTCAAATCAATTTTATCGTTTTCCATGAAGATCTTATCTATAAAGATTTACGATTATACACTTAACAATCTCCATTAAATGATATGCGAGACAGATAATCACAGTCCAGCTAATGCAGAAAAGAATGCAGTGGAATCAAATCAAGACACACATGGGCTTGTTAGGTACTTAGGTTTTATTAAGTAAATGAAGAGGAAACTTCATTTTCTTCACGCTTCTTTTGATTAGCTCAACCAAACAATTAAAAATTAAGTACAATAATTCATAATTTGCTTATGTGAGTGCATTTGAGTTAGGGTAGTGTTAATTGCAAATCCTTTTTTCGCATTTGAGTTTTTTTTTTTTTTTTTTTTTTTTTTATTTTTNAAGCTTAAGAATAATTTTAATATTGTTCAACTACAAGCCGTTTGGTTTAGCATATGAGTCTTTGATGTATGCATAAATTATAAATGTGTAATTAAAATTTATCAAAGAAAATACAATGTCACACTTAAAGTAGAAATTATCTCAAAGAAATATTTTAATGAAATCGATAGAGTGAAATTTTAAAAGCGAATAAAATATTTTTATTTTGTAGGCTCTAATAATAATAAAAAAGAAAAAGAAAAACTGAGGCCACCGAATTCAAACATAAACCATTTTGTAATTGCATTTCAGAGTATTAAAAAATCTTTAACTTAATTTTTTTTATTTCAATATGATTGTAAGTCAACAAAGATAGAATATGAAGGAGAAGATTATTGTATTGAAAAATAATGGATATAATATTTTTATTAAAATGTTATAAAATAGATAGTATAAAATAAGGAAGAAATTTCAATTTAAAAGAAATGAGTCTTGTTCAAGTGACTCAGAGATGTCATCACCCATGTGCGGGCTTGCTTTTATGTTTATTTTTATTTGTTTGTGTACTTTGGTATAGTCATCAACAGTAACAAGACACGTTGAGTTGCAGAGCGACCGTCCATGAAAATAAAGGCGACCCACAGAGCAGAGAGGTAGGGACTATCTCTGTGTTCATAGCCGTGAGTCTATGATATTTTAATTTAGTGCAGTAGAAATGGCTTTTAATGGCAGTCAAAACCCTAAAATTCACCTCTTTAATTCGCTAACAAGAAAGGGATTTTAATGTATTAAACTCACCTACCTTTTGGCCGTTTTCCAAGGCGGCTAGTGAATTGTGCTGCCGCTGCTGCTTGTCTCTGTTTCAGAAGAGAGAGAGAGAGAGAGCAACAGAGAAAGAGAGAGAAGCAGCAAATGGTCAAAGAGAGAAAAACCCAGTTCACCAAATTGAAGTGAGTGTTATCAATGTGGAATTTAATGAAAGAAAGTTTGAAAAGAAAAAGTGTAAAGTAAATATAAAGCAGAAAGAAGCTGAAGCAAAGAGAACAAGAGAGAGAGAGAGGGAAAAGGGTATTTGCGGCAAATGGGATAAGCTCGCATGTGCGTTTGGAAGCTTGTTAACCATCAGAGTTAAAACTGCTATGCCCCACCTGGATTTTAAAGATTTTCCCGCTGGGAAAGTTACAAAACCACGCGGTTTCTAGCCACAAAACTGCTTTTTCACTTCAAAATGGACCTCTTTGCAATTTGCTCTTCTTGTAAAACCGCTTATACCCTTAGCGGTTTTTGGTCCCAACAGCTAAAGCGTTAGTTAGTTGTAAGTGTGGCCCAATCTCCCCCCTTCCCCTCCTTCCCTCTATAAATTCCCTTCACTACCTCCCATTTTTCTTCACTCATCTTTCTCACATTGCTATTTGCCTCTGACTATTCTCTCTTTGGAGCTTCAAAATCAAAGTAATCATCTTTTACTCCAAAGAGCACATTTTTCAGTTAAATCTTAGTGATGCTAAGAGGAATGCTGATGATTTTTCTTTGTATGTTCAGGAAAATGGCTCTCACTGGGTTGCTCTTGGTGGGTCTTCTTTCAATGTTCTCCTCTGCTTATGGTTATGGTGGAGGATGGATCAATGCTCATGCTACCTTCTATGGAGGAAGTGATGCTTCTGGGACAATGGGTATGTTTGCAGCTACCAATATTCTAAGCTCAAGTTTTAACCTTTCCTTCGAAATGTGACTCTAGGAGTTGTTTAGAGAAAACCCATTTGGCTAATTTGTTGATTGTGCAGGTGGGGCTTGCGGATATGGGAACCTCTACAGCCAAGGGTATGGAACAAACACTGCAGCTCTCAGCACTGCTCTGTTCAACAATGGATTAAGCTGTGGATCTTGCTATGAGATTAAGTGTGTGAATGACGGTAGATGGTGCCAGCCTGGCTCCATTTTGGTCACAGCCACCAATTTCTGCCCACCAAACAATGCCTTGCCCAACAATGCAGGGGGCTGGTGTAACCCTCCCCTGCACCATTTTGATCTCGCTCAGCCTGTTTTCCTGCGCATTGCTCAATACAAAGCTGGAATTGTCCCTGTCGCCTACAGAAGGTACCTTAATTCTTTCTATAACCACTTAATTTCTCAAATGCCATTTTCTTTAGCAGTTTCACTTGGTAAAACCCTCCTCTTTTTTCCCTTCTCTTTCCCTGTTCTCTTGTCAATTTCAACTAGCAAACTGAAATTTCTTATCCTTTTCTATAACACCAACCCCCTCCCCCAAACAAAAAAAAAGTTAGAAGCTGTTTCCTTTCTTTGCCTATGTTTTAGCCAATCGGGTGTTTTTCATTTTTACCCATTTTTGAGAAAATCTAACTTTTAGTTTTTCTGTGGTTAAATTTCGAATTTATGACTTTTACCAAGTGGTGAGTAATTTCATCTTTAGAATTGAAAGTTTCCTTCCTTTGATTAGGACTCTATGTCGTAGTTAAAAACTTAAATGGGTGATTTTAACCTTCAACCCATTTCTACACAAACCTCCAATTCCATCTTACTATGTCTAATATTGAAAATTATGTCTTGAACCAAGTGGTGGGTAACTCTTTCTTTTTTCATCTTTGAAAGTTTCCTTTCTTTGTCTATAACTCTTATCTAGTAGTTAAATGGGTGATTTTAAGTTTGAACCCATTTTTGACACAAAACTCCAATCTCATCCTTTTGTGTGTGATTTTCAAAATCATACTTTTACCCAAGTGGATAAATAGTAAGTAATGGGTGGTTTTTTTGCTTGTGTTTGTGTAGGGTGCCTTGCAGTAGAAGGGGAGGAATCAGGTACACCATCAATGGCCATTCCTACTTCAACTTGGTCCTCATAACAAACGTTGGTGGTGCTGGTGATGTGCATAGTGTGGCCATTAAAGGGTCAAGAACTGGTTGGATGCCAATGTCAAGGAACTGGGGCCAGAACTGGCAGAGCAACAACTACCTCAATGGCCAAAGCCTATCCTTCAAGGTCACCACCAGTGATGGCCGTACTGTGGTGTCTAACAATGTTGCCCCTGCTGGCTGGTCCTTTGGCCAAACCTACACTGGCGCTCAATTCCGCTGAGCCATTTCCATATTTTACATCATATACTATATAGTACTCTCTATTTAGTATTTACGCATATTCCAAATGTTAAGTATTAGTATGACTCAAATAGTATACTAGGGTATTAGATGGTATGCTACTTGGTATGAGATCAGGCTTTGGCATTTAGGGGTCAGAAAATGAGAAGGGCTTATTTTACAATGGTCCTTCATCATTTGGTCATTTTGTTGGGGACCTATTTTTGGGTTCCTCTCAATTCTTGGGGTCTTTTTTGTAGTTTTTAAAATTTTTGGACCTTGTCTCTGCTGCTGAAGAGGAGTTGTCAGAGTTGGGGTTCTTATTGGTAAACTACTAAATTGGAAGAGGTGGACTCTTATTACACCACCCGCCGCTTAGTATTTGAATAGTTTTTCTTCATTTTCTCCTTCTCGGAGTGTTATGTTAGAACAAGCATTGTTTGCTTACTAATCATTCTATTCAGCTTTGGCTGAGTTTGAGTGTGTCTTGGGTTGTATTAGAGACTTAAAGTGTACATTTTCATATTTCTGTAAGCAATGGGAACTTAAAAAGTAATTTGCTATCTCATGTTTGTTTCTTATCTTATATTGCCAAAAATGACAACTCTATGACTCCATTCAGCAACTTGTTTAGAAAAAAGAAAAAAGAGAGAATAAAATTTGAAGAGGACAAATCCTAAGGCCTAACATCGGCCACGTGAGTTGAAAGACACAATGCTTGTACCCTCTCATCTCACCCCAAGACTTAAAAATGTTGGAATTGTTATTAATATTTCAAAAGCAAAATTCTTTGTCTTATGATTAAAAATTAATTAATTTTGTTGTTGAGACTTACTAAATAGATAAGTTAAAGTCAATTTTATCTCTATTTTCCAACAAAAAAAGTTGAAGTTCTCAATAACCATATAGATTTAAAAGTATTACCCAAAACATATCAAATAATATTATTCTCAATATACACTAGCATTGAACTTATGATATTTTAAGGTTAAAATCAGCAAAAATTTCGAAGGAAATTATGGTCAATAAATTTAAAGCATGACATGAAATATTATTGCACTTAAGAATAGAGAAAGAAAAAAAGGGATTATGGGCCTTGTTTGATCAAAGTATATACCCCACGTAGAATACTCCACCAACCAAGAAAAGCCCAATTAAATAAAAGGAGTAAAGGAAATTGCAAGTTTTAACTTCATTGTGCATCTGCAATTAAAGCCCAACCTGTTAAATTGGGTAGCCATTCAACGAAGCTTCAGCTGTTAGTTCAAATCATAAAGTGAATGAGTAGTTGGTGACAATGATTTGTTATCTATCTTGTGGGTTTTATGGAACTTGTATCTGTATCTGTGGTGTCTCCTCTCCTTGTTTATTTCTCTTGAAATTCATGTGTCCCTAGAGAATGAACAACTCAACATGATGCAATCCAGCATGCTAAAAGTAAAGAAGATCAATAAATGGTTGGCCATGCCCTTTATCTTGGATAGTTGAGAAATAAATGAATGTAGGTAGAATGTATGTGGCTTTCATTAGAATGGCAGAGGTTATCTTTACTCTTTAGGCTGAGTTTGAGGTCAATTCTTAAATTAGAGATCAAAGTCCAACCTGCATATGTTCAAACCACATGTGAAGAAAATCCTTTTATGTTTGCAATATCTACTTTATTGACTCCATTTATTTTCTTTTTGGTCATGTGTTTACATTTAAAGTGCTGCAACTCCAATCTAAAACCTCGTCAAACTTTTACTCTGCAACTTTTCATTACATGTGAATAAAAATTTTCCAAGAAAATTGGATCTTTCTCATAGTTATGCTTGGTGTAAATTTCCCCTACAAGTTGGTTCACCTTACTCAAAACTTAGGTTTGATTATCATATGTACCACTTTAGCGTGGTGATATATCTATGTTGTAAAAATAGCTTCATTACAAAAGTATCACATTATCAAGAAAACAACTTAACACACTGCTTATTTACATGTAGCAGCTACAAAATGAGTTTTGGACAAAACTGCAATCCACGTGATTCTGAATTACTTTTTCGCTGCTGTATGTGAATACAACTTGTATCCAAGTGAGGAAGAAGAAAAGTCTCATGGTTTCTGCCATTAGTAACCTTGACAACCAGAAGACAAGAGGGGAAGCAAAAACAACCCAACAGGACCCATATTGGTTATAAACCTCAAGGCATGCATGCTGCTGTACTCATGCCACATCTGAAATTGGCTCGTTGCATCCTATAATTGCGAGAAAAACACACCCATTGCGTAAAAAACTCCGAGGATGTGTAAGTTTCTCAAGCTTATGACTGAGGTTCTCTAGCAACCTCATTAATGGATGGATGGATGGTGAAAAACGTAGTGAATCAATTTGGTTGCTGCACCAAGAAAGTAGAAGTTTATAAGAACAGGGAAGTTTCAAGTACCAGAGGCACAGCAGAAGCGCCAGAAGGGGGCCAGGGTGGGGGATAATTGCAGCAGCTAGTTATGAGCAGCCTGGGAAGTTTAGAATAAAAGTTTTTGTATCAACGTGAAATGAAAAACCACATGAAGAATATACACTTCGAATATTATAAAAGGACAAAATTTTAAAGCCAACAATTGGTTTTCCAGACTTCATGAAACTATTACATAATATATCTTTGAAGTATAAGATGTAAATGTAATGTATGGTTGTGTAATCTTCAAACCTTCTTTGCTTCAGAGAGAAGATGGAAGACAGGAAGACAAAATAAAACCTCAGGAAAGTTATAAAGCATTTCTAAAACATACATGAACTTCACATTAACAATACTACTTATTTGCTGATTTAATGAGCTAAGTGGCTATATTTGTATCTTACAAGTATTAAAACAATTGTTAAAGACTGCGAGAGAGAGAGAGAGAGGGAGGGGAGAGACAGACACAACACAGAGGATCTTCCAATCATGTTGAGATTGACTTGACAGATCATGCAGAAGATAAGAGGGTATTGGTATAAGATTCTATCTTGAGACATTTGTTGGAGACAACAATATAAAGCTTAAATGCCATCTACATGTATTATCAGTGCGGAATGTCTAGCACAACTCTTTAGCTTTGATAATGGATATGTTATGGCAATGCAGCCACATTAAAAAAGTATTGGTGACCCTGCAACACTCAAGGAAGCTCATAGCCATAAAAAGAATTGAAGTTCTTAGGCTAAAGAATATACAAGGAAAATTTCCTTTTTCATGGTAGACATTACAATTCCTTTCTCTCTCTCATAATTTACTCATTTTTCCAGCTGGCTACCAGAAGGTGCAACAGTTCTTAAGGAAGTCATGCAATAGGAATGCCAGAAAAAAATATTGTAAGAGAAAAAAGGTGATGCTATGTGAAGCCATAGTTCACTTGAGGGAAACTTGCCTGGGCATACAAATGCTCATCAAACATAGTAACAGAACAAGGCCCTGATGTGGAAGCCCATCCATGGTGGTTAGTGTCATACCCAGGTCTAGGGGCTTCAAAGCTTCCATTAACATGATAATCTACTGAGTTTTCATGTGGGTTCATCTCTGCAGCTGGTTGGAACTTTGTATCGTTTAGTAAATTAAGATTGTATGGCAGGTATGGAAACTGCCCTCCCAATTGTAGTCTCAGAGGAGCAGTACTGCTCAGATCACTGAGGACACCATTTTCTTGCCCGGGATTAGAAATATCTGTTTTTGTACTTGTGCCAAGATAACTAGCATAACTCCCAAAAGAGGAGCTTGCAGAGGCCTCTACATCTCTGAGAAACAGAAAAATCAATTTGATAAGTTGAGTTACAAATATCAACCCAAAAAATGTCCAACGAAATTCTATAAAACATCATCACCACTTATTGTGGATCAGTTTCTAATGAAGCGATAGAGTTTCATGCCACAATAGCATTTGCTTTATATCCTTCTTGCAATAAAAATATTGTTCAGAATAACTTAAAGATGTGAATAATTTTAATAAACTAAAAAGAAGATGCTTGAAGAACAAGTTTGAATATGCATCTCACTGAGTGGAAAAACACTCACCTGTGAATGAGCAAATTTGAATCTTCCGGTAAAACCATATGTTGGCTGTCACTGTTGGGAATCCACGACAGAGGTTGGAGATGTTGCTCAGAACTCATTTGGAAGGGAACATGCATCTCATTGAACTGGAAGATTAAGCTACATGAGTCATATCTCCTAATTACACCCTAGAAAGTGATCTTAAAAGCATTCCTGATACCATGTAAATGATTCTTTACCTGATTACCGCATTGCAATGACGCAAGTTGCTGCTTTTGTATAGTTTCCTGATATAAGTGGGTAAAGCTTTAAAATATTTAATAGGATCAAGAGCTTAAAACATGCATCATGTACAAACATTAAGATAGAATAGCTTAGTACATGCATTTTATTCAAATCATTCAATATAAACAACTAATATCATGAGTTTTGAACTGTGGTGCTATTTTTATCTGTTCCCACTCCTTCACAAACCACAAGAAAAGATCTACCCAGGATATCAGATCATTTCAGGTAATTATATTTCACATAGAGGAGATAAGAACCTGAATAGGGCCATAGGCATTTGTTTCCTAGACAAATTGTATTTGATATTATCAAGGAAGTCAAAAAAAAAAAAAAAAANAAAAAAAAAAAAAAACAGACTTGCTTATACACATGAATTCAAGATTACAAACAAAAGTAACTTTAGTCACTTAGGATTTAAGGAAGCAACCCTGAACAAAATAATTAACTAACTTAAGAACTTTGATGCTGAACTGAGCTATTAAATATATCCTTTGCAAAGAACCCCAGGTTTATAAGTGACATACCTTACGTGACCGAATTTGATTAAGTGACTCCCTGAGTGAATTTTCCATTTGTCCCAATTGTTCCACACTGTTAATTTTATCAGGTTCAGTCCAATGGCTGCAGAAAACAACATTATATAAAATTAGTAAGAATGGCTTGCACCTATAGTATAAGTTCATTGAAAAGTAGCTAAGAAAATAAAGGAAAGACGAAGGAAAAGAAAAGATTCACCTTAGTCTCTTACGTATTTCATAAATTTGAGTCTGTAATACTCTGGCTCGATTGCTTAGGTCCTGCACAAAGCAATTTATGATAGATATAACATGAAAATAATATATGAACAAAGTAATTGAGATGGTTTAACTGCTCACGTACCTCAATAGTTTGACTACTGTGACAACAAACCAAAAGAATATTTCAGTTTCATCATAACTGAGTGACATAAATGATTAAATCAATCAAAGTTAGAATCACATAAATTACTGTGAACATGACATACCTTGTACCCAGAAACTCTTGTATATTTACATCATGATCCAACTTCTTAAACGTTTTCTTTAGTCCCTAAATTTCCAAGAAAAAACAATTAGTTAATTAAGATAGTAAAGAGAATAAGGCATCGATTCTTTCGAACCACGAAAACAAATATGTATCTTTTTGTACAGAGAATGAGTTGTAAGAAATGACTTACTTCAAGACTCTCCAACTTCCTGTTCCAATACAAAACATTTTATCAAATTTGTGGAATATTTAGATAAAAATGCATAATAATTTCCTTCATATGGAAGGGGTTTTTTTTTTTTTTTTTTTTTTATTGTTGGTGGGGGGCATNTTTTTTTTTTTATTATTGTTGGTGGGGGGCATTAAAACATGGAAGGATAGTAACTGTACCTTTTCGCCCTTTCCTGTGGAGTTAGCTGAGCAAACTTTGCAATAACCTCCTCTATGTTACTGCACTCATTCAACAGGGAGAGAGAATAGTCAGGCAAACAATCATAGTTTCTTTTTTGAGAATAGTTAGGCAAAGAATCTAGGATTCTCCAACAATAGCTTGTAAATTATGAAGGACGATAAATAAGCAAAGTTTGAGAAAAATGTATCTGTAGTTAGCTTTTTTCTAAAAGACCAATTGACTCACAAGTATTTGATTTTGTGCCAGATTTTGTGTCACCTACGCAAGTGTGGGGCATGGCATGTGTTTGGACGAACAGTAGAGGAAGAAACGTGTTTCACATTGGGATACATACATCTATGATCTATCTATCTATCTATATATATATATATATAGGGAAAGAAGTATGGCAGTTTCAGTCATAACAAGGGGTAATTGAGGATTAGAAACATTCAAGAATTGTTTCCAAGTTAATTTTCACAACTCACAACATGCAGATATGACATGAAAGACACACAAAATTATATTTAACAACGGATTATTCAGAAACTCGTTTCAAGCAACATTGTCTTTTGGTTTCCCCTTTAAGAAATATTGAAGACTAAAAGGCAACAGCAAAACCAACTGAATGTTAAATCATTGTCCTCTTTTGGATCCATTCTATCTCAGATGACACAACATGATGTAGCTTATGTCCCTCCTACAAACCCACCCTTTACAACCTATGGCTTCAAACTCTTCCAAGTTTCAAATTCCATAACCAAGTATTGGGCTGTTTTCCTTTGTGGAGGACAAGTATAAAGCTTAAAGCATTCAAAAATCAAGAAGTGGGTTGGGAAGCAATAAACTGATTCACTGGTTTTCTAGACTCAAAAGAAGGATGCTCCCCATGTCAGACAGCTGCTTCAGTAGCCAAAAAAGAGAGAAAATTTGATGTTTAAAAGGGAAAAGAAAAGGATATAGAATAACGATGCTGGATATAAACTACTTATTGGTTTTAATATGACCAGATTTTACCCATCTTCTCTATGTTGAACTTACAGCAAAAGTTCATGTCAATGGCTGGTCTATTAATATCTCTGGAAGAAATTATGTGACCCAATATGGCGCATTAATTCTGTTTCGATCCTAGGTAACTAGCTAAATTTAAAGTACATTTTTAACAATTCAGATATGATTAAGATACCTGCGACTCCCTCTGCATAGTGAAGGCTTGCCGGCTGGTGAGAACATTAGAAGTATAATATCTATATCGCACAGTATAGATAACTCAGAAGCCTTTTTCATGATTCCCTGCTTCCTTTTAGCATAGGTTGCCTGACGGCCATTTGTGTTCTCCAGCCTCTTTATCTTTAGCTTTACCCTGCCCATCCTGCAAATTACAATCACAAATCCTTGAATTACACCCTTAAGATTTACAATGATTCGAAAAATAAAGCCTGCCCAAAACACTCATATTGCTTGTAGCAATTCCAATCCACCCCAACACCATTTAGCTTTCATTTTGACACAAACACAAACATTTGGTGAGCGTGATCATGCAGCAAGAGACAACAAACACCACCTATAATACAAAGATTGACATTGATCTATCATCAACGTTTCAAGACCCAATGAGAATCAAAAAGAGAAAATGGGTTCATTGAAAACCTTGATAAGAAATCAAAAAGCAATCAAATTGCAGAAAACCCAGTTGTTTTAAGATTGATTCATACCCTTTATCAACGGTTTAGTGTTGATAATGTGAGAGGCAGAGTAAAACTCAGGAAGAGCAAAGAAGGAGAAAAAAAGAAACTTACCCAGACGATGAAGTCGAATATGTAACCAAAATGTTCACAATCCAAACGTCTAAAATGCGGGAAAGACAGATTGTTCGGCCAATGGCAGATTCAAGGGAGAGAGGGAGAGATAGAAAGAGAGAGAGAGAGAGAAGGAGAGAGGTGTGAGCTTACATATAGCTTACGTTAACACGACCGGGTGACCGGCAAAATCGGTCATTGAGGCAAGCGAGAGAATCGGGAGTTTAGAGAACGTTTGAGATTTCCAAACCAACGAAACAAGAAACAATCATTTCCAAACCCATGCATGCATGCATTGTATTTCTACACCATATATACAATTACACAACTACCTATTACTTCTTCGTTTTCTCGTTGATAACATTAACAAACTAACTTTAAATTAACCTTAACTATCATATCATAGTTTATAAATGTATAGTTATGCATAACAACCTTAAACATGTTAATTATGCAACTGAGATGTGATAGGAAGATACACCAAAAATATCTCATCAACCACAACACAACACACTTCATCTTACCCAAAAGGCTAAGAAACATATATATAATCGTCCAGCATAACTTATAAACTTCAATTATTTCACGTCATCCTATGAGTTATTTTTTGGTCAATTATGTAAAACAACATAGTCAAAATCCAAAATGATCAGATTTAAGCTCCTGTAAAATTATCAGTTTTATCATGTTAATGGATTTTTTGCTAAAACTAATTAGTGACTGTTTTGACCATCGAGACGTTGAATTGAGAAGCTCTAAATTGTAGCTTCTCAATTTTGCACCCTGTAATGTGCAAACTCTCATCTCCACTGCATCCTCGAAAAAGCTTATAACAATTGTTCAATTTGGATGGTAAATTATTGATATATCAGGTAGTTAAAATAATTAGTAAAATTTTATTATACAATGAATTTCCTTGTATCTTTTTTTTTTTCTTGTGTTCATACAAATGGAAATATGAAATAAACACTTAAAATCGGCATCCTCTTTCGGCTAGCTAATAATCCCTATCGATATTCGTAGGTGAAAAGAGAAAGTTTTGGAATGGATTGCCTCTATTTTATGATAAACCAAAAAAACAAAAATTTGTGTTCGAACTTGAATGGGTTTGGTTGATAAGTAGTAGAAAAAGAGTGAAGTTAATTATCAACAAATCTAGTTGTATTTTATTTGCTTTTGTTATTGGAACAAGTAAAAGAGCACGAAAAAGTGGCAAATAGAAGTACAAAAGCACGTGATCAATAAGATTCAATAAGAATATTAACTATAATTTTAAGTTTAAATATAAAATTTGTAAACTTTATAAATAATTTAATATTATTCAACCACGAGTTATTTTGTTACATTTTGATTCAATAAGAATATTTTCACAAATATGTCATTACTCTTATCAAGTAGATCATGAATTCAGCCCACAGGTGGAGGCATCAAACACGACAAACTATAAGACGCCGTTTGATTAGACAACCAAACATTAACATGCACGAAGGCAAAAAAAAAACGGCGTGTCGTATAAAGTTCTGTATTGTAGAATCGAGTCCACCATCATCTTCTCCCTCAACCTCACAAATGTCTACGAGATGATAATCGAAGTCTCTCTTCTAACCCTTGTCTCTCATTCATCCCCTAACCCATTTCCAAAACCATTTCAAAACCCTAACTTTAATCTCAGCAGACCCTTCTTCACTTCCTTCAATGGCTCTTTACCCTTCAGACACCTCATCCAATTTTCCCGCCAAGCAGAAACCCCTCCTCTTTCCACCTCCGACCCCGGCCTCCTTTTCCGGGAAAAAATCATCTACCTCGAGAAACTCAATGTTAATCCCCACAAAGCCCTCCGAGAAAACCCCAATTTCCGATCAGCTCCACTCTCCTCTCTCAAATCCGTAGAGGATTGCCTCTCCTCCATGGGCATCGAGCGCTCTGCAATGGGTCGGATCCTCGACATGCACCCCCGGCTGCTTACCTGCGACCCCCATTACGATCTCTACCCCATATTGGATTTCTTGTTGAATGAGGCAAAAATCCCATTCCCTGATATTCGGAAATCGATTATACGGTGCCCAAGGTTGTTAGTTTGCAGCGTGGATGAACAACTGAGACCTACATTGTTCTTCTTGAGGAAATTGGGGTTTGTGGAATCGAATTCCGTCAATTCCCAGACTGCATTGCTGATGGTTTCAAACGTGGAAACTACCCTTTTGCCAAAGATTGAATATTTACAGAGTCTGGGCTTTACTCATGAGGAAGTAGTAAATATGGTGATAAGGTCACCTGGGTTGTTGACATTTAGTATCAGGAACAATTTTATGCCAAAGGTGGAGTATTTTTTGGAGGAGATGAATGGGGATATAGCTGAATTGAAAAGGTTTCCACAATATTTTTCATATAGTTTGGAGGGAAAAATTAAGCCAAGGCATAGGCTATTACTCAAGCAAGGGTTCTCACTTCCATTGGCGGAGATGTTGAAGGTTAGTGATGGTGAATTTATTGCTAGGTTAATTGAAATGCGACTACGGTCACTTGAGGGAAGGTAGTTGTTGTAAATTGCTTGTAACTTACAATTGTATACTAAGCTGAGAGATAGTGAAATTTCATTGTTTTGGCAAATTACATATATGTATATATGTCTTTTGTTTAAAAGTCAACAAAGCTTTTCATGTTTAACTTGTATGGGAGACAGGATTGAATATCATGGAAGCAAGATTTTCATTTGTGATTTCTAATCATGATATTGACCATAACAGTATCCTCGTCATGAAGCAGAAAAAGGAAAAGAATCCACTGGAGTGTTTATACACAAGAATGCCTCACTGGTTTACAGTAGACATGCATAGAGTAATCTGTGATATGCTTTACTTCACGACCACAAAAGTATGGTCTACTTGAATCCCATGATATGGTACCTTATAGTATTTTTGCTAAACTTGTGTCAAATGTGGAATGCTTTATTGGACATGTTAGCTCAAACCCTCTTGATTCTAGGAGAGAAATTGAAAATTATATAATGCTCAACTTATTGCCAAATATCAATTACAAACATGCGAGACAGTAATTGGGAAGATGAGCTGAAAAAAAAAGGGTGTTGGGCCTTGTCACTGGTAGTGCATCTTTTCATGTTCATTTTCTGTCCTTTTTTGTGTGTCTTTTTCTGATTCTGTTCTTGATCCCAAATTATTGCTTTTTTTTTTTCTCTCTAGAAAATTGAAAATGCAGTTGTATCTGACTTGTATTTCTGGTGGTGTGAGTCTTGTCTGCAATAAATGGTATCAACTTTCATTTAGATGTGTTTCTGGATAGCATCTTGGAATTATTGAGGTTGGTTAACGATGTAGTATTTAAATTCTTTGGATCGTGTCAGATGACCATAGAGGGCCATCAGATGCTCTAAAGAGATGCTTAACTTTAGAAAATGCACTTTGGCTGTCCAAGGGTCTGTTAAAATAAGGATGTAATTATTGTTAATCATGTCTGGTAAATTTGGTTGAGTCTAGATAGACTCCAAAAACTCAGTCAAACAGCTCTGTTGTCCACTAAGATTTTAATAGGTTGTGTTTCAGAAACTTTCCTACCATCTGTTTAGGCTACAGTTGTAAATTTCTGAAGTCCTTGGCTCATGAAAATTTGTGTGTGCTTTGATGATACTCAATAGTTTCTGCAGTGCATATTGATCTATTCCCAATTATTTTGTGATCTATCAATTATGAGCAACATCTTCTGCTGCAGCTATGGAAAATTGCTGAAACTGAGTCCTTTTTTGGTGCTAGAAGTGCTAGCTTTATATTTAGATCATAATTACATGGCAGATTAAGTGTGTGCTTGGCAATATAGTCGGCACAGGAAATTGCGTGTGCACCTCGCAACCTGTCTCCCGCTGTGATACCAAACAAGCTATTAGTTTACAAACAAACTTAATCCATAAAAAAAAAAGAATAAAGACATGCAAAATGTTCAGGATTCTTTATTTTTTATTTTTTATTTTTATTCCCAGTAGATCAAAGGGGTCTATATCTTGAATAAGGGACAGGGAAACAAAAATAGGGGTTCTCTCATGAGATGAGAAAGGACAACTTCGTAAGAGGTCCTGCGTTCAATCCCATAGAACGCAGGACCTCACGCACTTTGGTGATTACTAAAATATCTTCATAAAGTCAAGCAGTGAAATCCTCCGGGGAGTAGTTGACCTTATTTTCGATCTATTGAATGACGTCCAAGTGTTCTAGAAGAATGGTGAAAATTAACATATATGCTTTAATCTAGTGATGTCAGGTTTGTATCTGTGAAATGGTATATACTGATTCTGATTGAAATGAACTATCCATGTTGCAGCTTAATCTAATTTGCCTTTGGCGCAATCCTACTTCAGTCTATTTTTACATAGCTTTATGTTAAAATTGACTGACACTAGTTAAGTGTTTATCAAAACTTCATGAAAAGTACTTTTACAAAGTTTGGAATGGAAAAAAGTGATCATTGCCACTTCAATATACCCCTAGGCTCTAACTCCTCATGGATTGGGGTTTCTGTTCATCTACGACTTGTAAACAGAGATACCTTTTCCGCGGCCACGGAATCCACTATAGTTTGGGTTCAGCTAAGATTCTAGCTATGCGTGTGATGCCTTATAGATAAGCTGAACTAGCTAGCCTCCTCTACAATTATTGATTGCGAAGCACGTTTTGGTGGTTTACAGGAAGACATATACAGTTTTCTCTTACTATTAATCTTGATATAGATGTTGTACACTTGTACTTTGATAATCAACTAAACGTGAACCTTACAAAGGGTTTCTTCTTTATAAATTCTTATGGTCTACTACCTAGCAGTCTCACTTTCTATCTTCTTTAATGCTGTTGTATATTAGGTCTATAAATACCAAAATGGGCCAAGTCTGGATTGGTTTTGGCACCACAATAATAGTGGAAAATTTGGAATCAATCATGCACGCTCTAGCCTCTATGGATGGTTTTATCGACAAGGGTTGAGTTTTTTAACCCCTGCAATGTTATCATGCAATTGTGCATTTGATGGTTTCTCATATACTGTTTATGAAAATACCATGGTTTGGTTGCATGTTGATGAAAGTAGATAGATAATATATTGATATGACTATGAGCTTGCTACTAGAATTTGATTTGTTGATGAAAGTAGATAGATAATAGATTGAGATGGCTTTGAGCTTGCTACTAGAATTTTACTTTTGATGCATACAACAAAGCAAAACGCAAATGGGGTCAAACTGAAAACTGAAAGCATGATTGGTTTCTCTTTTGTTACTAGCATTGGGGATCCAGAATTGTGTGCGCTCCCTAACGTGGAAAATTTTAACTTCTGAGCCATTGTTGGGGAGCCAACGTGATTCTCAGTTCTTGGACACGAGATCATTACCAAATTTTGATAGAACTTGATTCCAATGGAGATTAAATGGTTCATTCCCAATTAATGTACTTCCAGAGGGATGTATAATGAAAATTTACAGGATCAAAGTGAAAAGGTCTCATCTTAAAACGATTATGGGAATTATTACTGTTGATGCCATGTTTGACTGGGCACAGAGAGAAACAATAGCAGTAGGGTCTACATTGTTGATGATTGCCCTCACTCTGCTTCTTACACATGAAGCATTTGATTTATGAACATTGCCATTAGCAAGTGGGAGAACCCATCCTTTCCTTTCCTCTCTCCCAATTATAACAACGAACTGTCACATCATGTACTCAAAAAAACTGTTTGTAAAAATATGAAATAACTGTTCCATTTGCTGCAGCCTAGTCGCTGGAAACGTACTAGGATTGCTTCTGTTCCTAAAACTTCATTTTGAGGTACACACATCAACACTTAAGTACTAGAACTCCCAAGTTCCTTCAATTTTCCTATGAATCGTTTGTTAAGGATGCCTTAGTTTGTCCTTCCATGAGTACCAAAAAAGGGATGAAAAACAGAGAAGGCTAACAGAAAAGGAAAAAGTGGAAGAGGAAAACAGGGCCCTTAAAAATCCAATCCCAAGCACCATTTTTTCACCTTATGGCTAGAAAGATTATTAACAAAAGAAAAAGAATCAAAGGGCTCTCTTCTCTGCCTGCTTGTGTATTGATGAATGACGATCGTTGTCAATATGAGATGCTCTTGCTCATGCATTATTATAATAATAACATGCTTTTATGGTACGGCTGCAAAAGGACCATGAACCGTTGGGCCTGCTCTGTTTCTTTGGAACAGCACATAGGGGTCTACGCACGTGGACTGGTACAATCCCTTGTTCTCGTCTCAGAACAAGAGAGAGAAAGAGAGAGTCCAGAGATAATAGAGAAAAAAGAAAACAAAGATAAAAACAACTATTGGGGAAAAAAATTAAGATTGAGGTACGGTACAGACAATTCCTCTATGTTAGTAAAGCTGTGTCTCACCCCCAATCAATGTAAGAAAATCTCATACAAAATCAACGCCCTGTCCTTTCTCTCCATCACTCCTTCTCTCTTCTGTTATCGTCTGCACAGTTACTTAACTTCTTACAACCCCCATAAATACTGTACATCAAAAAATATGCCCAAATTCCCAACCATACCCTTCCCAACTATCGGTCTCTTTGATTTTAATTTTTAAAAATTGTTTTATTTTTTTAAAAAATAAAATAAAATAACTTATTTAATATGGCTGTTTTTGTTNATTTTTTAAAAAAATAAAATAAAATAACTTATTTAATATGGCTGTTTTTGTTTATATATTTTAAAATTTTACCCTCAAAATATTGTTCTAAATACAAGAAGAAGGCTCCAACTTATCACTGAAAAATCAAATAAAACAAAAATTATCTCACACACTATATTTTATTACATGAGCGCTATTTTACTCCACTTTGCCAGGTGTAACTAGAAAATTCTTTGTAAATTAAAAATTTTAAATAACTAAATATATGTTATAATAATTAATTTTTAGTAAATACATAATAGAGTAATACAAAAAAATTTCTAAAAAATATATTAAAATTCTTTGACTTGATAAACTCAAATTTTGTCAATAATTTAAACATTTAATATACACTAAATAATTTAATTTTAAAAAAAAATTGAAATGACTCTAAAATTAAAATTGTGAATATCACCTTAATCTCTGAACTTGAAAAAAGGGGTAGCGCTAAAGAGGATAGCTCAGTCGTTACCATTTTATTAACTAAGGTGGTCTTATTAAAAAAAAAGTTTTAAGTATTGATATGTGTATAACATGAAATAACTTAACATAACATTAATTATACTAAATAATTTATAATTAAATAATATTGAGATCATCTTTTTAACTTATAAATTTTATATTTAAAAAAAACAAAACATAGCATTAATTAGTTAATAGCAAATGGATATCAAACCCTTTCACTGTGGTCTTAGACCAACCATTGTAGGATTTTGCAATGAGTTGTTAACGTCAAGGGAATCATGGAAAGTGTGAGGAAACAAACCAATACAGAGACTTACAGAGTATTGAATTGGCAATGAGGTCATCTCTCTTTTGGGGGATTCTGACTAGGTCCTTTCTTTTTCTTTTTATGAGTCAGTGTGTGTGTTTTACTGACTGTCAAGGCTTATGGCAGTTTTCTAAGACTCATCTTTATCTTTATTATATCTGTATGTGGCATCATAAGCCTGTTATATCCACCCCCTTGTTTGGATAATTCACTGAATACCATATCCTATTCCTTCCACTGTCCCTTATTAGATTAATTTACCCTTCATCCATGCACTAGTTTTGGCTAGTAATTGGTAGGGCTTATATTAACTTTCTGGCTAGTCAACTGAGAGCTGAGCTGTTGAATATCATATTCTGATCACTGTCGTCAATGTTTGAATATATTGACTGTTCGTTTTTGTATTTGTAGACTCTCCAGTTTCTCCCTGTTGCTGTTGTTTCATGTGCCATGTACGAATATGTATGAAAATCCATAACCAAAATCATCAAAATGCATGCATGTAATGCTACATGCATGAGCCATACATAAAACCATACTCTCTCTTTGCGACTAAGTAGAATAAACTATAGAGTAATGCTAAATTGCTAATCATATAATTATTATAGTTGAATTTGAAAGTTTAATTGTGTGACACTACGGTAAAACTCTATAGTAGTATACTAATAAGTAACTAGTAAAACTCTTTTAACCCTAGTACATCTAAAAGAGTTCATGTAACTCTATTTATACTTTTCTAAGAAAAATTATGAACTTTTAAGTGAAGCTTAGCAAATTGTACTGTACATCCTTAAAACTCTTGCTCCTTAGGAGTAGAATTGCTAGCAGCCAAATTGGTGAATCTTGAATAGTAATACCACTCATGATGAATTCTTTGAAACTCTTTTAGTACTAATTCTCCACACGAATGAAAAGTATAGATGTGGTAAATGCATACCATAGCTGATGACTAGAGCTCATTGAAAATGATTTATACTTTATAGTGTCTGAAAATGGCAGGCTTGCTCCAATCCATTTCCTTTGTGAAGAGGAGAAGATGCATTTACGCCCTGCAGGTATCCGTCCTTCAACATTAAGACGTGGGTCTTCTGCTATTTGCATTATCTCCTCCTACACACTAGACTAGACTTCTTAGTCTAGGACTACTGTGGAACTGCTTTGACTTATCTGATAACTCTGTCCTTTGCTTTTGGTTAAAGCATTGCTTTTGACACTTACTGTATTGAACCTAAAGTTCATATTCAACACAAAAACTTTGCGTAAATCTTGCAGACAATCTTTCTTGAGTCTATGTATGCACGAAAATTTAGATCAATTACGTAACAGTGAAAAAGAATTTGAACATGCTCATATTGCTTAAAGAGCAGTTGCAATTCAGGCTTGAATTGTGGTAATTGAACTGGGTATGCAAATTTATGTAGAACCACTTAATTTTTTTCACTAACATTCTCTACAATATCTATGAAGATGGGTATTGATACTAAATTAATCATTTTTTGTCACTTGTATGACAAAGTGTATGTTTGGATATGCATTGGAAACCAAGGTTTCACGCTCGGCATGTTTAGCTAGATTATGGAGTTTCATTGTTTGCAACAGAATGTGCAAAACCTTATTTAGAACATATCAAACAAATGTATGATCTAAATTTAGATGATCTCATAATTTTGACTATCAAAGTTCATAACAATCAGCATCAATTAGGTTAAAAGATGTCTACCCAATAAGATTTGAATGAAGACGTGATAATTGATCTTACCACTAGGCCATGTCTTAATGACCGGTTCTAAGAACATGGAGAACCACATGGTATGGGACAGAGTTACTGGCCTACTCTTGTGCCCTTGAGACAAGCTTAACTGCTTAATACTTGATATCCCCAACATATGAAGAGGAAAATATAAAGGCAAAGGATTATGTGTTTTATTGCTTGTACCCACTTTTTGCTCTTTCTCTATCACACTCTCTGAGTCTGAGTATATAATATTACCTCTGCAAATAAAATTCACTGATTAGATCTGTCTTGTTCTTGGCAGTTGGGAGAATTGGAGGGAGGGGAGAGGATGAGGGGTCTGGCACCAGAAGATTGCCTCTTGATTTTCAAGTAGTTCCAAGGGAACAGCCCCAACAGAATCTTATGGATGAACCCCACTATTAATATTGTGGGCCCTTTCATACCACCCATTAATATCACCTTTTTCTACTCATGCACTTATTTGACAAAATAACGTTTAAGTTTACATTAGTTCACGTGAACATATAGTTAATATAATTTAAATTTAATTAATTTAATAAATTAGTTTATAATAAATATTTTTCTATTTAACAAGTAGGAGCATCTCTCATTAATTCTGCTTGGGTCATTCCAAAAGCATGTTCTTCAATTTGTGTTCACTATAACCGACTAAAGCACATGAGCTTGTGAGAGTGTCTACAAGAAACCTCACTCTCACAGTCTCACCCTGATGTGAACACACACATGCGTACACAAACAAACACAAAAAGCAAGCAAGCTATGCCATGCTCCTCAAAACTGCCAACTATGTTATCCTTTCAACAAGGTTTTGCTTCTTGGCATGGAAATTTAACGACATATCCATTTCAAGTTTCAGATCATGTGACAAGTACCCTGTAGTTACCAGTTACCTAGTCCCCTCAGGGTCCCCAACTCTATTGACCCTATACCGTAAAGGAATTTCCTTTTAACAAACGTATCATTATCATTTTGGTTATGCTCTATATATGCCAAACATATGTTAACTTCAAATTCTATATCATCCTCTTATATGGAAACAATTATTACTTGACTTGATATAATGTGAAATGATGGTAATTAGTCTTAAAGTAACGTTCATGGCCCAAAAAAAAGTCTTAAAGTAACATTGGAAAACTAATTAAGGAGAAAAGTAATATAAGGAAAAAAGGGGTAGTTTTCAATTTCTTTAGTCGTGCTTGTTTGTACAACCTAAAACCATTCCTAAGTTTACCCCTTCAACTTTAGTAATTATGGAATTTATCTCCCAAATCTTTCAAATGGTACAATTTACTCCTAGGGTGCTGTTATCACTTATCAATTCAAACAGAAACGTAATAATGGAGGCAATATGAGTAGTATGGTTATTTGGAATTTACCCTTACAAGCCTAAAGGCTTTTATGTCATGGGTGTTTTATAAGGATTTAAAAAAGTACATTCTTGGGTCTCTATCAAATAACTTAAACTTTCAAGGTGATTGATTGCTAAGAACCTTAGGGGTGATATGTAATTAAAATTTAACTACTATCTACCCTACATGTTCCAAAGAAATAATTGCAGCTATAACTTTACTGGTTCAAAAAACTCCTGTTTCTTTCCGATGTTTCAACTAGGCATTCAGTATATATATATATATATATACAGCAATATAAGTGCTAGCAGCGATTCAGGACTTGGAAGGCAGAGTTACAATAACTAACAAACCCCTTTTTCTGGTTTTTCATTGCATCAATATTTTCTAAATCTAGACCTATGGCCCATCTCTCTTTCTCTTATTTTTTGGTTGCTTACAAAGTACTGTTACTTAAAAATTTGATGGTGGTAGCTGCTTCTTGAGTCTCTCTTGAGTACTGAGCTGGGGATGGGGCCTGAGTCCTGAGTCTCTAGACTCCAGATATGAGGACAAGGGACCTGAGGGTAATAGAAGGGATCCTAAGTAAGAAAAATTGAAGGAGTCAGTCACAACAATAATGGTTGTGTGTAGGGCCATGCAATGCGCAGACCATGGCACAGCACTACATGTGCAAACAAAATGCACACATGGGGCACTGTGGGAGAGAAGAGAGAAAAAGAAAAGGAAACAGCTCAGGCTCAGCTAAGTTATGCAGTAAGCACAGTTTTGATTTGGGCAAAGGTAAAGCAATGCAGGTGGAAGATTTTGCATGATGGGAGCAATATATTCCCCATGCTTTTTCTGCACAATTTTTCACCTGTCAATCTATTCTTCTTCAAATACTATGCGCACGTAATATTGATGATTGTTTGTTTTGTTTCAATCTCTCTTCTTTTCTCTTCCCATTTGGTCTCACAAGATGGAGACCAAGGGATCCCTTTGTCCTTTTGTAAGAATGTAACGTAAGGGTCCTTTGGAATTTGGAAAGTTTTAACCACCGTTCTCCACATTTGGCCCAAGCAACATTGTCCTCACTTATAACTAATCCATCTCTCATTATCCTTGCTGCTACCTCTCATCAGCATATCAGTCTCTAGTTATAAATTCTAATTAACTTCTTTATCTTTTTCCTTTTTTTTTTCTGGAAAAAAAAAAGAAGAAAACCACTGTAAGAATTAATACAGAAAATTTATTCCTACCCAAATAACATCAAATGGGTTGAGTTGAATTTTAGGTAAATCTCGTTAAATTTAAATGCTACTATATATATAAAATGTGAGACACTAACAAGTATAAAATTTAGGTAAATTTAAATGCTACTGTATATATAAAATGTGAGACACTAATTAGTATTTACAATATACTCACTTTTTTGTAATAACTAATTATAACATTATTTCACACTAAAAAGTAATTATTTACTTTAATATGGACACACATACAAGAGAGAAAATGAGAAATATTTAGATCAGAAAAGACAACTAAAGAATCAGTTGAACGGCAACAGTCGCTATAATTTAAGTAATAGATACTATAATAATTGCGATACACGAATACTTTTTTTTTTTTATATTTTTAATTACGATTTTGAATTTAAATATAAAACTTACAAATTTTGAAGATATCTTCAATAATATTTAACTATAAATTGTTTAGTTAATTGCATGAATAATTAAAAACATATGTTAAACCTTGAAAACAGGTTAATTAGCGCAAAAGTTGCTTGAAGGTATTCGTTTGAAGTCGATCCTAAAGTTACTTTTCTACTATAAGTTATACTAATTTTTTTTGTTTGTGATCTCATTTTTCATTTTTTTTTTCCCTTTATTATCTTATTACCAAGTAAGTGCATGATAATTCTTTTTTAAATTCTTTCACTTTCATCCTGCACAGTACTAAACTTGAAAAGTTGGTACCGATTTATGATTTTTAGGTNTAAGAGCATGATAATTCTTTTTTAAATTCTTTCACTTTCATCCTGCACAGTACTAAACTTGAAAAGTTGGTACCGATTTATGATTTTTAGGTACATCTCTTCAACATTAATCATGTGGTTGGTTAAGTGACTCTACCATGCATATTAGAACAAACTTTTCGTAATATTTTGCATTTCCCCCGTTGTAGCCCATATGGTGCAACACTTAATATGATCAAGAGTTTGAACGAAAAAAATAATCTTGCTTTCATGAAGATTAGGCTTAAAAAAACCTTGATACTAGAAGTATCAAGAAGACAAGAACGTATGATAAAAGCATAGAGAGAAAGTATATATAGTACCTATTTTTCATCGGTAATCTGCGGCAAACTGAGTCTTGAGGCCTTTCCGAGGGACCAGGGTTCTTGATTTACCAGTCACGTTGAAGTCGAAGTACTTGATCAACAGTTGAATAACTGCTATGAACATCTTTCACGTAGTAATGCGATTTCATGTCCATAAATTTCTACATGTAATTTGACATTAATTTGAAATAAAAATTTTAATAGAATGCACCTGAGCTTAGCATGATTGTAGATTTTAAAATTTTGCCATCACAATTCAAAGTAGGGTAGGTCAATTAAATCATCATATTTATTGTGTTTACGTCAGAAAGAGATGTACAAAGAGGAGGTTAAATTAGAACATGAGAAGAATAAATGAATAGTGGTGGAGAGGATGTTTTGTCTCGCAGGTTCCCGATGAAAGTCCCTGCACACATGATTTCATCAAGAAAGCCAAATAATAATCTCACAAAAGCTTGGTTGGTTCACATGAGAGTATATGCATCTTACTACTATTGGCATAAACCAGTACTATTCCCTTAGTAACCACACACACACTCTCTCTCTCTCAAGCTTGAGTATATAGTGATTGAATTGTGAAGTGGCCAGTGACAGAAGAAGAAGAAGACGACCTTTGGTTATGGTTATGACCCCATGGTTACTGCTCAGAGACTTTTAGAGGTTGGAACTGGCACCTACTCCAGTTTTGGATGGTTCATATGTCTCTTTTAAGCCTTCCCTTGTTCTGTTTATTTAAATAGTAGTAATGGGGTTTTGTTCAGTTGTGGCCTCTTTCCCATATGAAAAAATGATCAGTGTTCAGTGAAAGGGAAAGCTTTTCTTTCAAAGTTATAAACTTTTTTTTTTTTTTTTTTGCCACTTCCTCTCTACTCCTTATCTGTTATGTGGCCGTACATTCCTGTTTCACTGTGGCAGAAATAAATGAAAACGTCTGCTTTTGGGTTAACCAGAGCCCAGACAGTGAAAACTGAAAACTAATGGAAAAGGGTGTTTTTTTTTTTTTTACCATACTGTTTACTGTTACTTAGTTGAGAGAATTTGATATTGAGAGGCAATGCAATGGCAGCGAAAAAAGAACATTCTATTCATGGGAACATACCCGTTTCTTTTTTCACCTCCTCCCTCTTCTCATTCTTCTCTTTCATTTTCTTGTTGAACTGGGTTTCTTGTGGTTCTGTTTGATTAGAATGTACAGATTTCTTCCTAGAGATTATCACAAACATTAATTGTGTGTAGCCCGGCCAACTGACTTTTGGAAAATTGTGATGCAAAGAGGTTTTCAAGATAGGCTTCATGCTAGCTTGCTAGATATTTAATCATAGATTTTCACTTTATGCACTGATCCTTCTGATTGTCTTAAAACACTGGAGATTTTCCTTTCTGCAAGCTACTTTATGTACTAATTAACCATGGAAAAAAAAAGAAGGTATTTTATATACCTCCTCCCTTTGTTTGTGGAAGGAATTCTTCATCGAAGGGAGAGGAAGAGGAAGAGGAAGAGGAAGAGGAAGAGGGGGGACACGGGAGAGATTTTTGAAAAATGAGAAAGTCACAAATTTTGTCACAACAATCCACAATTTTACAATGAAGAACTATAGTGCACAAAATTTATGTAGATCATTACTATAAAACTTTTAAAGAATATTGATATTTTATGGAAGTAAAATGTAACAAACTTTACAAAAACTAAATATTATAAGTCATCTTTTGCTCACATAATAAGTGTCCAAGAGGAGGGAAGAAGTCATATTTAATCCACAAATTTGTATCTATTACTCATCAACAGATCAAAATTAAATCCATATAGATATGTTCATCTAAGTTTAATAAAAAAATACATTTTTTGATATATTAAAGTTTAAAGTGAGGAAATATCATTTTAGCGTATATCACATGTTTTAACTAAAAATTATAATGATGTTTATAGATTATTTATCAAAAAAAAATTGTTAGTAGTGAAATATGAATTTAAACTTTACAAGCAAAGTACTTAGACTTTTATTACATGAACCAACCTCATTGGCATAAAAAACGACCTACATTAAGCTAGTTAAATCCTAATGTTGTCATGTGCATAGGTTAAGGAACTAGTTGGGTAGGATTACTCAAAATTCATTTGGTGTTGTTAATTGTAGAAATAATAATTCTAAATATATAACTTTTTGTATGATAACAGATATGTTGCATCGAAACGGAAATTTTCATGTCATACCCATTTTCGGTGCTTTTTCGAAACTCGATTCGCATACCAGTGCTAAAAACTTGTCTCCACTCTCTTTTTATTATTATTTGGGTAAGCGATCGTTCTGAGCTTAACGCCTCTATAGTGGGACAACTTAGCATAGCTCTTAAGGGCTGAGACTGAAGAAATCAAAGAGGCAGTGATGGGAGAGAAAGTAACCGAAGGAAGAGAAGAAGAGAAGAAGAGAAGAAGAGCGAGAAACGCTAAGTGATTCAAGCACAAAAGCCATTGAACCACAGAAACTAAGTCAAAAATTCTTTTTCTATTGGCGACTCTGCTTTCCTAAAATTCCCAAATCAATTTCTTCTTCTCCCATTTGTGACCTACTCTCCTAAGATTTCCTAACTAATTTCTTCTTATACAGTATTGTATTTTGAATTGATAATTAAGAGTTGTTTGTTAAAAATTAATGATTAATTATTTTTAATGTTTAAAAATTTTAATTTTATGACGACATATCCGTACTCTCATTTTTTTTTTTAAATTGTAATATCAACATTTCGTATTGTATTGAGTACGAAACTCATACTAGTACTCATGTAACATAAGATAACAATCAATTATTCAAATAATTAATTATGAGTTTGAAATATCAATCAAAGTTTAAAATAATTATGTAACTTTTGGTATTGCTACATACATGAAAATCTCTAAACTTAATTAAATATACTTAAATTTTAATCAAATTTAATTAAATTTTTGTACGAAGTTTAAGTGATAAATATACATATTTGTTTAGAACTATGCAGTGTGTACAATACTGAAGGAGGGGGATGAGGAGAGGGGAGAGGGAAAGAGAGCATTTAAGGAGATAAAGTTACCTCCACTAAAGATAAAAGCTGAGTGCCTGTGAAAGAGAAGGTTTCGGGTGGCACTAAATACTAAATGATACAAGTCAGTTACGTCAAATAAGATATAAAAATGATATCTCACAAAAAAAATTCCAATATACATTGAAAATGTTAGAATGGGTCACTCACATGGAGACAGAGAAAGCAGGTGGAATGGGTGGGGTTTGAATGACGTTACCGTAATGGCGTTTGTGGACTGTTATAATTAGTTGAGGCAGCAGGGTCATGAATCGAGTAATTCTTTACCAAAGCCTTTGGTTGTTGGGTCAATTTCAGGTGGTTAACTGAAACCCAGGTTAACAATAACTTGTACATCACTAGTGCATTTACAATTGTGTTGTATTGAATGATTAATGATATGTAATTTTATATTTTATGTTCTTAAGTTGTTTACATTTATCATTTTGATTTCATACATTTAATTAAGAATGACACAAGAAGAAGAGAGAGTGAGGGAAAGCTAGCTAAGCTTGTAGGTGATTTACTACTGAGCGTGCATTACTCTTACGTGACAGGCCCTATTGGCTATTGCTGTTTGTGTAGGAAATGCGAAGCAAAGCCCTCATTTTCTTCTGCTTTGAAATGAAAGATGTCTCAGCCTCTGCACAAGCCAAAGTAAGCACACATCACATTATGAGTCTTTCCTTGTCAATTTAGAGAGAGACAGCCTAAGACCCCCTGCAAGACTATGAATGGAGAGAGAGAATTTCACGCTATTAAACTTTGTGTCTCTCACTCTCACACGTGTGAGTGAGGTCAAGTGGTTACTGTTACTGATTTGTCAAACAGAAGAGAATAAATATTAAATAGTAATATATCATAACTACATCAACATAAATAAATAAATAATGGCAGAAAAATCTAATATAACTTAGAAAGCCAGGTGCTTTGCTCAACTGCTTTGAAAGTCCTCTCTTTCCTTCTCTCTGTTTCTCTCTCCACTCTACATAGAACCAATGGAGGAGACCGTGAGTGAGTGAGTGGACAATGAATCCGTGTACGTTTCTGTTAAAGGCTTAAAACAATTTTGCTGTTTCAAGCCTTCACTTCCCACACTGCAATACTCCCTTTCTTCTTCCCCTTCACTGTCTGTCAAACTTTGCTTCTTCTCATGTTTAGAGTCTCCCTCGGAAGCAGCAGCAGCAGCGTAAATATTCTTTTTTGTGCCATGAGTATTATGACTTTGTAACAGTTCCATACCTATCAGCATTTTCTCAGATAGGAAATGAAGGCATGGCCAACAAGTGTTATATATTCTTCTTCACCAGAACACCCAAATGGCCTCAGCAACTCTTACCCTTCTTCCTGTTCATCTCTTTCTTCTTCAATGGGAATGGGACTCTATGCTGACATGGGTTCTCTTTCTCTTAGCTCCAACTGTGCTGCTGTTTCTTCATCTCAAGAGAGTTATGCCTGCAAGAGCTCTGAAATGGATCAAAATGGGGGCACATGCTGGACCTTTCCATTTATGAGGGATTGCCTTGGTAGAAACTTTGAGGAACAGCCCAATAGTGATGCTTTGGAAGGGAAAGCTTCTGATTGCAGTGATGGGATTGGGGAAAATAATGTGAAAATGAACCATAGTGCAAGCCCTAATGAAGAGAACCCTAATGAGAATTCTGCAGCCAGTGGTAGCAAAGAGGCAGATACTGGCCAGTCCAAACTCTCTGCAAGAGGGCATTGGAGGCCTGCAGAAGATTCCAAGCTAAAGGAACTTGTGGCCCTTTACGGGCCTCAAAACTGGAACCTTATAGCAGAGAAGTTAGAAGGAAGATCAGGTGGAAACCGAGTTCAAAATGCTGCTCTCTTTCTTTTAAAAGAAGAATCATCTTCTCTCCTCCTCTTTTCATAGTATTCCTTTAATTAATTAATGATCAATATATTTTGGGTCATTTTCCTTTGTTGTTAACTCCCTTTCCTTGTTATTTTTGGTGGGTGATTTGTGTTTTGTAGGTAAGAGCTGTAGGCTGAGATGGTTTAACCAGTTGGACCCGAGGATCAATAGGAGAGCTTTTACTGAAGAAGAGGAAGAGAGACTAATGCAGGCACATAGAATATATGGCAACAAATGGGCCATGATTGCTAGGCTTTTCCCTGGAAGAACTGATAATGCTGTCAAGAATCATTGGCATGTGATAATGGCTAGAAAGTACAGAGAACAATCCAGTGCTTACAGGAGGAGGAAGCTGAGCCAATCGGTTTACAGAAGAATGGAGGAAAATCCAAGCTTTGTCTGCAGAGATGCAACCAGTGCAGGGACAGAACCATCACTATATATTCTCAATCTCCCTAATGGAGGAATCAGCAACATGGTTAACAATTTCCCATATGGATCTTTCCATGGAGCAGCAGTAGCAGGGGGTGGGGTTGACTATGGCTTAACTGGTTCACCCCACATGACTGGTGGGAGAGAAGCAATCTCAAGCAACAAGCAGGCCCCTCCTCATTCTGCTTTTGATTACCTCTCTGGTGTGTCCACTCTTTCATGCTCTCCTTCATTCCCTCAAAAAGAGAGAAAAAGAAAAAGAAAAAAAAAAAAAGTCCTTTTCTTTCTGCAAAATCTGCCATATGGGTTGGGTTTCTCCACTTTCTTAAACTCGACTCATGTTTTTTTAATCTTGTAGTTCAATCAGATTAAACGTCTTCTTCTTAACATTGACTGATGCAACCTTTTTTTGTCATCTTTGTGTTACCATAAATTGAGACAAAATCAGTCTCTCTTCTCTCTTTCTCTATCAAGCATAAACACAAGCACATTGTATGCTTTATACTACTAAATACGGTTTTGAATGGGTGGGTTTGTGCAGGTCCTAGAAGCAATGACATGGTGGGTGTGGGTGGGGTTTTGAGCCAGAGCAGATACTGGGACAGGACAAGTGATGATCATCAACATCATATAGCAGCAACAGCAGCAGCTGGTTTCTACCCTCATGGGATTTATCCCCCATATATGATGCCAATGCAACAGTCAAACTCAAACAGTCACAATTTTTCCAGTTTCTCATCAAATTCCACAGTAGCAGCAGCCCACGTTTTGGACAGTGAACCTTCGTCATCCATGGCAGAGAACAGAGATCAAGTCAGTCACCACCACCACCCTGATCCCGTTCCACCTCCATTTATTGACTTTCTCGGGGTAGGAGCCACCTGAAGTTAGAAAGCAAACAAAAAAGGCTGCAAAATTTCCCGCAGGAACAACTAAAAGTCCCTCAATATAGATGTGGTCCAACATAAACTCACAAGCCATTAGAGGTAAACAGAAAGGATAGTTAGCTTAGGTTTGGTGACTCTGTACTTTGGCGTCACTTCTCTTGAGGTCACCCTCTTTTCTCTCTTGTGATTTCCTTTCTCGCATGGGGACCCTTTCCAAATAATTAAATTTCAATACTATAATTATAACTCATTTCCATTTTCATTTTCTTCTTTATTTCCTGTGTTGTTTGCTAATTAACCCACAAGACCAAATCATTGAAAATGATTATTTCATTTGGTTATTAAACATGCTCGACACATTCTTTCTTATAATTAGAATGAGGCTAATTTGTAGAATTGGACTTTTACTAATTACAAGAATTAAAAGGGTACACAAGGACATGAAAGGCTTGGAAAGGACAGAAAATGGTGGTGTCCTTGATTTTTAAGGTTGTTTTTTCGGATTCTAGATATTGCTTTTAAGCAAAGGTGTTTGTTTAGGTTGTCTCTACAGAAAGAGAATATTGAGAAGGATTTGAGAGAAAGTGGGATATGGATGATGAGGATGATGAAAATGATGATTGATGAGGAAAAGAAAAGAAAAGAAAGAAGAGAGTGAGGGATGGGAATTGGGAACTGTTGAGAACATCCTTTTCTCATGGGCCTGCAATACAAATAAGTAAAGGGCATAAATTCAGCAACTGACCAGTTATGGTGCATTCATAATGGGGAACTGTTCAACATCCTTTCCATCAGCACAATCTTTCATGCCTCCCACATGGGTGCTGTTGCTGTGCTTGTTCAACACTACAAACCCCTTTAATTCCTTTTGTGGACTTTGTTGGATCAAACGAGTCTTTGTCATTTTCTTCTCATTATTTATTTCTTACTCTCACTCAATCAACTTTATGTTTATCTATTGGGGATGTAACACTTTTGCACACCATCTATATCTTATGGGTATAATATAACCACATTTATTCAATATATATCATGCAAGAATCACAGATTAGTAATTGGCCAAAAAAAAGGATCGATTACTAGTTACCAAACAAAGATTATCACCTGTATGTGTTTGGATCCTTATTATGTACTAGTACTATCTTTCTGCTCTTTTCAAGGGTGGATTCCCTGTAGACCTATTGGTTATATTTGAACAACTGGTATACAAAGAGGTGAGAAAGGACACCACTTGACATCATCAATTTTCTTTTTTGGCTCAGATTGTTAGGGTATCTTTTGGTAGACATCTCTTCTTAAATGATTTTAAAGACACACTTACTTTACACGTAGACCTAAGTCTCTTTCCGGGTAATTTTAAAGACACCTCCATATATAGGTCTGGTGTATTTAGAAAAAAAAATTGTACTTAGCTCAAAGATTTGAACCTTGACGTTAGGTTATTTTGGGTCTTCAGTGGGAAGCTGATCCATGTTAGAAATGAGCATCTGGGTTGATTATAAATATAGAAAGAGGTTAGGAGAAGGCCTAAGGTTCTCTTTTTTTGTGTTTGGAAGCCCAGGGTGACAATCATATCATCCAATATATTGCTCACTATTTTGGGCTTCAAAATGGCCCAACCTGATTGATCCGAGATGCCAATGACCTGTTGAACCTCAAGGCAAGACCAACAAGTGATTGCTCACTATTTTGGGCTTCAAAAAGGCCCAACTTGGTTGATCAGAGATGCCAATGACCTGCTGAACCTCAAGGCAAGACCAACAAGTGATAAGGAATTAGTTACAAATCCATGCAACTCATGGATAGGGAAAACAGAAGGGAGAGAAGACCAGTAAAAAGAAAGAAGAGAAATATAAAAAATAGTATAAGGAAAAGAGTGAATACAATGATAATAAATAATTGTACTTGCAAGAAAATGATTTTCTTTTAGTTAATATAGTGATAAGTCGCAATTTAGCAAAAGAAAATATATATTTATTTATTTAGAATAATTCCCAACTCCTAAATAAGCAGAGGCACTGTATGGTCTCTCAAAGATATTGAATATAAATACATAGATTTTCCAAACATAATGCCCAGAGAAAAGTAAGTCCCAAGCCACAGAAGAAAAAATCTTAGGAGCAAAAAAAGACAGAGAAATCAAGACAGAAAGAAAGTGGTCCTTTGATGAAACAAAAGGTCCAAACCGCAGTTAGGATTTAGGAATCACTGGAAAAGCCGCGTTCCATGAACATGACAAACTCATTGCGATCAACTAGCTCGTCTCCATTTTGATCAACTGCTCTAATCATTCTTTGACATTCCTCTAAATTTTTCTCGAAACCCAAACAGCATAACACCCTCTGCAACTCTCTTGCTTCTATGAAACCATTCTTATTTTCATCGAACACATCGAACACCTCTTCCAAGCTGGGTGGCTCTTTTCCAAACAATTCTGAAATCTCTTGTTCACCATACACCTCTTCTATTCCATCACCGTCTAATTCAACATTTAATCCCAACTTTTCCACCACCATAATTACTTCCTCTTTGCTTAATGTTACACCAGGTTGAGATTGAATGCAGAGCAAGCTCTGTTCCAGTGGCTGGGGAGAACAAGAATTTCTAGTTCTGGTCCAAGCCTTCCATTTTTGGGAAGCAAAACTAGACAAACAATGAAAGTATGGCAAGAATAATGAGACAGAACCCTTAATTGTAATGTCCCATAAGAGTATTCCAAGACATAAACAAGGCTCAAATGAGTTTGAATTTCTTAGCATTTGCTCCATTGTTAACTTGAACAGAGAGTGTAAAATATAATGTGCTATAAATAGCAGTGAACCTAAAAGACTTCAACTAGAAGCGTCAACGCATAACCTAACACAGGGAGAAGTGAGCGTGTGATATTTGCTGCTGAATTTCGAGGAAAAAGATGCTCAACACAAAGAAATTGGTCAAGCGTTGTCTTCAAATAAAGATCAATAATTAGGTTTATGTTTCTTAGATGTATATAACGTAAGAAGAATGTGGAGGAATTTTCTTTGAAACTTAAAAGAAGATAAAAGGAAGCATGATATATGTATGTATAACCAAGTGTGCTGCTTACGGATGTATATCCTTAAACGTACGCGTTATTGGGAGAGCCTTCCAGAAAGTCCCACGAAATTGGGAATGTTAAGGGAAATTCATGGTTGACTTGAAATTGATATCATCAAATGGAACATGGCATTTAATATCTCAATTAAATTAGTTATTGTATATATCTTTGTTGCTCCATGGGGTGGCCAAAAAGTATAAATTAAAATTTTTCCTTTTCTAATTTTTGTTTAAAAAAATGTTTGGCCCCTCAAAATTTTAAAATTTCATATACATCCTTGATAAATTCCAACAAGTTTATGCTAGCTTCCTCTTAAGACTCAAGGGTTAGTTGAAGGTGTTTGGTAAATTGATATCTCCACTTAAACATCCAAGACACGTGTACGAGATTACAATATTGGCATCTAAGAGACTAGCAGACATCCAATACCAATGGGAACAAAAGGTTTAGATTCGTGTTCTATATCACTACAAAAACTTTGGAATCTCACATCTCTTTGGTACTTTAGTTACGACTTTAGATTCGAACACGAAATCCATAAATTTTGAAGATAACTTCAGTACCACTCGATCACAAACCATTTGATTGAAATCTCACATCTTTAAGTAAAAGGTATCCAACAAACGGATTTAGAAGTAGACTAAACGCAATTAAACTCTGCACATCGATCACACATTTCAGAGAATCTTAAGTAGAGTATCAAGTGTTTTATATTCATGCATTCAAGACATCAAAGATCAAAGATACTCATGTACCAAACATATAACTCAATTATGCCTTTCTCAATAAGATTGTTATCTGAATGAAAATTGTATATTAATCTTGTACACTTTTTCCATCAATATTTTCCTTTGACATTGGCAGTATTAAATTTTTATGAGCAATATTAAACGTATCTTTACTTTAAAGCCATTTCTCTCTTGACAAATGCCGCTAAAATGAGCATAAGTTAATTGGATTTCCCCACTATGAGATATTCATGCTTTCTCTCTTGAAATTCTTAGATGTTTAGGAGTACAAGAATCTCCACATAAAGAAATAGCCAAAGAAAAAAAGGAGTGGGTGGTTATAAGAGTTAATTATACATAATTATAGGTGGTATTTTCTTATTTATCTATAGTGAGATAAAGAAGATGTATATAACCCGGATAAGGTGTTATGGATAGGTTAATTATTGGGTGACAAGGATGATTATATAGGCAATTTGACTGAAATAATACATTTGGACAAACTATTTACACAAATGAGACATTTTTCAAACTATTTATCTAAAATAAGCACTTTTAAATATTTTAGTAATATTTCAATAAGAGTTTCGTATTCATTTAGAACACGTTTTTGTCAAAAGCGTGTTCAATTAGGTCACATTTTTTGTAAAAGCGTGACCCAATTTTGGTAAAAGCGTGACCATTTCTTGAGTTGTATGTTCACTTAGAACACGCTTTTGACAAAAACGTGACTTATTTTTAGCAAAAGCGTGTTTAAACTTTGATTGAAAAATTAATAAAATATTTAAAAATGCTCATTTTACGTATATAGTTTGAAAAGTGCCCCATTTATGTAAATAGTTTGTCTAAATGTATTATTTCAGTCAAGTTACCGATTATATATGATCAATTAATAATGTGACCCCACTTTGCTCATCAAAAAAGAAAAAATAATGTGATCCCACTTTAGTATTTGATTGTTAGCCTAGGAATGAGTCCATGCATTTTCGAAATTGTACTTCCCGAGCCAAAAATAGCTAAGCTCTAAGATTTTTTTTTTTTTTTTAAAAGATCCTTTAATTCCTGGATTTTATAAGAATTATCTCTCTTTATCCTTAAAGTTTATTAATGGAGTTTCCAGTAATTTTATATTATTACCAAGCTAGTCAAGGTTCTAATCCTAGAGCCAGTACATAGGAATTTTTTTCTCCTAAATGCATCAAGTCGATGTAGGAGGTGCACCTTTAAGATCACTTGAGAAAGGACTTAGTCTTAGTACTTGAAAGCTAACCCCATTAAAACAAAAAAAAAAAAAATNAAAAACAAAAAAAAAAAAAAATTATTGCCAAATTAATTCATGAAGTTGTTTCTTTCGTCGGGCTCTATAACAGCATGGTAAGGAAAATAATTTACTGTAATAGTAATTTTGTCATATTGTTTAAATTAGCACTAAAAGTAGTGTTATAAAAAGATTGTCAGAAGACATGCTGATAATTAATCATTGAATTTTTACCTTAAACATATTAAATTTTATTAAAAGAAAATAAAAAAAAATATTAATTAAAAAGATTATCGAACGGGTTAATTAACATTTAGTTTTTCTTATAACGAAGAAATCGAATATAAATACAAAGGTAAAATTTTATTTCACAAACATAATGTTCAATGAAAAGTAACTCCCCCCAGCAGTAGAACATGTTAAGACTAAAAGAAAGAAGAATTCAACAAAGAAAGAGAGTGGTGTTGGGAGTTTTCAAGAGGATACCTAGTTGAGTATTAGGTAATTTATTATAGAGGTTTAATTTCTCGTTCAAAACATCATATTAACATAGTAAGATAAAATTATGAGAAAAAAATATGCTAAGCTATGTAGTATATAGCCTTTAGTACACTTTTATTTTTTAAGGAAAAAAAGTCCAAAACGCACTTACTTAATTAGGAATCGCTGGAAAAGCAGCGTTCCATAAGCTTGACAAAGTCATTGTGATCAACTAGTGCATCTCCATTTTGATCAACTGCATTAATCATTCTTTTACATTCCTCCAAATCTCTTTGCAATCCCAAACAGCATAGAACCCTTTGCAACTCTCTTGCCTCTATAAATCCATCTTTATTTTCATCAAACACATCGAACGCTTGCTTCACCTCAGCTAAACTAGGCTCTTTTTCAAACAACTCTGAAACTTGTTGTTCACCAAACACCTCTGTTCCATCACCATCCAATTCAACACTTATTCCTAAGTTTTCCATCACCACAATCACTTCCTCTTTGCTTAGTCTTACACCACGTTCAATGCAGACCAAAGTCTGTTTCAATGGCTCAGGTGAACTTGAGTTTCTATTTCTGGTCCAAGCCTTCCATTTTTTTCCTACAAAATTACACAAACAATGGTGATAAAACAAGAAAAATGAGATAAAGCCCTCAATTCTAATGTCCCAGAAGAGTATTCTAAAGCATAAAGAATGCCCAAATGAGCTTTTATTTCTAACTATTTGCTCCATTGCTAAATCAAAATGAGACAGGAGACAACATAAACACTCAACACTCTCAACTCCTCTAGTGTAAATATTGAACTATAACCTAATATTGATGCAAGGAGTGGTAGCATATGGTATGCTTTAATACTAGTGTGTTTACTGACCTTTATTGGATTAAAATTGAAGCGTCAAGGGGTGCAAGGCTCTGAAAATTGTGGCTAGGATTTCGTGGAAATAGATTTAACAAAAGAAATGTCACAAACAAGCGTCGGTTTCTAGTTATAACTAATAAATGCTTCCTTGGGGAGTGAGCAAGGATTGATGATTAGCTCATAGATGTGGAAATTTCTGTGAAACTCAACTAAAGAAGATAAGAAAGTGGATTTGGTAGAGAAAAAGAAAGAGAAAGACTTAGAAATTTTATAGTAAATGAAAGACGCAATGCTGATGAACTTGCTTGGATGACAACAAAAGGTACTTGGTGTTACACGTTATGGAACCTTTCAAACTACTCAAGCGCCGTATTACTGTGGGACCTTACTCTCCAGAAACTCCCACGAAATTGGGAATCACATTATGGCTTAATTTCTTAACGTTTTTGCTTTGCCCTTCAGGGAAGGCTGTCTCAAAAATTACACACATAATCATTCCTCTATTATTGTTAAGTTTTTTAAACAAAAGATAATGAGTTTTTTTCTTTCCACAAATGATGATTATATTATATTATATTACCCATTTGCTTATTCTTCTTATTATTTTTGGTCATCACATTATGGCTACTGGCTCATTCACCTCGAAGTAGAACTAAAACTGTCCTATTCTAGCGTTTGTTGGCTTTCCAAGTTGCATGGGAACAAGGCAACTGAGGATGCTTGTGTTGAGAGAAGGGGATGAAGTCGAGTATGAGTTCGGATGAGGTCAAGTTGGGTCTGGAGCTTTAGGTTGGTAGGGAGTTGGAGATTCAATCTGCACAATAAATACAAGTGACTATGGATCGGGTGGGAATATTTGGACTTCAATGGTTAAGTTAAATCAATCCGAGCTAGATAAGTGATAATTGAAAAGAGAGTCAAAAGTCTTAATACTTAACTGGGAGGTGATATATATATATATATATATATATATAAGAGGAGGAGTGGACACTTGGGGTGTGATGGTAATTATGGATATGGAACTCTTGTATAAAGTTGTCTGCAGCAACCTAGGTTATTAAAAATGTAACTAATTAGATTATGCAAATTATGTGAGTGTGTGTAAGTACAAGTGGTGCATAATAATTATTTCTCCATAGTTCAATAGGATTTCTCAAGATTGTAGTCTAATGGCTAGGGTTGAACTTGAAGTGATCCTTGAAGATATCTGCAAACAATGATGTTGATGTGGCCTCCATAGATATTAAAATGAGTACAACTCACGTCTTTGTATAGAAAATATGACTTGATCACTCTTATCTAATTTATAGCTTTGAGTTGTGTTAGAAAAAATATTTTAAGTTTAAAACTTGCTAGTAATCATTTGTTAGTAAACGTCTACTAATTATGATATACTAAAACTATAAACTGTGTATACCTTATGCCAAAAGAGAAAAGATAATACAATTTTTTTTTCATTACTCTCATGCTATGAAGATGATCGCTTAACATAATGCAATGGTTACAGTGTCCTAATCAACCAATCATATTTAAACAGCTCACTTCAAGTATACTTACATGTGGAGTTAGATTTACGGCCCCAACATGCATGGCTATTTGAGTGCTTTTACACCTATTACGGGATTCTAGTGCTATTTTCTTTTGTTATCTTCTCACTCATTCCTTTTTGGAATCACTATGCATGTTGGTGTTTTTTTTTAGGTTAGTTTTGGTGCCACCAAACTAAGTCATTCTTTGGAGAATTTTAAAAACGTATCTCTCACATCAACCTAATATATTTAAAAAAAAAAATTCTCATAAACGATAATTCTAAAATTCGAACTTTAATTAACTTAAATGAACCTATTATATTTTTATTACCAAATTAAATTCTTTTAATTATACATTTATTTTTTCTTTGTTAGATTATAGAGTTAAATATATTTTTTGTTTTTAAATTATTTTTTAAATATCACTTTAATATTTAATTTATTTTTTGTATTATTTTTTATTACTATGTTTGTCAAATCAATTTTTTAAGTGATTATTTTTGTGTTACGGAGACTGATTTAGTTAGCAGGTAATGTGATTGTTCGTAGATAAAATAATATAAAAATAAATTAAAGATTAAAGTAACATTTAATAAATAATTCAATAACAAAAACGTATTTTCCTCTAAATTACACGTGTCGGTATTTAACTTTCTCTTTGCTAAAGGTAGGAATATAATTGTATTGAAACATTAGCGGTGCTTCTACATTATCCAAAGATTGTTAGATAAACTCCAACTTACCAAAGTGTTTTGGAATAGAACCCTTTGCAACTCTCTTGCCTCTATAAATCCATCTTTATTTTCATGAAACACATCGAACGCTTGCTTCACCTCTGCTAAACTAGGCTCCTTTTCAAACTCTGAAACTTCTTGTTCACCAAACACCTCTATTCCATCACCATCTAATTCAACACTTATTCCTAAGTTTTCCATCACCACAATCACTTCCTCTTTGCTTAGTGTTACACCACGTTCAATGCAGACCAAAGTCTGTTTCAATGGTTCAGGTGAACTAGAGTTTCTATTTCTGGTCCAAGCCTTCCATTTTTGTCCTACAAAATTACGGTAACACTGATAAAGCCCTCAATTCTAATGTCCCAGAAGAGTATTCTAAGGCATAAAGAATGCCCAAATGAGCTTTTATTTCTAACTATTTGCTCCATTGCTAAATCAAAATGAGACAGGAGACAACATATGGTGTAAATATTGAACTATAACCTAATATTGATGCAAGGAGTGGTAGCATATGGTATGCTTTAATACTAGTGTGTGTACTGTTTACTGACCTTTATTGTATTAAAATTGAAGCGTCAAGGAGTGCAAGGCTCTGAAAATTGTGGCTAGGATTTCGTGGAAATAGATTTAACAAAAGAAATGTCACAAACAAGCGTTGGCTTCTAGTTATAACTAATTAAGCGCTTCCTTGGGGAGTGAGCAAGGATTGGTGATTAGCTCATAGATTTGGAAATTTCTGTGAAACTCACTAAAGAAGAAAAGAAAGTGGATTTGGTAGAGAAAAAGAAAGAGAAAGACTTAGAAATTTTATAGTAAATGAAAGACGCAATGTTGATGAACTTGCTTGGATGACAACAACAGGTACTTGGTGTTACACGTTATGGAACCTTTCAAACTACTCAAGCGCCGTATTACTGTGGGAACTTACGCTCCAGAAACTCCCACGAAATTGGGAATCACATTATGGCTTAATTTCTTAACGTTTCTGCTTTGCCCTTCAGGGAAGGCTGTCTCAAAAATTACACACATAATCATTCCTCTATTATTATTAAGTTTTTTAAACAAAAGATAATGAGTTTTTTACTTTCCACAAATGATGATTATATTATATTATATTACCCATTTGCTTATTCTTCTTATCATTTTTGGTCTTCACATTATGGCTACTGGCTCATTCACCTCGAAGTACGTAGAAAAACTGTCCTATTCTAGCGTTTGTTGGCTTTCCAAGTTGCATGGGAACAAGGCTACTGACGATGCCTGTGTTGAGAGAAGGGGATGAAGTCGAGTATGAGTTCAGATGAGGTCAGGTTGGGTTTGGAACTTTAGGTCGGTAGGGAGCTGGAGATTCAATCTGCACAATAAATACAAGTGACTATGGATCGGGGTGGGAATATCCGGACTTCAATAGTTAAGTTAAATCAATCTGAGCTAAGGGAGTAATAATTGAAGAGATAGTCAAAAGTCTTTATACTTGATTGGGAGGTGATATATATATATATATATATATATATATATATATATAAGAGGAGGAGTGAACACTTGGAGTGTGATGGTAATTATGGATATAGGACTCCTGTATAAAATTGTCTACAACAACCTAGGTTATTAAAAATGTAACTAATTAGATTATGCAAATTATGTAAGTGTGTGTAAGTACAAGTGGTGCATAATAATTATTTCTCCATAATTCAATAGGATTTCTCAAGATTTTAGTCTAAAGGGTAGGGTTGAACTTGAAGTGATCCTTGAAGATATCTGCAAAGTGCAAACAATGATGTTGATGTGGCCTCCATAAATATTAAAATGAGTACAACTCACGTCTTCGTATAGCAAATATGACTCTTAGCTAATTTATAGCTTTGAGTTGTGTTAGCAAAAATATTTCAAGTCTAAAACTTGCTAGTAATCATTTGTTAGTAAACGTCTACTAATTATGATATACTAAAACTACAAACTGTGTATACCTTATGCAAAAAGAGAAAAGATAATACAATTTTTTTTTCATTACTCTCATGCTATGAAGATGATCGCTTAACATAATGCAATGGTTACAGTGTCCTAATCAACCAATCATATTTAAACAGCTCACTTCAAGTATACTTACATGTGGAGTTAGATTTACGGCCCCAACATGCATGGCTATTTGAGTGCTTTTACACCTATTATGGGATTCTAGTGCTATTTTCTTTTGTTATCTTCTCACTCATTCCTTTTTGGAATCACTATGCATGTTGGTGTTTTTTTTTTTAGGTTAGTTTTGGTGGCACCAAGCTAAGTCATTCTTTGGAGAATTTTAAAAACGTATCTCTCACATCAACCTAATATATTTAAAAAAAAAAATTCTCATAAACGATAATTTTAAAATTCAAACTTTAATTAATTTAAATGAACCTATTATATTTTCGGGGATTCTATGATACTACGTAAGTATGCCATACTACACTGACGTGGCAAGCATACATAATTTTTATATTTTATTATATATAAAATATAATTTATTTAATTTTTTAAACAAACTTAAAAACAGTTAATTTGTACACATGTCATTCATTTATTGGTTATTCCTATGTAGTATGACATACTACATAAATACTAAAAGTATCTAAGAAACCTCCTTATATTTTTATTACCAAATTAAATTCTTTTGGTTAGAATTTTTTTTTTACTTTGTTAGATTATAGATTTAAATATATTTTTTGTTCTTAATTTTTTTAAATATCACTTTAATCTTTGATTTATTTTTTGTGTCATTTTTATTCTCAAATAATCATTATGTCTATCAAATTAGTTCTTTAAGTAATCATTTTTGTTAGTACGAAAATTGATTTGACAAGTAATGTAATTATTCGAAGATTAAAGTGATATAAAAAAAAATTAAAAATTAAAGTAACATTTAATAAACAAGTCAATAATAAAAAACATATTTTACTCTAGATTACACGTGTCGGTATTGAACTTTCTCTTTGCTAAAGATAGGAATATAATTGTATTGAAACATTAGCGGTGCTTCCACATTATCCAAAGATTGTTAGATAAACTCCAACTTACCAAAGTGTTTTGGCATAGACTTTTTGGTTGTCTTTTTCACTTTTAGGGTGGGAAATAAAGGTGCACCTCCACACCCTTTTTCATGGACTTTTAATTCAAAAGACTTTTCAAGCAACTTTTAATTAATGGACCTTCATAATAATGAACCAAATGTCCCTTCATGTTATATGCACAATGCAACCTCAATATCAACGGCTAGAAATTCCCAATTTGCATTTATTTAACATTTTAATGCTTGACGCGGAAAATAATTCTCACAAGCAACTTTTCAAATAATTCTGCTCTCTCTCTCTCTCTCCCCTCTGTTTGTTCTTTTTGCTTTGAAGACTTCTGAGTAGCCTAATTATAATTAGAAAATAATAAATTCATACATTTGAATAAAAAAATCCACAACTAATTATATGTCACAATTTAAATTAGATAAAAGAATTCAAGTGAAACCCATTAAAATCATTTTATACTATACAATACAACTTATGAAATGCTATTATACGAAATTTATGTATATATTATTACTTTTACAAAAATTCTAATCTCTGCAATTGCCAACAGAGCTTTCCAAACTCGTAAGAAAACTTCAATATCTTGTAAATTATTAAGACGTTTGATAAAACAACATAAGAATTCAAAATGGTGAATATAATTAATAGAATAATATGATAAAGGATTTAATATATATCTATTATTGTGCTAACGTCTTTTTTTTTTTTAATGGTTATATTNCTTTTTTTTTTTTTAATGGTTATAATATCCTTGAATTAATTTTTTATATCAAAACTAAATCTCCTCCTAAACAATCTTAAAAATAAGACTTTGTCTCACAACTGTTTTTTTTTTCCTAAAATAATATCTATGATGAAAGAAAAATTAGACTATAAATTCTTCAACTAAATAGCCTGTAACTTAATAGTATTGAGATCGTTCTTAGATCTAATCGTTTATGTGTTCAAATTTAAAGTCGTAGATAAACTATTAAAAAAAGTCTATAAATTCTTTAGATAAGATTATAAAATCTTATCAATTGAAGCAAGTGGCATTTAATCTAGGCAAGGCCTTGTCTTGTCTCATATTAACTAGTTGAAAAAGCCAAAATTAGGATATGGTGACAGAATTAGACAAAGCAAGAACTATTGGCCCCTACTTATAAAAGTGATGAAAGAACAAACAGAAAAAGAGAGGGAAGGAAGGCCATAAAGTGGGACAGAAAGACCACTAATCAGAAATGCCATCAAATGAAATGGGTCCCTTAACAATAACATGTGCTCAAATCTTGTGGCTACCTCCCCTTGATGACAACTATCAAATATCTCCATGTTTCTTCCGTGACTCAGATATCACAGACATTTCTCGTTAGTGGCTACCTTAGATTCACATACCTAATAACTAAGACTTATGAGATGATAGATACATAACTTATTTTACACTATATCACAACTTTTTTTTTTTTTATATCTTTTAGATTTTGTATTTTTAATTTAAAAAAGTGTGCATATTATTTTATATAATTAAAAAGAAAAAGGTCCACTTGATTATATATAATATAAGATATGGGGATAGTGCTACCCCCTCTAAGAGGTTGGGTAGCATATAATTGTTCACTAATGGATAAGAATTAAAAAGGAAAAGAAACAATGGAAAAGGAAAAAGAGAAAAAGATAAAGTTAGATAGCTTTATGCCAAAATGATAGCAAAAATAATTTTAAAAACAAAATGCATAAAAGTGGCTGATGGGAAATTACTTATTGTTTTGGGGTATTTTTGAATAAAATATTCAAAAAATCTAAATAAATTAAGTCATGCTACTTTTAAAAAAACAAATTTGATTATGTCCATCTATATTGAAATAGCAAATCTACCTTTTTTCAAGTCACGCTATTTTAAATGTAGTGGAATCCAAATTAAATATATAAAAAAAGGAGAGAGGTGCAGAAAAAGAAAGGAGATAGGAGATAGAAGAAAGAGAAAGAAAGAGAAAGAAAAAGAAGAAAGGGAAAACACATCATTATTTTACTAATCCACCTATTAGCAAAACCCAACCTCCTCATCATAGCTTCTATAAAGTTCCACTCAACACGATCATAGGCCTTGTTCATATTTAACTTCATCGTCATGAACCCATTTCATCCTGTGCACTTTGATTTTAGAGTATGAAATAGCTCGTAAGCTATTAACAAATTTACTCAACATGATCATAGGCCTTGCTCATATCTAATTTCTTTGTCATAAACCCATTTCATCCTGTGCGCTTTGACTTTAGAGCATAAAGTAGCTCACAAGCTATTAACACATCAGCTGTAATTTGGCAGTTTCGGACCAAAACGCTTTGGCTCTCCGAGATAACCAAAGGAAGAATGGGTTTAAGCCAATTGGCTAGAACTTTCGAGATGAACTTGTAAAGCATACAAAGACTTATTGGTCGAAATTGAGCCATTATTTTAGCATTTTGGGACCTTCGGGATCAACCCCACATGAGTAACCTCCTCTCCAATGACATGCCAATAATAATGACAGAAAAGTGCTGGACAACCGTCAGGGCTTGATGCTTTCAATGCCCCCACTTGAAACGCAGTACCTTTAACTTCCTGTGTAGTAAAAGGAGCAAGTAAAGAAATATTCATACCTTCAGTGATTCGGGGCTCACTTCAGACTATAAAAGATGAAAATCTTAGGGGAAAAAACCTTTCATAAATGAATAATCTAATAAAATATCTTTCGTGGTCCACAATGAATCATGAATCACGTCACTTTTTGTGCATTTGGTAAATATTAAGCAAAAACAAAATTCAGTCCATATTTTAATTAATTTCTTTTCACCAACAGCTCCTAACCAAAAGTGGGTGGAAAATTGAACCTATAACCAATTAATTATGTAAGACCAGGAAAAGGAAAAGCAGGTGCCATCAATGAAAGGTTGGTATATAACTGCGTCAACACCAAGCTCCCTGTTCCTCTTTTCATTGAAGATTGAAAATGAAATATACAAAGAAATACAGAATACTTGTTGTCTATAGTCTATACTGTATCAAAGCTTACGTTAGACAATAATGTAAAGGATAGACATATTTTGCTTCTTCTTTTTTTCCCTGACTGTTTTGCTAGTCTAAACAGAAAGTTATTAGCCATCACTCATTTAAGGTTATTTTTAAAGTTTGTAAATTTTATATTTGAATTCAGAATTATGGTTAAAAGTATTAAAAAAATAAATTTCCTCATCTCTTCAAACATTCATTTCTAAATGGAACTAGTTTAGTTTCCCTCAATTTTTTTTATACTCTAAACATTCAAACCATAAAGTTATAAATTATTACATTTAAATAAATAAATAAAATTGTCTCACGATTTTCTATCTTCACTTTTATTATTTTACTTTCGAGATTATAGGTTTAGCGCGTAGCTCACTTCAAGTTATTTAAAACATTTTCAATAAGGGAACTCTCATATCGTGGTGGAAAACTTATAAAACAAATGCAAATTATACACCTCTGAGACCAACACTATTATATTAATGTAGAGAATCTCCAAAAGCAACAAGAGGGTCCTGAGAAGACTTACAAGTTTCTTCTACACATAGGATTTTAGTCCAAGAATCTCCTTTGCTTTTTCTTTTCTTCTTGTTATTTTCCTTGTCTCATATATATGTACATCAAGATATCTACTAAACAGATCATCTAAATCTGCCGCAAAAACACACCTGCTCACTCACTCAGTACGTGAGCAGGCTTGAAATGGTAGTAGCTAAGGAAGCTAGTCTATTCTGCTCTCCTACAACTCCTGCTTAGAGGTTGGTTAATATTACAACTTCTCTGGAAAAAGCAACAACTTGCCACTGCTAAAACCTCTATTTTCATTGCACAGCAACCAAATTGGGAAGAACCTTGTATAGTTCAATGTAATTCCCAATTAGGACCTCTCATGGAAGGTAAGAGACCGCGACAAAGCTGCAGGGTTGGCTTGCAACACCTGCGATGCTTCAACCATATGATTCTTGTCATCTCCCTTGGATAGAAATGCCTTGAAAAGGCCGCCTCCATTGAGAGAATTGCCCTTTTCATTCTTGATCCCTAGTGTTGACCATATAGAACTCTTTGCAGCTTCACTGGGATCATCGATTCGCAGTGTCTTGGGGATCAAGACATTGCTTTCTGAATTGTTGTTGCTCTCTTTATCAGGCTTGTGTTTCTGAGAGTTGGCTGGACTAAGGATGTTTCCATCCCTTGAGTGTTTTCCCAAGGTAGGTGAATCAGGGCCAGAGCCAGGGGAAGAGTGGCTCACAGAAGATTGTGGAGACATACATGGCATATTCCATGAGGCTGGTAGAGTGCAACCCCAATATGCAGGTGAGGGATAGAATGACACTGGATAGCCTGGTGGGCAGAATGCAGGTGGAGGCACTGGAGAGTTCCACTGTGCCGAGCTCCACGGATAAGCCCACGGGGAACTGGGGAAGCATGGAAATTGAGGAGGGAAACCTTGATAACTTTTGTCCAGTGATTCTTGCAAGCCAGCACTTGCTCTCTTCTCAGATGAATTTGAAGCTGTGACAGAAGCAGAAGCTCCAATTGAGTGATCTTCCCTCTTATCTTCTCTGCCATAAGAAACAAATATATTTTGTTGATCAGGTACATGAAATCCATTTAGAACACCATTTTGTGCTTTCTCTCCAAGGTTCAAGACAGAAGCCATGGAATCACAAAGAGGAGAATCTGTGCCAAAGGTCAAAAGAGCTGCGCTATTTCCCAAAACAGCATGTAATCCATTGGCAACATTGGCTTTTGGTGTTTGAAGGGCCTCAGGAACCATTATGTGATGATAATGAGAGGCAGAAGAACTTTTGTTCTTGCGGCGACCAGCACCTACGGGCACATTTCTCATGGTTCCTCCAGCAGTCCAGTATCTCTGACAGTTCTTACAGAAATGGCGGGGCTGATTGACGTTGTAATTGTTGTAATAACAAAATTTGGTGTCCATGCTATTGCATCGCGGGCATGGGAGTATCTTATCAGGCTTCTTGAGAGTCTTTTCTTCCGAAATACTTGTCTCACTTTGCTCTCCGTTCTTAGAGGATTTCAGTAAAGATGTCTCTCTTTCAGCTGAGGGAGTCTTAGGGTTCTCAAAAATGCCTGAAGATGTTGTGGGAGACTTTAAGTCCTCCCTAGTTTGATGTGAGGCAGCATCTTCTTGAACTGAGGTGAGTTCTTTTCTTGGTGATAGTTCCTAAAATAATAAACAAGAGCCATAAATAAAAATAAGAATTGCTATAGCTGCACAAGTGAAATTCTAAATCAGTGAATTTAAAGATTAAATGTATGACCAAATATGAACCACAAAAATATACCGGAATTCTTCATTTAACCACAGAGAAGATTGGTCTGTTTATAAACTTCCAATATAGAATAGTGATATGTTGTTGACATGCAAGTTCTCAATGAACATGTTACATCAATGAAATAATACAAGCATTAGACAGCAATTGTTCACGAATATTAGTTCTATTTCAATTTTTCCATATCATTTTATACATGAATTAGATTTTATAAAATTAAAAGGAGGTTTGCTTTTGTTTAGTGGCTCTCATTGAAGACACGCATTATCAAGGAAATTTACAGATCCAAATAGAGGTTTAATGAAATCCCACCAAGCAAACATGGGAATGGAGCAGAAAACAGAGGAGACCAACATCTTTCCTAGTTCATAATGCTAATTCTTTTTTTCTTTAAGCGCATAGCAATCAATAGAGTCCTTTACCACAAACATCCTCTTTCTTAAGAAAACAGATGAACACAGATTGGTAATAGACCAAATATACTAGTAAAAAAAATAAAGAAAAGTTCTCGAATATAACTCTTATATATCAAATAACTTTGAATGAGAAAGAAAAAAAAAAAAAAAANAAAAAAAAAAAAAAAAAAAAAAAAAACTTCCAACCCCAAAATAAAATAAAACAATAAAAAAGAAAGAATTTGAAGAGCAAAAAATTGTTTTCCAATAAATAGAGCCAAAACATTCTATTATAAAAAGAAAAAAAATCTACTCCTGTGATGTCAAAAGGTTACAGATCATTTGGACAAGTCCTATTCCAAAACAGAGTAAGCAATAGAATATGGACAAACTGTCAAACTAAAATGAAATTAGCTCCAACTGAAGTCCATGGCATGAAAAGCAACTTGGTTAGAGTTTAGTAAATCAACAAATTCAATCAGAAATCTCCCAGCCATCTAAGTGGCTAAGAACCTGAGATACTGCAAGAGATCCAATAAGAAACCAAGAGAAAAATTGTTTCCTGTTTATGTTGTAAATCAACCAGTTTAGGATCCAAATTTCCAAATATGAATTGGTACAAGACTTCTGAAAGGCACAACCATTATTTGATATATTAAAATTGAAGAGCCAAACCAAGTACCTTCCCCAAAATATGACTCCGAATTCTCAAAATCATATTTAAGAATGGACTGCTCCAATTTCACTAATAGAGCTAATAAACCCATTAACCAAATACAATCACACAAAATCCTTCTTATACTTATCACAATCATACAATATCTCAATTGACACCATACCGAAAAAAAATTAGGAAATTTAAATCAACCCATTAACAATTGCGAGTTTCTGAAAAATGGGTTGGTCTTAGATTTGTAAAACATGATTGGTAGCTGGGAAAAATTGAAACCGAACCCAGATACGCAATAACGCATACCTTATCCCCATGTGCTTGGGGTTCTGTTAATCCAGAGGTCTCTTCACTCGGAGAAGACGAAGATGAAGGAGGACTATGGTGAGAGCAATCTTCAGAAGCAAGAGGAGAGGAGTCATTGGCAGAATTTTGGCGGTTGAATGGCAACGAAATCGTCCTCCCAAACAGCTTTATCGCCGGGTCTTTAACCTCCGACATTTCTGTATTATATTGTTACTACTAGTACTCAGGTTCAGGAATATCTAAACTTTCTCTCTCTTCTCTATTTTGGCTGCGACTCTTTCTCTTTCTTGATAAATGAGAAAAATGGGGAAAAATACATGTATATAAATAGGAGAAGGTGAGAGAGAATAGAAGAGAAGAGAAGAGAAGAGGGAGCAGTGGTGTTTTGTTTTTGTATTGTTTTCTGTGCGTTTCGTCTGAGTATTCGTCGTTTGGAACGAAATGGATAATGAATAGCGATGGAGAAGTGAAGGAAGAAAACGTAGAAAGAGAGAGTGAGCTGGTTAGGAAGAGAGGGTTTTAATTAACAAGGTGGGAATGCCACATAACCAAAGGGGAAATTTTGAGAGCCACAAGTTTTTGTGGCCTATGAGATCTTTGTGTGCTGTTGGATTCCCCCACATTGCTTGAAAAGATAGTGCTCTTCTGTCCCACCCTTTTTCTTCCATGTCAGCACTCATTTTTGGCCTTTTTATCAACTACTCTCCCTCCCTATGTTCTTTTTTAGTCAAATACTCCCCTATCTTCCATCTTTGACCCTACCCTTCTTCCTTTCTTCTCTTTTTTGGCTAACCCTAAATTTCATTCTCCATTTTCACTATCACCATTCAAATATCATAACTTCATAACTTTCAAACTCCAAATATTTATTAAAATATATATTTGTAAACTAAAATAACCATTGTGGTCTTAGCTGTTTTCTCTTCTTTACCAATAAAAAATTAAAAAATATGTTTCTAATGTAACCACCATTTCAGCTACGTGTCATATAATTTGGAAATTTCTCTATTGTGTCCTATGATTCTTTTACTATGAATTCATGAGTCTTTGATAATTTTTTTCATTTAAAATTAGGTGAGCATTATGCTATTTTTCTCAGAGAGTGTAGCTTTATCTCACTTCAATTGGATGAGTTTAAGAGATTCACTCAATAATTTTGGTGTCGTTATAAAAATATCAAAAAATTGAATCACATAATATATGTAAAAATACATAATTCTTTATAAAATATAAGAATATCAAGATATATAAAAAAAAAAATATGTTAAAAAATATTTTTTTAGATTTATTTTTTAACATGTTTTCTTATATTATACCGATAAGTGACTTCTAACAAAATTAATTAGATCTATGTTGTATAGACTTTTCTAGGTTGTATTTTATCCTCACCACTTGAAATAACAATCAGCAATCAAAATTTATCTAAATTAACTGTATGAAAAAGATGAATCTCAAATGAAGTTAGAAAAGAAAAGAAACATAAATTGATAGAATTGAGTTATGTTGATGTAAATGACTTTTAGTTTAATCTTTGTTGATGATCAATTGTTGATATGCATCTATCAATTTGGGGTATGCTCTACTAAATTAGAGTAACTTTTCTACGTTATAATTTTTTTTTTTCAAAAGTAAATCATAAACTCCAAAATGTAACGTTACTATCACTTCCAAAAAAAATAAAAATGTCACATTACTTGTGTCTCATTCCCCCTCCCACTTACTTCTTTTCGTTTTAAGAAGTGAATATGAGTTGTTTTGTTATTACTTTTCTTTTTTGGTAAATTCCTGATGAGAATAACTAGAAAAAGAGAGAGAGTGCTGTCTCGAGCCTATAAGACTTCACCACAAAGTCTAGCAGATAAACATGGCAGGCTGGCGGCTATTGAATAACTTATAAGGGTGAGAACTCAGAAGTGGAGCCCATTTACTCAAGTAACACATCTTACTAAATGGTAATGGTAATGGTGATGTTGAGTGCCTCTCAAAATTTATAGATTTTATATTTAAATTTAGAGTCATAATTAAAATATTTAAAAAATAACACAATTTATAAATCAAGGTTAAATTTGGTAAGTGCAGTTGGGAAAAAAAAAAAAGTATAATTAGAATTTATAAAGTTTTGGACTATAATATTAATATTTTTTGTAGCCATGGATATTGGATAAAAGCTAATATTTTATTTTTTGATCGGTATTTATTTTACTTTAGCATTATACGCCTTGGTTTATTAATGTAGCCCGTTGTAGTGTTATCCCTAATAACGCCACCGACTTGAAAGTTGTTGATATAAAATATGTAGGGAATCAATATCTCAGCACATTTTAAAGTTTGGGAGGTCATTAAAACTCGATATTAAATCTATTTCTTGATGGTTATATTTTATTGGTGGTATTATGATATTATCTCTTGGTGAAATATCTTAAAATATAAATATACATTATAATGCCTTTGACAAAAATAAAAACTTTTTTTTTTTTTACTTAAATCTTATAGAACCTTCTAATTTATGAAGACACGATGAGCAATGAGATTGAAAAAGATAAAGGCATCATTTAAATAGATATAGAAGAGACAAAAACTTTATTCAATTGTTTTCTTATTTCTTCTGCTAAAATAAATTAGTTATCTCTTTGAAATCTTCAATCTTATAAGAGACCGCTAAAATGTGAATATTTTAAATAAATAAAAAAATATTTTTATCATTATAATATTATGCTATTCCAAACGTATCATGTGAAAGCCATAGAATAAAAGAAGGCATATATTAATCTTCTGAAAAATTCTTTTAAAAATGGTACAAATTCTTTGAATCTTTGGTTCTTTGATAAACAGTTGTGATAGCATAAAGGGTAGATTGAATTTCAAGAACATATCTAGGGTTATCCATTAAAAAACAAAAACATATCTTATGTTCTAGTGCATAAGGCATTTACAAAGTTGCCATTTTTCCAAAGAAAAAATCCTTGGCCTAGTTATTACTTATTACTTATTTAATGATAAATTAAATTATTAATTAATATTAAGAGCTGTGAAAGCGTAAAAGAAAACACGTGTTGGTGAGCCCATCTTATGGCATGAACAGCTAAGCGTACTTTTTCACTGCTTCCCGCCACATCAACACTGCATTCTGTCCGGGCCCATCTGCAAAAAGCGAAGTGAAAAGGTCATATAGCCGCATCCATGCCGTTCATATTTATCCGTACTCCGTAGTAGATATAGCCATCTGTCCACTGTTGGGGAGCATCTTCGTAGTTCCCGAATCTTTGAGGGGCAGTTTTAGAAAATGAAAGAATCTTCTTCTAGTGGCTGTGCTTTGCTGAAATAGTAAGTGATATTCTTCTGGTGGTTGACACGTTTCGACACCAGAGATGGGATAAGACTGGACCATATATTTTTCTCTTATCCAATTAGGTCCTCTCTCATTTTTTAATGAATATTACACCCCACCTTTTTCTTATAATTAAATTAAAAAATTACAACTGGGACTTTTTCATTTCTCAGCGTCAGAGCCTCAGAAATTGACAGAAAAATATATTTTTTTAGATGGGACAAGAAAAATAAATTTTAATGAATAGGCTGATCAAATACATTAATAATGCAAAAATTAAATTTAATTTTACAAATATCACACTTTTTAAATTATTTCTATATTTATTGTAGTTTTTATTTTTTTTTTTAATATTATGTCATTTTGCACAAAAAATGAATAGAGAGAAGTTGAGACTATTGGTAACATAATTGTTAGGAATGATAATTTGCCCCTTACTCGATAGGGCTCTGTTATTTTTACCCGATCGAGTATGGGTATGGGACAAAAAAAATATATGAGTAATTTTATGGAGTCGGGGATGGGAAAGCTCTGTCCTGCCCCATACTGTATATAAATTTAAAATATATATATATATATATATATATNACATTACATAAATTTTTTTTGAAATTTTTTTGGCAAAACAACGTCGTTTTGGTTGAGGATTTTTTAGAAAAAGCATGGATATATGGGTAAATAGGGCAAATGGGCATTTAATGGGGTGAGGATTGAAAAATCTCCAATCAAGGATGGGGCATGGAGATGTCCTTCAGGGATGGGGACTGTCTGCCCCGCCTCATTGCCATCCCTAATAATTGTGTATATTGCGATACCACAAAAGTGATGATATTTAGCAAATGACATCACTCTTGTGGTGACGCATTATCCAAAGGGTGACACTACAATGGTAACACAATAAGTTCAATTGAGACACCCAATTCTAATTCTTGCCAGATTTCTTGATAATGCTGCCATAGTAGAAGAGTGACGCAATTGGACTTATTACATAATCTTTGTAGTGATATTGTAATTAATATACACTATTTACGTCATTGGTCTTTTTTTACAAAATGTCATAAAATTTAAAAAATAAAAATTATGGTAAATGTGCAAATTATTTGAAATATATGATATTTATAAAATTAAGTTTTCAAAATGTATTATTGAAGTCATTGATCCAAATAGGCATGGCTTACTACTACCTTTTGTCTTTTAATTCTTTTGTTTTCCTTTCCTTGAAAGGAAAATAGAAATGCACTAATCTTTTTTTTTTTTTCTTTTATGAAAAAAAAATGGTTTCCTTTGACTAACATCTTGCCATCCAATGCTAATAATGTGGAAACATTAATTTCAAGTCAATTATAAAGATGTAATTTTGGGAAAATGAAGTCAAAAACAACAATCAGATGATGACCAAGAAAAATTAAATCAGCCTGTTTGAAATTTTCAATTCATAAGTTAAAAGATTTTTCCAATACACTATAATAGGGGGTTAAAAAAGTCCACCATGATGTAGTTAAGACCATCAGTAACAGCTTGATTTCCTGTTAAGTCAACCAAATAGCATTTGCAACTTCTATTGTCAAATCGATATTGCAACAGAGCCAATGAGTTTGAAGTTAGAAATCACAAAGTTTTTTATTTTTTATTTTTTTGGTATATTAGAAATCATGAAGTTTGATGTTACGGTTCTATATCCTTATACTTCCTTTTTTTTATTATTATCTAATGCATTATGTTTCTTTATGCAATAAAAAATGTTTTTGATTGAATAATTCTACCATATAGACATTGTCCATATGAATGCAAATGCACGTGAAAAAAAATGATTGTTTTTGGTGAATATGAGAAATCATTTTAATGAAACTACATACTTTGGGATTATCTTGTTTAATTATTAAGTAGCACTATTTCCTTTTATAGGTAATGGAATCCATCAGGAATATACACATGTTTGAACAATTAACAAGATGAAGGACCATATATAAACTATTGAATCCTAAAATACCATATAGTTCAAACAATTTAGTGAAAGATTCATTAAAGCGCATTCCATTTGAATGAAATTATTGAGATGGCAATTCTAAAAGTGCTTTCCCACACATAAAAACTTTGAGTGAGAAATGGTAAGCAGGTGACAAAGTTGTTGGGAAAGGAATTTGCTAAGCTACTTAATGGGTAGCATTATTCCCTTAGGTATTGGGGGGACCCACATTCTGAAATTAGTGTTATTGTGAAAGTCTTGAATAATTGAGTCACACGGTATATGTGAGATTTTAAAACAGTTGATAGAATTTGAGATTAATTGTGTAAAAAAAAATTACTATTCATAGTTATTATTAATTTGGCATTTTTTTTATATTGCTTTGTTTATACATTTTATAATAAACTAATTGTTCTAGCTCACACTGAATGATTTATTTTTTTAAGATATTCGCAATGACACTAATTTCAAAACGTAAGTCCTACCAATACTCTTTTAAATGAATGGGTGATATATTGCTATTCCCTTTTAAAGGAGAGATAGCATAACACACACCATTGAGAAATCAACTTTATATTGGCTTCAAACAAGTTTGATAGTGGAGCATAGTTGGAAGAATAAATAGTGCATGTACTTCGAGCATGCATGCCAATTATAATGCCATGGGAGAAGGAAACAAGGCCATGCTGGTGCTGATGGCAAATATCTTAGTTTAGATGAAACAGAAAGAAAAGCAAGGCATGAGGGAAATGACCTGCAATACTAGCTCATTAATGTCACATCTAAATAATTTGAAGTTAGGAGCACCACAACTTTAGTGTTTTGGCCGACCAGAGAGGATAACACGGTAAGTAACTCGCCCATGGATTGGGTTTATATAGTAGTGGTGGGGCTTGAGGGTTTTTTGGGTTGGAAAAAGGAAATTAAGAGCAGAAGAATGAATTGTGAGATTNGATATTCGCAATGACACTAATTTTAAAACGTAAGTCCTACCAATACTCTTTTAAATGAATGGGTGGTATATTGCTATCCCCTTTTAAAGGAGAGATAGCATAGCACACATCATTGAGAAATCAACTTTATATTGGCTTCAAACAAGTTTGATAGTGGAGCATAGTTGGAAGAATAAATAGTGCAAGTACTTCGAGCATGCATGCCAATTATAATGCCATGGGAGAAGGAAACAAGGCCATGCTGCTGCCGATGGCAAATATCTTAGTTTAGATGAAACAGAAAGAAAAGCAAAGCATGAGGGAAATGACCTGCAATACTAGCTCATTAATGTCACATCTAAATAATTTGAAGTTAGGAGCACCACAACTTTAGTGTTTTGGCCGACCAGAGAGGATAACACGGTAAGTAACTCGCCCATGGATTGGGTTTATATAGTAGTGGTGGGGCTTGAGGGTTTTTTGGGTTGGAAAAAGGAAATTAAGAGCAGAAGAATGAATTGTGAGATTTACAGATTTGATAGTTTCTTAGACCCTTGTGGGTTGGGGGGTTATGTGTTTGCCATTATACCCTCGCATGCACAAGAACTACCTTTTGTCAACTCACAATCTATCTGATCTAGATTTGGTCTTTGGATTTTAACAGTTTATTGTTTGAAACATGTGAAAACAGTGAGAAATGACTTTACGAGAAATGGAAATCATGGATGAAAATATAGTATTACTTTATTTGAGAAACTACATGAAATTTTGAGAGGAACAAAATTAAGACAAATATTTAATTTCCATTCCACCAAAATCAATTCTCGAGTTTAAGCAATTGATATTTCATGATAGAAGTGTCATGTTCAAATTTTATTATTGAAAATAAGTGAGGTGAGATTTTGAGAGAAAATAAGCTACTCTTATTATGTATATTTTTTTCACACATTTTCACATCTCTTGGTCCTAGTTTAACTATAGTTATTTAAAAATATTTAAGTGAATCTAATTAAATTTATAATGTACAAATTCAATTGAGCTTTTAGTGATGTGATTTAGTGAAGAAATGAAGAGTGTATATATGACAGAAGTGAAGGACAAAAAGAAGAACCTCCCAAGTTCATAAACTTTGTTTATGTAATCACAATGAATCATTACATAATGTTACTTATCTTTTACAGTTTACACCATTAAATTTTCATACAAGGAGGCTCTGACTTTTTATTGGGGGTAATTACTCCCTAAATAGATCATATATTTCACTCTGTTTAATTGGTGAGCATCGGAGAATTGCACGAGTTCTCTAAATTTTCCCTCACTTTTTTGCAACTCACAAGGAAAACTAGCATCACCACCAAATTTATTTTATGGGCATGGCTCCTCAGCTTTGGATGAGAGAGAGGACAGAGATGAAGAATGGAGATTGTGATGTGTTTTGGAGAGAGAGAGAGAGAGAGAGAGGAGTTAAAGGACGAGAGCTAGGTGAAGGGGGGGAAGAGATCCAGTCATGTTAACTTGAGTCATGTTGCTTAGATCTAAGCCGTCTATTCTATTTAAGGTCATTTCAACCATTAAAACACATTAATATTTAATGGTTGAAATGAGCTTTAATGAAATGGACGGCTCAGATCTGAGCAACATGACTCAAGTGACATGACTGGATCCAAATCCGTGAAGGGGTGAGATGAGTACAAATAAGTAAAAGAATGAGAAAAGTCAAAGCAATACGTGTGATTATTTTGGTTGAGAAAATACAAAAATTTAATGAAATACAGAATACAGCTTTGAGTTGCACAAGACAAGAGACATGGAAAAAGTAAAAATTGTACCAATAATGAAGGTTGTTCGGTCGGTTTCGATTACCCACGGTTTGAAAATTTTTAAACCGGAACCGACCGGTTAACTGATTGTAAGTTAAAATTCTTACCACGCTTAACCGGTTCATCTGAATCGAACCGCCCAAACAGCTCGGTTTAATCGCAGTTCTCGGTTTTTTGCTCACCCCCCTACTTAAGTTCTTTATAGTTTTCTGAAGTAGTGTTGTTTTCTTGACTTGCAATTTGGAAATTTTAATGCATCACGGATACCACAGTCTACCACTTAATGACAAATTAGAGAAGCCAAAATTAGAACGTTAAAAGTCAAGTCCCTCTGATTTGTAGCAATTTGATTGGCCCAGTCTAAATAAATCCCACCTAAACACCTTTTTTTTTTTTTTTTTTTTTTTTTTTTTTTTTTTTTTTTAAAGCACAAAAGTGCTTTTTGGAGATAGGTGAAGTTCGGTAGTCCAGCATTGAAAGTTTGCTCTTTTGACTTAAATCAAGATCATTTCTTCTGTTTTTTTTTTTTTTTTTTAAAATATAATGGTGTTGATAGGAAACATTATGTTATATACTAAACCTAATAAGTTGCTTCTATTGAAGGAGCATATTATATAGGTTTAATAAAGAAATAATATTTTTATCAAGTTAAAATTTTATAAAAAGATTCACAAGATATAATTTTTTTAATTTAAACGGAGAAATTATGCATCAAAATATTTTACATCTTAAAGTAGACTAAAGAAATTTTAACTTAAAGACAAAATTATATATTTTATGAATATAAAGATATTAAATTGTTCATTTTTAAACAAGAGAGATAAAAAAATTTAAATTGTTAAAATACGAGGACAAAAAATGTAATTAAACCAATTTAATACTATCAAACACCTTGAAGATGATTTGAGGGAGTAACTTTTCTAATGCTACAACGCTTAATTACTGATACTTAAAGTGGTGAGTGTGTGTGCTTCACTTTATCATGCCAATTATAAACTGTATAATGTGTTTTGAGTTAAATGTGAAGCTAGTTAGTGAAGAAACAACAACACCATAGCTTTATAGTAGATTGTGATTGAAAATTTGATATGACAAGAAGCAAGAAAAATATCTTCCATCAACTTGTTATTAATCATGCTAATGTTGTCTCATCATCTCCTTATAATGCCTTAATCCTGTTATTTCACTCTCTGCATAATCATTATTTTATCTTTCTGAATAAAGGGACTAAACTTTAATGCAACGTTGAGATATTTTATGTTACTGACTGATAAGTTTTCCAACTTTAACTGCAAAACTATGTTTTAACTCATTGGCAACTATTCTCCAAAGGATAGAAATAATCCAATAATGCTACACCTTTTTCTTACACTTTTCTCTCTTTAGTCCTCTCCTTTTCTATGATAAAAACAACATGCCCCAGGCAAGACTTGCTGTCTTCCTAGTTATTCAACAGTACTCAATTCCCAGAACAGCTGAACTAATTACAGGTGCGGAAAATGATTAAACAGCATGATAGGTTAAAAGGTTTATTTGCCTTGTGATTTGATACTTGAAATCACAATATCAACCTAAAAAAAAAGTTTTTCTTTATGAGTAAGGTTATTTATAATCATGATATTCGCTCTCTCTCTTATGCTGTTTTTTCTGTTTTTCTTCTCTCCTTTCATGAGTTTGATTTCTTTGTGTTAAATAATTGCTCATGCATTACGTGGGTTGAAATTAGTGTGTAAGTACGCTGAATTGAAAAGGATTAGAGTAATACTATATACATAAATTCTCTTTCACAACATTCTATAAATGTCACGTGTGACAAAATCTGAGCTGAACAAAAGAAAGTTTGAAGTCAGATTCTATCGCAGTATAGTTTGTGAAATATTTTAAATGAGAGTTTTTCTATATAATATTACTCCAAGTAGAATATACTTGTGTTTGTGATATACTAAATTAATGCAAAGAGAAAGATAATGATAGGAAGTAAAATACCCTGTTACGATGATTAGCGAAGGGGGAATTAATTAGTGACAAATGCTTTATTCAGGATGTAAATATGTTGTTTGCAACCATATGCGAGATCTATTGAATATGAGAATGTAAACAATGGAAATGATGGAAAAGCTGCATAATTGGATTTTGACCCATGAAATATCAATGAGCTAAATTAGCTAGATCTCACCCATGAGAAAGTTAAATACTTTTGTTGTTAGCCTATTCCTGTTGGAAAGAAAGGAAGAAATGGAAAGAAAGAGCACTTGCAGTGTTTGCCCTCCATCCGCAAAGTTCCAAGGAAAAAGTTAGAACTAAGAAATTAAAGATCATTACTGCCTATTAGTTACAAGTTTTTGTGCAGCTTAATATAGAGAAACAGAGGTAGACTGTTAAGTTAAATAATATCTGCCTAGGCTTATTTTTTTTGGCCAAGAATCTCACGTGCTACGTACATAGGATCAAAAGCATGTAGTATAAATAGAGCATTTGGTGGAGAAAGTGGGTGTGAGGTGTTACTCACTGCCTTTCCATCCCATCACTTTATGTTTCCTTTCATGTTAGTACAGATGGGCATATTTCTTACCCCGTAAGAAACTCATCATCTTCATGGTTGCAAACAGTGACTCAAAGTAGGGTACAAGATTTTTATGTGCTTTAGAGGTAGAGAGTAGAATGTTCACAATATATAGGTATGCATAACGAGAAACTCATTCTTGGCTGTAATCACATTGGGACAATAATGGATGTGTTAGGATTGGAAATTTGGAATTCTACTAGGCCTTAGAGGTTTCAAAGGACATGATATTACTTGATGGTCATAATTACATGCAGAATATATAGATCAAGTTGATGGGGTCTATGAATATATCAACATAGCCACGTGCATTCTGTAATGTACTACTTATTCTATTGAAAATTGTTTTTCTTTTTTCAGTACTTTGGCTACGATTTTGAGTTCAAATACGAAATTCACAAATCTAAAGTATCATTCAAGACGACCTCAGTACTATTTACTCATTGAAAAATGTTGTTTGCACACTATACAATGTCATATTAAAGAGGAAAGGCCTTGGCTTAATAGAGCTGCCTCTGGCCTTAAAGTTGTCTCTCACCCCTTTATTCTAGGTTCGAACTTCTCCAGTTACAAAATGTCAGCTTTGACAATTTGGCCAACTATCTTAGATAAACAAAAAAAGTTATATTATAATATTATTGCTAGCTAAGGTGATAGAATTTAAGATGTATAAAACAAATGTTTAAGTAGGTCAATAAAATTTACTTAAATTATATTAAATTTACTAGTATAATATGGTGTAACATTAATTAATATGTAAATCTACTTGATTTTCATACAAGTAATAAAAACTAGATTAAATTACACTAACCCCCTTGCGTTTAACTGTTATTACATTTACCTCTTATCTATTTTGAAAATCTACACATGAACTTAGTTACTTAACACTGTTAAGAATATTCTTTTTTAGATACTTTTTTTTTTCAAAAAGAAAAAACATGACAAGACTACCATTATTTTAAAGGCAACGAAGGATTCTAGCAGTTTTTGTCAAATCGAAGATTTGAATTCATTCACTATTGGATCTAGCTGAAATTTGGTGAGAATATTCATAAGATGTAACTCTTCAATCTGAACAATGAAAATCACATTCTTGACCTTTAGCCTTGAATTTAGCTATGTGAACAATGCCTAACACTTTGTTGTTTTTGTTTCTATTTTTCAAATCAACAATTTGGAGTCGTTCACCATTGGTCCGGCTTCTATTTGGTGAAGGGGTTCCTAAGACACGACTCCCCAATCTGAACGGTGGAAATACTAAGATCTCTAGCCTTGAATTGGACCTATGAACAATGCCTAAAATTTTGTTGTAGATTTTGTTTCAATTTATCAAACCAATGATCCAAAGTCATTCACCATTGGATCCAGCTACAATTTGGCAAGAAGATTACCAAGACACAACTCTTCAATATGTGCGGTAAAGATTGGATTCCAAAACCTCTAGCCCTAAATTTAGGTCAAGATTTTTGAGATTACATTAAGAATATTTTAGAGTTTTACTCTTTATTTTTTTGTTTGACTGTTGACTAACTAATGAATTAATAGTTCTCTTCGTGTTTGAATTTATGTGTAGCGTGTTTTCAAAATACAAAGGAGATAAGTTTAGGTTTCAAAATAAAAGAGAGGTAAGTGTAATATCAACTAAATACGAGAAAAATTAAAATAATTTACTCTAAAAACTATTCTCGTTTCAAGGTAGATAATTTATTCCCCTTCTTTACTCATACTATTTGTTCATAAAAGTTTCTTTCGGTTAACCTTAATCTCAATATTTATTTGTTCATAAAATCTTCTCTTCTCCTCATTCTCTGTAAAAACGAAAAGGAGGCATAAAGTCTCACAAGTATAGATTTTTTTTCTTTGAAAAATATTCTCCTTTCCCTACTCCCTCTCTTTTCTAAATCTCATTGAAGTAGCAGAAAGTTCCTTGATTTTGCAGTGGATAATGCATGCGATGCAGTCAATTCATAACAAAAAGTAGAAGACCACAGAAAAAGCAAGGCAACCAGATACGCCAATCTGTTAGCTCCTATTCAGCCACCAATAAATACACTAATCCTTAGTCATCTCAGGTCCTGTTGTAGCCCATTAATCCTTAATGGATAAGAAGGGAAAAGAAAATGAGCTATAAGTCTATAAAACCGTTTCTCCTTTTTAGAGTTATTTGCATACCTCTAAACTCACATTCTTTTCAACAATTACAGCATAATTCGAATTTAATTAAATTTACTTACATTTTTGCCTAAGATATATTTAATCTTTTTTATTATTTAATTTTTTTTAATAAAAAATTTAAAATAAGAAGAGACTATTCTATTCTAAAACACGTGTTTCAATAAAAATTTACAGTAATATATATAAATTACCTATAAAAAAAAACTACTCGTAATAAGATTTAAACCTAAAATTTACAAACAAAATAATTTGATCATTATCAACTTCATTGATATTATTTAAATTTCTTTATACCTCTAGACCTAATGTACAAATACTATTTCTCTTTCTTTTATTTTATTTTCTTTATTTGGCATTCTAAGAAAGAAAATTTCCTTCCAACCGTGTAGTATGCACTGTGCAGTGTGCACAGTTCAAAAGGAATAAAGCGGTGCGTTTTATTCCCTTGCTAGTTCTCATCGGAGCCAGGGTAACCTTGCTAGTTTTCTACAAACTTTACAAGGAAGAATAAACTTGAAGAAGAGAAATTCTACAGGAAATTCACTTTTTTTTTGGGATGAATTTCTGGCACTGTGATTTGTATAACTCTGTCAGCCATAGTTTAGTGGGAGACCAATGTGAATACCCTGCTATCAAATCTCCCTTTGTGCTTTACTTCTTTCGACTTCAGGTATCTTCCATCAATTCCTCTGCGTAATTTGTGAAACTGAGGCCTTCTAATGCCAATCCCTTTCTCGTTATGCTTCATATATCGAATATTTTTATCTGGGTCTCCTCATTTTGCACCCAACCTCTCCCAGAAATACAGAACAAATAAGAAAGAGAAAAGATAATTCTTTTCTGAACAGTACTTTGCTTTTGAGATTAGTTTTAGTTTTCCTTTTTTTTTCCCCCCTCTTCTTGTATAGTATATCTGATTCTGATAACTCAAGCATAATTAGACATCAGTAGTCATCATTGTCCAGAAAATCTTACTTTGAGCTTGCTGTTAGTGTGACCTGTTTGTTAAGAGTACTCATGTATTTGAGTTTATTCTGAAAGTTTAACTAAGACTATATCAGGATAGCTATCGGATCATAAATATTGAGTCAAAAAGATGCCCTGAATCCTGCTTATCTCTTTCAATAGCAAAAATGCAGTAGATTACTATTCCATTTTTTAGATAGCAAAAAAGAAAGGAAGAGAGTGGGCTCAAACCTGCATAATTGGGCTGGCATCTCTAATCCAAAATTGGGCTTGGTTATTTTATAATTTATATAGTGTTGGCAATGCTGTCCCATTTTCACCTTATGCTTGGGTGAATCTACATCTTAATTGGTTTACAGTGGGCCCATTTTTAACATTCGTTTTATCTGCTGTTTTTGTTTTTTTTAGGGGTTTTATCTACTGTTATTCTGTTATAAAAGTATATATGTCCAATCAAGTTGATACTATTCTTACCATATTGCTTCTTCATATTTGAAGGATTTTCAACGTATACTTTTCACTAAGTAAGTGGAGTTACAGGATTTTGTTTATTTACATGATCATGGATTAGCTACTAGCTAGGATAAGATGAGGGAATACAAGGTAAAATGTTGTCTTTTAGTGCCAAGAAGGGAAGAAGAATAAATTATAATCTTATCATGAAAGGATAAAGGCATAAATAGCTATGAGTCTTCAAATTTTACATTCTCTTTATTCCTTGTAGCAAAATGGAGCTTCACAGTCTATATGATTGTTCTATGTTGTTCCATGTGCAAAATATTTAGATATTTTTTGAAACTTATCTTGCTAAAGGGAATAAGAAGTCATTGTGTTTCTTATTGCTTTTCATATGTATATGGAAACATGTACTTAGCTGATCAGATAGCCTGAATTAGTGTGGGGAAACTCCGACAGTTGTCCAAACCTTTTTCACTTGTGGGTAGAAGAATCTAAACCCTCAAGTGTCTTTTTACACACACACCAAAAAAAAAAGGCCATTAGGAAAAAGAAAATGAAATTTAGAAAAAGCTGAAAGGAAAACACAATTTGTTATCTTTTATGGAAAAAATCATGCTTTCCAATCCTACCCTTTTAATTTTCTTTCTCTCATTGACCTCCTAGAATAATTTCATACTGCATCTCATCCCATGCTTCATAAATATGAAAGCTAAAAGAGAAAACTTAATTGATGCTTGCCTCAATCCAATTGTCATTTTTTTGAGCAGTAAGAAGTGGCCTTATGGTTAAACTTACAACATTTTTCATGATAAAAATACTTTTGCTTTCACCTCAATATGCCTTTCTCTTTCCTTTTGCAGTTAACTGATCTAATTCATAATTTCTTCTGCAGTGCTGTCTCAGTGCTGCAACTTAATCCCTCAATGCACCGGAGGCATGATGCGCTTTGAATTGAGTCGTGTGAAGAAAGGGCCAATATGAGTTTAGCCTTGCCTAAATTATTTGGGCGAATATTCTTGTATAGTTCTATTTTGTCTCTTCAGTCAGGTTATGAGACCTTTGCTGCTAGAACAAAGATGCTGTTCCTTATTGAGATTCTAGAGTCATATATCTTTAGAAGGCAACTGTGACATATTAATATTTGCTGAAGAGAGGAATCTCCCTTTTATAAGTAGCTGATGCCTTCAGCTTCTTGTATTAACCATTGTTCCTGTGTAGGAGTGTGTGTAGAAAGTGAGAAATTATACACTTACTAGACAATGTAATCGCAACTAGCCTACTTTTTAGTTAAATTTCTGTGACTTTTCATCTTATATATTCCACAATGAACCTTCACATATATTTGCATCGTAATTGGATCGTACAAGCTATATGTTATCCAGCTGCTTCAATTATTTGGCACGTTCAGTGCTATATAATGTTTGTTTTGATGCATGGTGGGCCATTTCACTTGAAGCTGCACTATAGTTGATGCTTCAATATGGTATCTATCTGCAGAACTTGAAGAAAATGAAAACATTACTCTTTCTCTGATCTGACAGAAAACATTAATAAGTGTTGATTACAAAGTACAGATTTTTGTTACTTTTTGGGATATGTTTATGCATATGGCTGATTAAGTCATAGCTACTAGAGGAGAGTGTAAAAAAGAAGCCCATCCAAACCGTCCCCTTCTTATCTCTTCACATGACATGAGATGGTGTTCAGGTAGCTTTCATGAGTTGAACCCTATTACAATTAATGGCATTACATAGGTCTGTGGATAACCTATTTCTTTGCTAATTGTCCGGAATATGTCTCCACCTGCATTTCTGTTTTTTAGCTGGGGCTGCCACAAATTGAAAGATGGAGGTACAAAGCAAAGAAATTTATGTAACAGTTATTTAGATACAATGCTTCATGGCTACTCTATCTAGCTTGATTAATAATAGTACAATCACATAGTGACATATTGCTAACGTCATTATCTATAAGTGACCATGTTTGACATTAATATTTTCACCAAAGGAAATTTCAATTATTCTTTGGTGGGATGTTGACAAGTTCCTTTTGTTTCGCTTTTTCTGATTCCTGAGGCCACATTCTTCTCATCATCTTCTTTCTATGCTTTTGGATTTGTGAGATCTCCCCATTATGGGACCCTTAGAATAATAATTGATGAGGCAACTTTGCTTAAATGACTTTTGATTCACCGGACCTTCTCCTACTGACCTAAAATAAACCCAGGGTCTGTTTGGCATCATCCCAGAATCTCCTTTACCTGTTATAGAATATATTAAAGCAAGAAAGGAGCTTCAAGTACAGCAGCTGTTAAAGAGAAAGGTACCACAATAACTCTCCTTCTTTTCTTGTTTTTCAAACATTAGGGCCACATACATAACCATTAACCACAACAAAACTTGTCAATAACAAATATTCCTTTCTTTGAATGTGAACTAAACTACCCACTAAGGAATTATATTTCAACACACAAGAAGAAGAAGCAGATGCTTGCTGAGGAAGAACCCCATCTTCCTCTTATTGGACCCCACCAAGTCCACCCTCATAATCTATCTGTTAAAAAATTTACCTAATACAAGAGATAAGTTAACTATTAGCCACTGCACTTTTTACACCAAACTTACTATCTTCCATTCCACTACTGGTTCAATTGTGGTTAGTCAACTGATGTGAATGGTTTGCTTTGTTTATGGGATAATTACCAAGTCAGAACTCTAACCAATATTTAGACACTTGAGTAATTCCTTTATTTGTTTTGTTTAGTTATTAATTGAAGTCTAGCTCTTTTAATGCCTTGCTTAAATTGAACTTAAGGTATCTGATCTGATTTCCTTCAGTTTTGAATCATGGGAAATTGTTTTATCAGAGTATCAGACCAGCTGAGATTGTATGGTGCTGAAATGGCAATGTTTTTGAAGACCAATCATTTGATTTTGATTCCAGTGATCAAACTCTAGACCGCAACCCAAGAAATCTGAGGAGTGTTATAATCAAATTGACTTTTACGATTTGTTGTTGGCCATTATAGCTTCCCTTTTCCTTTTCTTCTTCCCTTTTATTTTTTTGGTGAAAATTTATTTTCTTCTCTTCGGCTGGGATATATTACAGCATTAAAGCAAAAATTCCCTTTGGAATATATTTCTTTATGAGACTTTTCTGCAGAGTAGATTGCTTTCATATCACAAAGAAAAGTGAACAGGTCACGTATTGTGTGGTTGCTCTTGTCTTTTTCTTTATGACTGTAGTAATCTTGGTCTCAAATAGAATTCCACTTGCTATTTTGTTACCTTGTAGCTCTACAACAAAAGGGTAACACAGAGAGTGAGTCTCACAATTCATTTACCATTAGATAGAAACTTCTTTTTTCTTTTCTTCTTTTTCTCTGGCCTACATTAACACAATTAACATGTTTTGGCCAAATCCCTTGATGGAATACAACTTGACTTGATTGTTAGTATATGCATGACCCTACTATTGATTGATTGTGGTAGTGCATAGTTATGTCATGCCGAGCACTCAACTGTGGTGATGGCCCCTTTATGAACTTGGGGTTTTAGATTCCTTTGTTTGGATAATGTTAGAAAATGTGACCCATTCAATGCTTTTAAGATGAACATATTTTAATAGTGCCGTTTTGATAGGAGCTTCATTTTAATCTCATAACATGGTTAATTAGTTCTCTTTTTTCTAGCATGCTTTTCTTTATAGGAAAACATGGGGCGCTGTCGGTCCAAAAATCTAATCCTAGATTCCTTGATTCCTCTATCCCTACATGGAACAAAAAGAATCTGCCAATTGCACCACCACACACACCTTCTCATAAATTCAAAGAAAGGAAATAGGGAAAGAGAAAATTTTGAAAGAAAGAAAAAGAAAAGATTCATTTAGTTCTCACTTTCAATCACAAGAAGCAAATATCCATAATAGCATTCTCTTTCTCCCATCAACAATTTTTTTTTCTTTTTTCTTTTTCCCTAGAAAGGTTCTCACAGCATTAAGAAAGTTGCACCCATTATTCATCATGGTGGGGCTACCTAATTCAGTAGGGAATCAAGCACAGAGAGAGAGAAGTGGAAAAACAGCAAGATAAAAACAAACCATACACTTTTCCTCTTTTCTCTCCTTTTAAGACTCAAAATTAAACTGTGTTGCTTTCTCTGTTTTTGCTGCATCAGAGATTCTCTCCACCCTTTCAAGTCAAAGAAGAAAGAGCAAGGAAGAAAAATAAAATAAAATAATTAAAAAAAGAAAAAGTTGGCATGAAATGGGAAGAGAGAGAAGAGCCACAGCTCATGGCATATATTCTCCCAACATAACCCCACTCATGTTTCCTGATATGGAGTGAGATCATAAGACAGCCCAACAACTCCAATTTATAAAGAGAACTATAGCTGCCACATATTGAAGCATAGCCTAAAAGGATCAAAGGACATAATTTTTATGTTGCAGCCACTGCTAGTAGTAAGTTAACTTATCCAAAAAGAGCACATGGATCTGCAAAATATGCAAAATCAAAGTATGCATCTGGTTTTGTCCACTGATGCCAAGCCAAGGCTAAAATGGATTCCTGAGCTTCACCAGCGATTCGTGGACGCAGTTAATCAGCTTGGAGGGCCAGAAAGTAAGTATACAAGCTCAGTAACACATTAGACTTTATAGAATATTTTGGCTAATGGTATATTTTTTTTCATACTTTTTATATTATGAGCAGAGGCAACACCAAAGGGTCTTATGAGGGTGATGGGGATTCCAGGACTCACTTTGTACCACCTCAAGAGCCATTTACAGGCATTTCTCCTTTCTAATGATGGTATCATTGTTTGTTGCTTTTAATGGATTCTGGAATTAGGTGTCTAATTAAGCATGTTTCTATTTGTGGTTGCAGAAATTCAGACTTGGGAAAAGCCAACAGCTAGAGACCTCTTCTGACAGCAAACAAGAAGGTGAAGACTGGTTTTGAAGTAATAGCATGATTGTTAATTTTCTCATTTGGTTAATGTCTCATAAGCCATACCCTTTTTGTTGCAGATTACAGAGAAGTCCAGAGCAGTGATGGTCACTGCAGCAGGGAAATCAGTATTGGAACCCAGAATCAGATGACTGAGTAATAGTTAAAAATTGATCAAATTTGATGTTTTTGATGGTAAAAGAGCTTTAATTGATCAAATGCTGTGTTTATCAGAGGCTTGCAGATAGCTCAGGCTCTCCAAATGCAAATGGAAGTGCAAAGGAAGCTCTATGAACAAATTGAGGTAGCTTACATAATTTGAACTTGCACCCTTATCTGTTTTCTAACTCATGTTACCACAACAAGATAATCAATATTGCAATTTCAGGTGCAAAGACATTTGCAGCTTCGGATTGAAGCTCAAGGGAAGTATCTACAATCAGTGCTAAAGAAAGCGCAGGAAGCACTTGCTGGATACAATTCTTCCGCGGCCGGTATAGAACTCGCGAAAGCTGAGCTCTCTCAATTAGTTTCTATAATCAACAATGCCAGCCCAAGTTCACCAATGTCAGAACTCACAGAAACAAGAGGGTTGAGTTTTAAAGATGGAGAAAGGAAACAAAACAGAGGAACCATGTGTTCATTGGAGAGTTCCTTGACATCTTCAGAAAGCTCTGGGAGACAGGAAGAGAAGCAGCCCATGGAAGAGACTCAAAAATCTAATACTATTTCAGTTGAATTGCCATTAATGGCCATTCACCCACAAGATAAACCATTTAAGGATGAAGCTAGTGGGAGGAAGAGAAGTGCAGGGACAGATTCTGATGAGAGTTGTGTTGATCAACCATGTGGTAACAAGTTGAGGAGACTCGAATTCTCGCAAATGCTTGACTTGAACAGCCAATATCAGAGTGATGAATCAAGTTCACAAGGAATAGACTTGAATTCCAAAGAAATAGAGCATATTTGAATGGGCAGTTTTAGCTTTTTGGGACATTGAAACCAGATGGTTCTGGTTATATTAACATAATATGCAGCAAATTATTTCTCAGAATTAAATCTTTTGTTTATAAACTATGTATATTATAATGAAAAGAAACAAAATTTGACTGTATATCCTCTTCAAGAAAAGGTATAATACACATATGGTGTGGCACATGACTCTGTTAATTGTTTCTTCCCCCATTTCTAGTTCCCCAATTGGGCCACAGAGTAACCAATTTGGTAAATTAGTAGATCCTTTTGAAGCTTTTAACTAAAAATAAGTTGGTAGCATCAATGAACAAACCAAAAGTATGATTCTGTTGTGAACCAATATAGCACTTGCTAGTAGCCATTTACCTTAATATTAATGTACCAACAGATGGTTGGGTAGGGCACATTATTTAGTTATAACCATTTCATATATGCTTAAAATCAAATCCAGGGTAGGAGAAGACATCATAATAAGTTGTTGTCGCCAACTAGGTAGGAATGAATCATTAGTAAAACCATGCGCATTTATATATATATATATGATGATGATGCTTCGAAACTTTAATCGATTGGTGTCACTAGCCAAAAGTAAACCAATATAATTTGTATAGCCCACTTAGGTAAATAAATGATGCCGTTCCCTTCCTCGTAATCCAATGCATTACCCATTGCAGTGCTTCACATGGAGCTTTTCACAGTATTTCTCTTCTTGTTTGCAAATTTGGGTTTTTCATTCCCTACAGAGCCTCAACCTCAAGGTAAGCTACATAACTTTTAATTGGTTTTCCTTTAGTGGCACATTCTCTTTTTGTTGAAAAATGGGTTTGATTCGTTTCATTTGCTTCTTCCACTATATAGGTAATAGGCAGTGGCACATGACTTCAGATGTCAGAGAAATTGCAGGAAAGTCCTATGATTACATTGTAGTTGGGGGAGGCACTAGTGGCTGCCCATTAGCTGCAACCCTCTCTGAGAAATTCTCTGTGCTACTGGTTGAACGAGGTGGCTCACCCTATGGAAACCCTTTAGTGATTGACAAGAGATACTATGGTTTTCCATTCATTCAGACGGACAAATATACCTCAGTAGCACAAAGCTTCGTCTCCGAGGACGGGGTTAGCAATGTCCGAGGAAGAGTTCTTGGAGGATCATCAGCCATAAATGGTGGCCTTTACAGCAGAGCCAGTGAGGAATTTATTAGTGAAGCTGGTTGGGACAAGCAACTAGTAAAAGAAGCTTACGAATGGGTGGAATCTAAGGTTGTCTTTCCACCTGTGTTTCTGACCCCATGGCAATCTGTTGCTGAGTTTAGCCTTCTTGAAGCAGGGATTTTACCATACAATGGCTTTAGCTTGGAACATATCAAGGGAACTAAGATTTCAGGAAGTGTATTTGATGGGTTTGGAACGAGACACACCTCAGCTGACCTTCTAGAGGCAGGGAACCCAAAGAATCTCACAGTTCTTCTGGATGCAACAGTAAAAAGTATAATCTTTCATCACAATGGTAAGAAAGAAAAGGTTTTCACTTTTCTCTTGTCTAGTAGAAATGATACTTGCACAACTTTTACATCACAAACTTGCACAATGCCTACATGACTCCACCAGAATTGGCATAAAGCTACCAATACAATTATTCAATATTGTAAATTCAAGAGTTCCGCAAAAAGAATTAGCTGGCCAACAATATAGCATTCTTCTTAATAGGAAAAAATCTATGACTCTAGTTAAACTTATGATCATGTCAATTATGCTATTGTGAATTGGTATGAATGTACATAGTGTTCAAGTACCATTACCTCCTTAAATTATCATTTCGCTGATCAAATCTTACATCTAACCATTCAAAATGTTGTAGGTAACAGGAATAAAACCAGAGCTCATGGTATAAGGTTCATCCAGAGTAATGGCAACTTAGACGAAACTTATGAAGCCTACATCAAAAAACCCAAAAATTCAACTTCAAGGGGGAATGTGATATTGTCAGCAGGGGCATTGGGTAGCCCTCAAATTCTTTTATTAAGCGGCATTGGACCAAAAGAACACCTGAGAAAGTTGAACATTCCTCTAGTGCTGGACTTGAAAGAGGTTGGACAGGGAATGCAAGACAACCCCTGCATTGCCATCTTATTGGATACCATGCCACAGAACCGGCTGCCGGATCCACCGCAAGTGGCGGGCATAGCAGATGACTTCAAAATTATAGTTGAAGCATCAATTATACCCATAAGTACCAATGCAACAAGGGTGAATATTGCTGCCAAAATAGCATTCCCTTCCTCAAAAGGAATGCTTGAACTGAAAAATACAGACCCCAGGCTAAACCCTATAGTGAAGTTCAACTATCTAGCAAGTGAAGCAGATATGGAAGGATGTATCAAGATGAGCCAATTGCTCCATCGAATTGCGAAGTCTAAGTCAATTGCATTTTTCCTCGGCACGTCACGCCAAAGCAAATTGATGTCTACTGAAGACTTGAGGCAATTTTGCAAGAAAAATGTTAGAACTATCTATCATTATCATGGTGGTTGCTCGGTTGGATCAGTTGTTAATAAGCAATACAAAGTTCAAGGCATAAAGGGACTGAGAGTAGTGGATGGCTCAACCCTCTCGGAGTCACCGGGCACAAACCCAATGGCTACCCTGCTAATGCTAGGAAGGTACCAAGGAATCAAGATTCTAAGAGAAAGGGAAGCAAGTTCCTGATTTGCCTGCCTAACAAAACTGCGTGTGTATGTGTGTGTGCGCGCAAAAGCAGTGTATAAAAACAACTCAGCGCTTGGCAGTGTTTTCTAATCTATAGAGTGACGTTCTGAGCCTTAATTCTCCTTTTCAATGTAAAGTCAATTTTTTTCCTCCCTTCAAACACATTAGATTAATGTTGGATCAAAGTGATTTGGAATTCCAACTTCAATCACACCATAAACAATACAGCTACAGGCATAGAACATTGAAAAGAATTGGGAGATGAAAAAATATTATTATGATAAAGCTCTTGTGGATTTGTGCCTGTACAGATTCTCACAAAAGGGGAACAAAAATTTCTTATAAATTTTTTTTTTTGTCTAACTTTCTACCTCAGAATCACCTCTTAGACTTAATGGAGAAACAGTGGAATCAGCTGAAGGAGCTTGATTTGAATCCTCACTTCTCCTACTAGTATTGAAAGAGAAACTAACCCATACTTCTCTGTCAGCCCTCCTCCTCTCTCCCCCTTCTTCATCTCTCTTCTTGCCCACATCTTTCTCATCCACAGGCATCTGGTACCTGCAAACTGGGCAAGACCCATGAATCCCCAACCACTTCTCAATACAATTGGGGTGAAATTTATGCTTACAAGGCATCTCTCTTGCCACCCCCCCAACCTCCCACTCCTCCAAACAAATAACACACTCCCCGTCTTCACCTTCACCAATCTCAACACTTGGCATGTCATCTATGGATTCCTTGGAAGCTGGAGGTTGCCCACCCTTGCTACCCAGTTCACGAAACAGAGCCTCAAGGCTTGAAGTGTCATCAACCACAACCATGCCTTGCGTGAATGGGTTTATCAAGATGATTCTTTCACGCTGGGAAGTTTCAGTACTCTCAGTTTCCTGATCTGGGTCTTCACCATCTCTTCTGGATGAAGTGTTTGAGAAGCCAAAGAAGAAGGGTAGGAACAGAGAGAGGTCTCTGTTCCTCATCATCCTCTCGAACAATGAGGAAATCTCAGACACCTCAGTTTCAGAAGCCATTGATGAAAACAAAAACAGTCTTTTTCACAAGGAAACAAGCGAGAGAGAGGCTAAGAGGGCGTGACAGAGAAAATTTGAGAAGACAGAGAGAGAGAATACAGAATTCAGAGTAGTAGTGAATTATTGGAATGAAGGGAAAGGTTAAAGAGGGTTATAAGGGGCAACAGAGAGGAGGAGAAGGTTGTGGAAAGATCTAGAACATGTTCGGAGCTGTAACTGTTTGTCCATGTTTATCTTCAGTCGCAGTCATTTCAGCAGGAAGAAGATATTTAAGGCAGTGATGTTATACAGGTGGGGTGTATGGTAGCGTATATGGACTAAACTTCATAACCTATCACAGTAAATTATATTGGTACTTGCACGTGGCATTGGTTTTCTGAGGACATCACAGAGAGTAGGATAGTCCCCCGCAAACATTGGAATCCTAAGGGAAATAATTGGACAAGGTATAGAATTTTTTTTTTGAATGTGATAACATATTAATGCATTCTTTTGATAGATACATTAATCTATTGAATTACCTAGCTTTGTTGTTTTTGTGATGGGTGAAATATTTAATTCCACTAATTAATTCACAACCATAGAGCAGTTGACACCTGGTTCGCCAATAATGCAAATAATATTGATAATTTAATAGAAGAGATAGGCACATGATTTGAAATATTATTATTATTATGAAAAGTGTAATAAATGTGTAAATGTAGAAGTTATGATTGACCAATTAAGCTTCTTCTCAGTTCTAGTATAAGTCTTCTTTTTTTTTTTTGTTTAATGAAAACACGTTAAAGTTGTGCTAATGATGCATTTTGGTAAACATAATTATTTTGAATAAGTAAAATGATTAAATTTATGAAAAGGTCTTTAGGGCTTACTTAGTGCTTGTGTAAATATTGGCCAATTAAATTATAGATAAGTTAGTCAAAAGGCTCGTTATAAGAAAAGAGTCTTGTTTTGGACTTTTTATTTTTAAAATAAAGGTATAAAAGTGTCTCTCACATAAAATTATAATCATAGATATTTCGAGTGCAGTACCCTAAAACAAATATTTTTCAAATTACAAAAAAAAATTATATTAAATTAGAAGTCAAACATGACCTCAGGCAAATGTATGCATTTTTGTCCTAACTGCACAGTATGCATAGTGTGACTGTTTTACCGAAGAAAAAAATTCATAGTTTGACTGCTAGATTAGTGTATTAGCATTTCACACAATTCACCAAGTATCAATTCTAGCAAATTCTATCAGCTTCTCAATTTATAGATTTTAAAATTATTCATTATTACTAAGTTAAATAAGGATAAATTTAATCAAATGATTTATGGCTGAATAGTATAAATTTTCTTCAAAATTTGTAGATTTTGTGTTCAATCTCAAAGTCATAACTAAAGTATATCAAAAAAAATAGACAAATTTAAAATTAGATTCACATGACTTAAACTAAATATATTTAAATTACTTNTACTAAGTTAAATAAGGATAAATTTAATCAAAAGATTTATGGTTGAATAGTATAAATTGTCTTTAAAATTTGTAGGTTTTGTGTTCAATCTCAAAGTCATAACTAAAGTATATTAAAAAAATAGACAAATTTAAAATTAGATTCACGTGACTTAAACTAAATATATTTAAATTACTTCTAAAAATTTAATTATGAAATTTTTATGATGAACCCAAAAAAAATTTCTTTAATTTTCATTCTAAAACTTCAATTTAGACGACAAAAGAAAAGCCATTTTCAAATACTTTATAATGTATGATCAAATTTGAAAAGATGTTCTTCAAGAATTTTTTTTAAAATATTCTTTTAAATTAAATGCTTTTTTATAAACATTTATCATGATATTGGGCTGAAGACAGGCCCATGGTCTTTTGTTAGATCCAAAACAATAAAGACACTCAAACAACTGGAACTTATTGCAAGTCCAGCAGAACATGTGGTATCTATCAGCTTTCTGCAAGAGGTGGAAGTGAAGACCCAACTGAAAATACCGTAATCTCAACTTAGCTGGCTCCTTCTTCGTTATTTTGAACAGAAAATCAATACCCAGAAGCTGTTTTCTTGCACGTCAACGGGGAAAACAGTGATTATGCTTTAACGGAAACGTGCACATTAACTGTTTGTTAAAATTCCTAGCAGGAATTCAGTCTTGCTTATATATTTGTTGAACTAAGTTTGGGTATTTAAACCGTGGTGGTTTGGCAGGATAAGGTTGCAATGTAAATTGTTTGCCGCAATCTTCTTTTGTCTTTATTTATTTATTTTTGTTTTGCTTCTCAGCTTTCAGCTCTTCAATCTTATTCCTTTTCAAGAGAACTGTACAGAATGGCTCTTGTGAATGTTCCAGCACTGCAGTTTAATAACTCTGCTATCTTTGGGATCCATTCAAAACCTTTCATCTCCTTCCAGATGCAAACTAGAAGTAAGTTCTGCAGAAGTTAGCTATGTTCATTTTGGTCCCTTGGTATTTTTGTTGTCGGTTAGAAAATTTTATCCTTCCAAGTCCAGAACATAGCTTTTTAAATTTGATTGTGGTTACAGGCAATAAAGTTTTGGATTTATTATACTATGGAAATATGTATGCTTTTAATATCTTGAATTTAGCTTCAGATACTGACTACTGTTAACTTCTGGATAATCTTCTAGGTTTAACTAAGAAACCACTAGTGATTGAAGCTAGGGCAAATGCTAGAAAAGAAAGTGCAAAAATCCGAAACAGAAGGATGAGGAAAAAGGTAATTTTCATTCATATTGAGGAAAACATACTGTTCTGATGGTATTGTGTTTTAGTTATTTCTATAGATGAAGAATATGATTGAGGTTCCATAAACAACGGATTGTATTGTCTATGATAAAAAGTTATTGTTTTATGGTGCATCTCTGATGCCATGATTTTCTCCGTCTTGTCCAGTTCAATGGAACAGCTACAAAACCAAGGCTTTCAGTATTTTGCTCAGACAAGCAGTTGTATGCCATGTTGGTAGATGACCAAAACAAGAAGTGTTTCTTCTATGGAAGCACGTTGCAGAAATCTATCCGAGAGAATCCCCATTGTACCACTGTTGTAATGGCTGAACCTTGGAAACATTACTTGACATAGACACATTTTTCTTCCTAAATGTCTTGCGTCTCACTCTGCTTTTGCTTTCATAACGTGCTTTTCAGGAAGCTGCTCAACGTGTTGGGGAAGAACTTATCAAGGCCTGTATTGATCTCAACATAAATGAAATATCATCGTATGACTGCAATGGTTTTGCTCGTGGACAAAGGATGCATGCCTTTGAGACTGCAATTTCCCTTCATGGATTCTTGCCTGGATAAATCAGCAACTGTTATCATAAGCTCTTCCAGGAAAGAAGCAATGCACAAGGACTTGACATTGAGTAGCAGGCTCGAGTTCATGTTTTTATTGGCTGCAATCTGTGTTAAAACAGTCTCTGTGATGCACAAATTCTTAGTACATGGGGATGGGTTTGTTTTCTTTCCGTGATGCACTGAAGTTAAACAGAGGATAGAAAAAAGGAGAACTTAGAGGTAGAGAACAAGTTACTGGTACTAGTCTTAACTCTTTTAGTGTAGATCGTGAAGAGTCAAGACTAGTGAGAAGGGAGTAACAGTGAAGCAGTACACAGAAAGATTATGATGGTTTTAAACTTTAATTCTTAAATTAGTTTACCGAAAGATTTTTTTTTTAATTGCATGTCATTCCCGCCTTCCTAATTGCAACGGTTTGGAAGTTAGTTAGTGACCGTTTGGAAGTTCTAAAAATTCAAATAACGGAATCAGTTATCACAATTCCTTTTGTTTTGTTTTTTTTTTTTTAATTAAAAGCCAAACCCCAACATTAACCCATCATCATATCACAATTCACACCCTCAACTCTTTTCCTTCACCCATTTCACTTAATCAGGATCTTGTCTTATCAGTTTCTCTAGCGAATCATCAGAATCTCTCTGGGAAAATGGAAAAATCTGAAGACGTTGGCATCAAAATCTACACAACCCCATCACGAAATAACTCTAATTCACAGCCACAGCCTCCAGAGCAGGGACAGGGTGCCCCTGCAGCGGGGGGCAAAAAAAGGCAAGCAGTGGCGAAGGGAATGCAGAAAACAATTTCCAAAACCTCAATGCTTGTGAATTTCCTTCCCACTGGTACACTTCTCACGTTTGAGATGCTTCTCCCATCGGTTTCGCGAAACGGTGAATGTTCTCACGTGAGCACTCTCATGACCCTCGCCCTTTTAGGCCTTTGCACTCTTTCCTGTTTCTTCTTCCACTTCACTGACAGTTTCAAAGGCCCTGACGGAAAAATTTACTATGGCTTTGTGACACCAAGAGGGTTGGCTGTGTTCAAGCATGATTTGGGAGTGCAAGTGCCCAAAGATGAAAGGTATAAAGTGGGATTAACAGATTTCGTCCATGCCATCATGTCTGTCATGGTTTTCATGGCTATTGCCCTCTCCGATCACCGCGTCACCGATTGCCTCTTCTCCGGCCACGCTAAGGACATGGAACAAGTCATGGAGAGTTTCCCTCTTATGGTTGGGATTGTTTGCAGTGGTTTGTTTTTGTTGTTTCCTAATACTAGGTATGGTATAGGATGCATGACATCTTGAATCTTGTGTTAATTATTAGGACGTGTTTTTCTTTGTTCTCATTTGGTGTCCATTTAATAAATGTGCTGTTTTAATTTTTGGAGTGTTGAAGTAACGCTTGTGTTTTGAATAAGATAATCATTTTCATTTTTTTTGCAATTGATTATTATGAATCATTGATATGTTCATTCTTTCTTTACTACCTTTTGGTATCCTTCTTGGAAGTTACTTTGATAAGATGGTATAATGACATTACATGGGCAAGTCGTGAATTTCTGAAAGAATTCTTGAATTGTGAAATTTCTAGGGGAATTGAAAAGGAATTCATGAACTGTCCAGTATCTAGTGAAACTGGATATACCAGATGTTACGTATACATAAAATTTGGAGTTTCTCTCTACAATGACGTCAGTTCATTAAAAAAGAATAGTAGTTATGAGAAATCTCATAACCTGTTTCCGAGTGGGGCTCTATACAAGGAAAATATTTCTCTTCTCTCTCGTCACTTGGGGAAAAAATATATGCTTTACGTCAAAGAATTCCTCACTACAATGATATGGCCTACTACTAACTATTTCCAATGAGTAATTACACAGGCTCCCATTTTCCTTCCAAAGGGGGAAAATTCTCTCTCCGTTGTGTGGATAGTGAAAGTTGCAGTCTGATCTGGTCAGTCAAGTTTGAGTTATCTTCTTCTATCACCACAGCATTTTGCACCTTTTCCTTCCTCAAGTTTCTGCCACAAACAGAGCATCTCTCTAGGACCTTGGTAATGTGCAACCACATAATCATCCTTGCAACCCTCGTTATAGACTCTTTGTTCTTTCTTATACTGCACTTCTAGGCCTTCTTTCTTCATGTCCGCGATCCAGATTCCCATCGCTACATCTTCTAACTTAAACATCTGCCAGACAGTGCGTTCAACTTGTTGAGATTCACAGATCAATTTGGTATAAAACACACACATAAAGAATCCTTTTGAACCTTGTCAAATAGTAGGTTTTAGGGACAAGTAACACAAATTTTGGTCCTCATTTGTTTAAAGTTTTGTGCAAGAAACATTTCCAAAAATATGTACTTTTTCCTATATTTGGTGCATCAATCAATAATATTAATAATAATAATAATGAAAGAAAAATAATAAAAAATGTATTTTCAACAGTGGTAACTCTTTCAAGAAGGCGAACAAAACTAGAAAACTACAAGATCTACAATTTTTTAAGAAAATGATTTCAACTAAAGATATTCTTTAGGAAAGTATCCTTATTTGACTATTTTCTAAAGAGATGTTTTCTATTGAAAATATTTTTCATAATTAAGCTTTTCATCAAACTAATCGACCCCTTTATATACCTTCAAATTGCCTTCTCTGTATTTTCTGTACACTGTCCTTGCTATATCATTGGAGACCACATAGCCAGGACCATGTGCCCANCTGTATTTTCTATACACTGTCCTTGCTATATCATTGGAGACCACATAGCCAGGACCATGTGCCCAAGGGGGATAAGTTGCATCCCGCCATTCCTATGCCATAGCAGGCAACAATAGAAGGTAATGTAAAGTTAGATAGCAGCAAAATCATTGCAGTAATATAATAAGAAATGAGAAGAGCAAATATATATATATATATATAAAAATAAACAAAGGGAAAGAAGCTTATAGCTCTAAATCATGCATAGATGAGACAGAAGAATCTAAATTGTGCATGGTAGTTTCCGTAGTACTGCAAGTAAGCAATTTAATCCAATTTCAAAGTTAATATAACCTAAGTTTTCGTTGCTACTAACAATGTAACCTAGTACATGGATTGTCACACATCTTCGACAGGAATACATGCACCCATCCATGCCTGATAGACCAAGTTCCTAACATACTAGGGGAAATTATATTCATAACATATTTGTTTCCTTTGCAATCAATGGGTTACCTACTTTTACTTACACATACTAATAAGTTCCTATATATGTATCTACAAACAAGCTTTGTCAAGAAACAACTAATAATCAATGAAGCAGCTTACTTCAAGAGTAGCATAAGCCTATACCCTTTTTATGAAGCTAGAATTATAGGTTATACTCAGAAAATAGTAATATTTGACAACAAAAGGGACACATGAGATTCCATTTTTAAATGAATCTCAGAAGATATATCTACCTCAGGGCTAATGAACCATTTGCTTTCAGGATTTCGGTGAGGTCGGGAATCTGAATTGATGAGTCCATAAAGCAACCCATGATTCACATTGATTCTATGCAAAGAAGATAGCACTTCATCCACACGAACAAATGCATCATCATCTGTCTTCATGACAAACTTTGCTGAAACAACCTCCGTCTGTCAAAGAGATGAGGTCAATGAGGCCAAGAAAGGACTCTCCAAGTTAAAGGAAAAGACAAGATGTTACCCCATATATGCAGATTGCTAAAGTTTTCCAGGTGATGAGGCTGTAGTAGTCAACAAATGGCATCAATTGTATGTCTCCGTAGGTCTGTGCTTCTTTCCAAAGTTCTTCATTAACTATTTGGCTTTTATGCTGCATCAACTCAAACAGAAGACATAATTCAACAATATGCTTAAATAAGCAAAGAAATCTACATGTAACAACATTAAACGACAAAATATTTGCATAGGGACAAAATAAAAAGTATCACATCAATCGTGATCTTCACTGGGAGTAAAAAAGCCAAGATAGCATAAAGATATTAAAAATAAGGGCCTATACCTTACTAGGGCCAAATTTGTAAGCAACCAATTCATTATTAATTTTTAAGACGAAGTCAACAGAAGACTGCTCAAAATCATAATTTTATTTCAAATATTTAACGAAGGACTTTATCTCCACACTACTACAAATTCTTAGAATCATGTAAGCATAAGACAAGCAGCACCCACCAAACCAACAAAGAATCGCACTGCAGTTTTGTCTGATCGAACTGCATTATACTGCATCCATGTTCTTCTAACAGCCATCCTGCGCTTAAAATTGTTAGCAGTAGAGAAAACACCAATGAAGAGATCCAATGGGCTCTGAACGGCCATAGGTTTCGATTTAAGTGATTCTAGATCAATAATATGCTCTGAATCCTCTGATGTGGGCAAACCACTGGCGAGAAGAGAAATTAACTTGACGTCCCCAGAAATTCTAATCTCACTGACAAGCCATGGCTCCAAAGTCTGAACAGTAACCAGGCAATTCAGTAAATAAATCACGAGATACAAGTATTTTATTTCTCAAAATTTAAAGGCATAAAACAAGGCAAGAGTGAAAGAGTACTTCACGGAAAGCAAATGATGATATGTGCTTGCCATCAACTGTCATCTGGAGTCCCTCTGATCCCACTCTAAGAGTTGCAACAAATGGATAACCTTGCCCAAAAGGAAAGTATTTTCTATTTCTGGATTGTTCTTCTGTTGCTGAAAATCGCCTCGATGTGCTGCCAACTATAGAAAGTTGGCTATTATTCTTCCCTACAATCTTATTGCACTGCTCTAACTCATCAACTGGCAAAAGAAACAACAACATTAAGCAAAGTAAAATTAGTTATGTCTGACCCCCTCATGGAATTGAATATAGAAAAGGAAAAAGAGAGCTACAAATTATTTTCCAGACTTAAACCTCTGGATAAGCAAAAACTGAAGGGGGGAAAAAAGTTTTATCACGAAAGCTGAACAAAGGAGAAGACTATGGCCAGATGAAAAAGATTTTGTACTTTGTAGCAAACTACAGCTTTTCATTTAAATATGATTCAACTAAGTTGCTACTGTCATAAAACATCACCGGTAGTAATAGAAAACAATGATAAATAAGAGTGTCTGACTCAAGATTTCCATATTGCTATATCCGTTTAGAACTAACAGTCTAAAGTGGACGTGGTTTGGGCACTATGATTGCACAGTCATGAGAGCAACACTTTATCCGTCATACTTATGTTGCCTCAAAAAGAAGTTAGATTGGCTACTAAAAAGGGAAGCAAACACATTCTTTCTAAAATTTTGAGCATGAATTTGATATAAAATGTTGCACCAGATAAATGAGAAAAGTAATTTCACCTTTCTTAACCTTTTCGGGAGTAGGGGATGGACAACGCTCCTCCTCACCCCAGTCATGAGCCAACGTCCAGGTGTTTTGAACAATTACAGGATCTTCAGTGATTTTATCACCATGAAGCCTAACATTATAGTGCAAAATAATTGGGGGATCAGGCTCCCCAGGAAGTGGTTCTCCAGTCAAGTCAATCTTAAAATTACCAAGAAGACCATTTGGAATGCCAATGATGCTGATGGAAGATCCCTGTGTCAGGCCACAAGGAACTCGCAATTTGTAACTACTATTACCAAATTCTGTGGAATTCATTTTATCAAGAAAATGTGGGCATTGTTTCTCTTTTTTTCTCCCATTTGAACTGTCATTTGAAGAACCCTGTCTTTGTTCTTCAATTGAAGACATAAGTTTATTCCATGCACCTGAGGCTTCCTTGATAGCTTCTGCTGCATTAGGTAAACCCTGACCATGATCAAGTAAATGTTTTAAATGGTTCCACGTCTGCAGAGCTTGTTGCTCTTCCTTGGAGAAGTTGCTCCTAGAAAAGAGGCTAGATACCACAATATCAGCAGAAATCACTTGAGAACCCTTCTCTGGATTTTGAACAGCAGGTGGAACCACAGGATTTATCCATTCAAGAGGATTAGTACCATTAAGGGAGACAGGTATATTCAGGTAACCTTCACTAAGAGAGTTTTTCATGACCCCATATCTCAGGATCAGAAGCATAAACAACATAAAAAAGGAAGCAATCAGAACTCCACCATACCATTTCTTCATTTTGACAATCATATAGATGAACCAATAGTCCCAGAGCCAGATTTCATGGTACTCGAGCACAAGGATAGCAATCCAATATTAAATTAATGACCATGCTGTGCACAATTACCAAGTTGTAATTCCAAAAAGAAACAATGATATCTGAAGCAATACTAAATGCTCCTTTTATCATATTCAAAGGAACATCTGTAGGGAAACTTTTGATTAATAGCCATGTGAGATTCAATTCTTCCTTCTTTCAATCTGCAGTCTAACTGATATCAAGTACTAACTATCAGGTCTTGTAAGCCTGTTCAGGCTGAGATATCCACCAGGACCACCACAATAGTTACTTGGCATGCATACAAGATTTGATTGTCATGCTGAACCTGGATTCAGAATATCAGATAAATAAGGATATGAAATAACTGATCAAGAAATTGAGATGAAAGATTTTCTAGAGAAAGATTTCTGTGGTAAATATGATATCTGTTGTTTCAAGTCCATCACTAGTAAGAAATTTCATACACATCTCCAAAAACCACTTATACTTTTATGCCACCTGGAAATGATAAGGATCACAGCTTTCTTTCCAACATAAATTTCAGATTGATCATGGCTTCAGCTGTTTATATGGTACACCTGGTGAAAATATTCTTACAAACAGCATTTTGGTGAAGAAAACTCTTTTCCCTTTTAATAAAGTATTGCATAAATAAGCAACTGTTTACCAGTCAATGCCCTGCCCAGCAAATCACCAATTGGTCAACATAGAAATGTTTGTTATTTTTCTCCATCAACAGCAATATCATATAGTATACCAAGTACCTATCTAGAATACTAGCAATATATAATTTTAATCTAAGGTGACTTCATTTGAATACGTAATTACATTAATAAGAATTGGGGTTGGCGGGGTGGAAAGTCAAAATCCTAACACGGAAAGGAAGAAGGACTGCATAAATGGTTTGATGAATCTAGACATTCACTTAAATTACAAATGATGCGTTAAAAAGAATTCTTAACCAAAAAACCGCTAATTCGTTGGTTCAATCAGTTTACCATTTTAATTTTTTGTACTAGTTTCCAAACGATAGCCTCCAATATTATTCTTCAATCAATTCATCAGAGTAAAATCTCCTAATTACAAGGACAGCAAGATTTTAAAATGGAAAACTGAGGAGGAGGTAGGAACCGGCGGCGGCTGAGAGGACCAGGACTCCAATCGTGTATTACTTCCTCAAATCTCACTTTGTTATCCAAACTTTCAAATGATTAGAGATAATAATTGTACTAAATTAATTTAACTCATCTTAAGGACTGAGTCTACTATCTAGCAGCTAATTTTATTTCATTGTACAAAATTATTAAATGAAATTAAAAAAAAAAAAAAAAGGTAATTAAGCAGAGTCTAGCACAAGGCCAAGCAAACCAGAGAACACCATGACACAGATCAAACTCTTTACACCAAAATCACACCACTAATAACGAGCTCGGAATCCCAAAAAAGCTCAAAAATAGCAAATTGAAAAGAATCCATGCCGAATTTTCCCAAAATATCAGGAAAGAGTAATTTTAAGAACAAAACAATGAAGAATTCAAGCAGAAGCAGCAATGTTGAGGATGACAGGGTAGCAGCAACAACAACAAGAGCTTCAAGTTAAGTTAAAGCGTCTTACCTGGTGAGATTTTCTCGGGAAAATGGGAGAAAGCGAGAGAGAAAATGGAGGAAGGAAAAAATCTAGAGAGGAGGAAGAGAAGCAAGAAGAGCGAGAGGTCAGAGTAGTGGAATTGTGCTTAATGTGTCATCTTGAAGCTGCGGTCCACGCCACGCGTAACAGTGGGAAAGGGTGGAGCGAACTGTTTTCTTCTTCTGGTCTTCTCGTTATCGGCCGACTCAGACTTGGTCTTTCTGTCCTTCAAGTTTTAATACAAAGCGAAAGCAAAATGGAAAAAAAACCGAAAACACTTGGAGAAATCGCGCTTTCTTACTTACACCATCTTCCCCGATTTAATTTAGTTTAATTTAATTATTTTTTAAAAAATAAAATATTTATATTACAGTATATATTTATAACTTTTATTTTATATTATAAGTTGTTATAATTTAGATAAATTTTAAATTAGATCTTTATAATTTTTTTTTAGTCTTTATAATTTAATTTTTTTTTAATTAGATCCATACTATTAACCTTGATTATAATTTTCTCAGTTTAATGCTGACACAGTAAACAATTTATTTATGCGATAATAAAAAAATTAACGTGACACTAAAGTAACATAAAAATTATCATTTTATCAAATTTTAACTTAAAAAAGTGCATAAAAAATTAATNGTAAATACTTTAAAAAGTAACCCATTTTCGTTATTACTTTTTAAAAAGGTATTATTACTGTAAAAAAGCCCCTATTTAGTCTCGTTTAATTTAATATTACCCTGGAATGAAAGGACATTTTGAAATTTTCAACTTACTCTAAGTCTCTAACTGTTAAAAGTCGCGAGGAGACTTTGTGATTAACACGTGGCGGTGTCTCAATGGAGTATAAAGAAACGTGAAGATGACCGGAGACAAAGAAGAATCAAATTCCTCCTTTTTGTAATCTTTTTTTTCTTTCTTAATTTTGAGCTTTGTGAATTTTTCTAGCGTCACAGCCTACAGAAACAATGCGGATCACTGTCTAATTTATACACACACATTCTTAAATAAAAAATAATCGGTTATTAGTACGGTTAGGGATTTTCTGTGTGTGTTTGTTAGTTTTTGTTGTTTGTTCTGGGTGTTTTAGCCAGAACAAAAAATGAGGATATACGTAAATAACCACTTATAAAAGACTTAAGAAATTAAATCATAGTCCAAATGCATTTACTTTAATAAAATCTAAACTGATGATTTTTTTTCCCTTATGGACCTCTACAAACCCTTTTATTTAAATTTTTTTCACTGATTTTGCCTAGCTATGTTTAAGCCCTCCTTTTCTTATTTAAGTCCTCATTTTCTTTTCACTGAACTTGTCTACCGAATGACTAATTTTTCAGTGAAATAATAATTCAAGAACCAATTTGTCACCGAAAATTTTTGGAAGACGNTCACTGAAAATTTTTAGAAGACGAATTTGTCAATGCTTACATTTTTCAAGGACTAAAAAAATGTTTTTCTCTTTAAGAATTTATCAAAAAAGTCAAGTCTCATCCCTTAATATTCGAAGTAAAAAAATTTAACTTTATTTATCTAATAAAAAAAATTAAAAATAGACGAAAGTGTATGTATTAAACATTACTCGATATACTAAAGTTAAAAAGTATTTAGCTGTGAGATGTTGGTGGGGCAAGGCGCTGTGACCCTAAAATAAAATCACTTGTTGTTCAAATTTTGACAGGTTGGGCTAATGGCAGGCCAGGGCCGGTAGATACTACACTGCCCTTAGCCTGCAAATAAATTTACTTTAATAGCCTTAATCTGAATGTTTTATGCTTAATTTAATTACGAAGCAATGTGTGGTTGAGGGCGAGGATGAAATGTAACTTTCAGAACCGGAGAACAGTCACCGAGAGAGAAGCATTATTAAAAGGAGATGAGTTGAAGTTTAGTTAACATGGATTTAAAGTCCGACAATAGAACACATCACCATATCAAACTAATAAAAAAAAAAAAATTCTGCAAATAACTTAATTTATAATCATTCTATTTGTTTCTTTTTTATGATATTTTCTTTATTTATCTTATCTCTTTTCAAGAGTCTACTTTCTCTGTTTTATTAGCTGTTGGTGCATTGTACAGGGCTGCAACTAATTATAACCAAACACAATGAAACATTTCTTTTTTCTTTTTCTTTATCTTTAGTTTCTTTAGAGTTAGGAAATAACGTCATTTATAATCATTCTATTTGTTCTTTTTTTATAATATTTTTTTTATTTATCTTATCTCTTATCACGAGTCTACTTTCTCTGTTTTATTAGCTGTTTGTGCGTTGTACAGGGCTGCAACTAATTATAACCAAACACAATGAAACATTTCTTTTTTCTTCTTCTTTTTTTCTCTTTATCTTTAGTTTCTTTAGAGTTAGGCAACAAACATCGTTGCTTGCATTTTTATATCCATAGTTTCATGAGAAGCCAAGCACTGCCATTTTTCAGTGACATCTCACCAAAAATTGGTGGTGTAACCTGAAAGGGAAGTTGTCTTAGATTTAATCAAATTTGTTATATAGATGAGATGAGATGGGAATGGCCAAAAATATGTTATCCATAATCTACCTAACAATATGAACTCTCTCATTAAATGAGCTAATTGCCTAACATAAAATTACCACAATACCCAAAAAAAGAAAAAAAATTATTTCATTTGAATCATGGTAGATTCTTATTACACTCTTTCATTTTTAGCTGATTATTGGTATAGACACTGCCAAATCATTTGATGAAGCTTTTTTGGTGAACACTCAACACTATAGGAATTCTCTTTTCATTCTAATTATATCTTTCCAGATGTTAATTTATTCGTAAGACCTTTACATCATTGCTACATTTGAAAGCAAAGGGTAGATTGCATATAACCTTAGCATTGAAAAAATTTGAGTGTTCTGTCCTATTACAATTTTGTTGAGCTTAATCTATTATAAGAGTACAAACACTTCCTTGTCATTTTATGTCAAATAAATTTAGATCAAACAAATACCATCATCATTTTAATGTGCATTAATATTGAAAATAACATTAATTTCATATGTAACTTGTTAATAAGAGTACATTGAATATTAAATTGTTGAAGATATATACCATTCACATCTCATTTTTTTTAAAAAAAAGATGTTTGTTGTTTAAAGATCTCAGTTCTTTCTGTTTAGGTGAATATAGAGATCCCAATTCGCAAATATCTTTTTCTTTTCAATTTCATGGTTACCTTCTCTCTCTTTAATGCTGAAAATTTTCATAATTCACTCTGATTGTAAGGTCCAGAATCAAGCATTATAGCAAGTCTTTATTGCTGGAGTTGTTTTCCTTCTGTCTAATGAGGGCTCTACATCTACGCTTTGATGACACCTTATTTCAGGAAAGTTTCATTGCACTGAATGCAACAGCAAATCATAATTAATAATTCACTGAATTTCTATGGCGGTGCTTTAAATATTTCCATCATACATCATTATGTTATTTCTTTCATCTTTTTTTTTTTTTTTTTAAATTTACAGAGATGTATGAATATATACNAATACATGTATTTGAAATACACAATAATTTGGCAAATACCTCATCCAAACACAACCTAAAAGTGTTTTTAATGATAACAGGTAAAATCACTGAAGAAGGCCTACAGAAGGAGCATTAAGCTTGTGTTGTTACTTTTTATGAGGCATAGGACAAAGATGTTATTGTGCTTTGACACGGCATTTTGTCCAAAGTCCATTATTGGTTAATGGGAAGGGCATGTGAAGACGCAGGAGAATCTCTATTTGTGAGCTTCTCTAAAAATCTCAATTTCTATTTCTTTAAAGTACTTTTAGGGAAGTGTCACACAAATGCATAAGATTGGCTCTCTATTCAAACACACTCTAAGCTGACATATCACAATGCATATTACTGTATAAGAGGAAGGGAAAAATAATAGAAGTGAAAATACCAAAAGAGAGAAATTGAATGAAAAGAAGTTCACATAAAAATGGAGTTAACTCAAGCTGGAGGAGCAGCAGGTGTATCCTTGACTGATTGGCGCCATGCATATTCTCTTGCTCCATCCTTGTCCACAATCTTGATGACAAAGTTTGGGGGTGCCACAACCAACCTTGATCGTATTTCCATGATGCACTTATCAACCAAACCAATTGCTTCATCCATTGACATTCCACTATGGTAGTGTCTGTCCATCATTGATAGTGAGAAATAGGAGCCATAACCAAAAGCTCCCTTGTCAACCTTGTGAAGGGTAGCAATGTAGTCAATATAGTAGAGGGAAGGGCCAGTCTCTTTATCGTAACCAGCAAGAAGGATGTTCACAGTGTATGGGTTCTGATGTAAAACCAAATTCACACAGAAATTAATTCACCATCTAACATAATGATGCCATGTAGTAAATGAATTACAACTATACAATATGCACGTGAGGATATTAAACCTCATTAGTAGATGAATCAATATCTTTCTTTTACTTTTTTTCTCTAGTAACTCCATGGATCAATATCAGGCTAGGGGGAGTCCGGTGTGGGTGGCTGTGTCTGTGATAATGTGACTGAAATTTGACAGCGAACTGAAGAAAAAAAGGAAAAGGGACTCCAATGTGAAGGGTTTTTATAGAATAACCAAGTAAGCAATGACAACAAATTCTGGCCCCTGAATTAGGCTCTAAGGTTATTTATCATCATTCATTTCAGGTATCTGTCAAATAAGAAAAATAATGCCTCTGCAGTATAAATACGTTAAGGAGACAACAATATGAAAAGCCCTTTATCAATGGCAACCGCACAACAGAATAAAATTAAATTCTATCTAGCAGATGTTCGTTATATATTGGGATCCATTTTATGCTTAACTTGACAGGGAAGAAGTTCATTAATTCAGTCCTAAGCCAAATACAATGACTTCGAAATTGATATGTACTTGCTATTTGCTATCAAGCTAAATCTTCATCTAACCTTAAGTTATATATATGTAGCACTGATAAACAACAGTGCAACAACTGAGGAAATATTGATTTTAGCCACCACAAGGTTCGCTATGTTTGGAGATTTACATCTATATCTTTTCACCATGAAGAAAGAGCATTCATCGTAATGATCTGTTTCATGAACTAGATAAGAAGCTAAAATGAATCTAACCATAAGTTCTAACATCGTAAGACTGTTTTTCTGAGTAAATTTCTCTATTGACATGAACTAGCCTATCTGTATATGTATAAATAAATCTTAAATGCTTTGAATTAACAGGAGGTCCTTCAAAACTCAAATCTGATCTTTGCATTACATCAAACCATGGCAAAAATCCGTTCCTCATGGCAAAAATCAGAATACCAAAAGCATTTATAGAGTTGGAAGTGGAGATTGCACCACCAAACATACATGCAGTCAATTGCAAGAGATCAAAATGAGAGTACAATCACCTGACACTACTTGTACCTTAAATGACTTGATTCAACAATATGCCATTTAATCATTACCTGACTGCCACCACTAATGCCTATAAAGCCTAATGCTCTAACATTAGACCTGTCACCTACACCTCAAGAAACTCGTTCCCCAATATATTATTGGGAAGAAAAAATGTAGAAGCAGAACGCCCATTTTATTAAACCATACCGCAACTCATTGCTCTTGCCCATTTCATTAAAAAGAACATTCGATACAATCATGAACCTGCAAAGAGCAATCTACATAACCCTTCCTAATTGTAGAACATTAATCTTTTGCCATACAAGTCATACACAACCTCCTCACAGAGAATGTTGTCAGCACAAATATTTGTCAACTGCATTACATACACAATGCCTCTGGAAGACAGAACCTATAGACTGGGTTGCAACTTGCAACTTGCAAGACAACAACCAATGTAAGAGCTAGTAAGTGCATACCCTATGGGAAGGCGTACACTGTGTCATGCTTAAACGAAGTAACTATCTCTCAGAATGGATAAAAAAAATATTCAGTCCAAAGTTTGCATCTTTAAGAGAAATTACCGTTCAAAATTGAATAAAATTTCAACCTTTAGCTGATTTCTATACAAAACATCACAAAAACGAGGAGTTAAAAGCTGAAGCGTAAACCCCAAAATCTAAATTTATGTAATCAACCATAAAGGGGAATCCATACCTTGCGCAAAGCAGTGGCAAGCTCGCCACGGGTGAAATTGGCAGTAGCAGCAGTGGTCAAAGGGATCCCATTACGGAACTGATAAAGCGCCACGTTCTTCTGTATGTACTCCGTGAATTGGACTCTGCATCAAAACAAAATGGAAATTTTTTGAAGGAGCTAGAGAGATAACGATAAAGGGTGATGGAATATGAAGGAGGGTGGAGGGAAGGTGAAGGGAGGACCTGTCTCCGGCCTCACCGCTAGCGGCGATGAGCTTGTGAGAATCAAGGACCATGATCTTGTCCTCGTTCGATTTGTGGACTAAGATGCTGTGAACAGCCGACGTATCGGCAACCACTATTGTGAAGCCATTACCGACGAGTCCGAATACGCACTCCATGTTCTCGATCTTCTCCTTCAGCTATCTCTACGTTTCTTCTCTTCAGTCCATTTTTCCCGCTCTCCCAGCCAAAATACTCAGCGCGCAGACTTGAGGGACAAGAAGGGTAGCGAAGAAAGAGAGGACAGGGGTCAAGGATTTTTGGGAATAACAAGGGTAATTTTGTCATTACGATTTTCTATGCGCTCTTTGGAAACGGGAATAGTTATACCCTAGTTAGCGGATTAAAGGAAAATGCTGAACCCCATAATGTATAGGCAGGCCCAATAGATCACTACATGAGATTAGTTAACACCATTTAAAAACATCATGTGCACATTTTGATTTTTGATGTTGTTGTTGAAATCACGAGTATTGTGGATCATTTACATGGGACCTAAATGAGTGAACCCCGGTTTAACTTAATGGGCTGCCTAGTAACTTGATGGGCTGCAAGCATGTATTGGTCTACAAGAAGTTCTAATTACACCTTAGCAGCAAACAAACAAAAAAGTTCATATGAATAATAATAATTCATATGAATATTTTACGATTAATTATTTGATTTTGAGACTTCAAATTATGATATAAATCTCAAAGAATTTTTTTAAATCGCAAAACCATTTTAAATTGTTGAAATTTGATTCANTAAATCGTAAAACCATTTTAAATTGTTGAAATTTGATTCAAGCATCAAATTAATGGTTGAGACTATTAATAAATTATGTTTTTGTAAGCTTGATTATCTTTTAATATTTATTTTAAAATAAAGTAATATGGGAAATTTTTTTAATTGAATATGAATATAATAAATTATTCTTGAAAGAAGTATGCAAAATATAACATTTATTTCAAATGTTAAAATGGATAACAAGAGTGTAAGAAGAATAAAATCTATAAAATAAATGTAGCAGAAATCCATCTACAATTTGCATGTGGCAATCCTGTGGAATTTTATTTGAGAAAAGACAAATGCTGAAGAAGGGGACTAAACTAAGTGATTGTAGGAAAAGTGAATGTGAGTGTGCGATGAATAGCACATCTTAAAACTTGGGGAATTGAATTTCTGCATTTCCGCATTTGTTCTTGGGAAGAAGTGGGCACTCAATGAGTTCAGAGCCAGAAGTGTGGACACAAAAGTAAACTTGATAAAGTTGGTTGTTATGGCCAGAATCCTTGTTGCACTCAATCCCAGGGGTAAACCCAGTTCCCTCCTTTATAGCAGCTTTAATGCTCTCTAAGCTGTAAAATCCATCATCTGGTTCAATCCCTGAAATTCAGTTCCTCACAATCATTAGAATCCCATTACTATGGAAATATAAAATGGCAAACATAAAAATTTTAAATGGTGCCACAAATATGTTGAGTGAGGTAATTAATAAGAAGGATTATGTACCTGCATTCTTGAGAACCTTGAGGAGGTTCACTTTCTCCTTGAGTTTGAGAGCTGTTTCAAAGTATTCACGCTGATCAAGCTCAGATTCTGCGCAGGTGCCATGTTTCTCCCATTCGTGTGACCAGAACCTCAACCCATTGCTACTTGGGCAGCTTAGTGATGGCCACTCCTTTTCCATGCTTTTAATCAGCTCTGAAATCTATACCAATTACCATAATCTAATTAGGTTAAGTTTTATTCATGGTTTAATGAATTATGTTTAGTTAGACCGAAAAACAGATCCTATATAATTCATTGCAAGAACATATGATATGATATCCTATTTCCAAGTTAATTAAATTAATCTTGAACCATTACATTAATTAATTTCAACATTGTTTGTTATCATTTACCTGAGATTTATCAAAGACGCTGTCAGGATCACAGTTTGAGGGCCATGAGCCATCCTTGTAGTTAGGCCACAGTCCGTGAATGCCAAAATCCGCAGCGGGTTTTCCCGTCTTCGGATAGCAGCAGCTATGCTTTGTGTCACAATATGCTCCAGGCCACTGCATCAATCATTCACAGTGCAAATTTAACAAGAAGAAAACATTGATATATATATATATATATATATATATAGTATCAGAAGCCATGATCCTTCACCTGCTGAACAAAGTAGAAGAAATCAAATTCCTGCGAAAGGCATAAAACTGATAGGTATTGTAGTATCAAAAGCTTGAACAATATGGAAAACTTGGATTTCATTTTTGTTGTTTCTCTCTCTCTCTTTCTCTCTCAATGACTTATATACGAGTTATTAATACCTTAGAAGCAAATCATAAATGCAATGATGTTGATGATCTAAACTGAGGCGATACTTATAGGCAAAGTCTCAAAGTATATGAAAGTAATATGCCAACATACATATCCTATATGCTTGATCATCTCTATTAATTTATTGCACTATTATCTATGGGTGTGTANAAATCATAAATGCAATGATGTTGATGATCTAAACTGAGGTGATACTTATAGGCAAAGTCTCAAAGTATATGAAAGTAATATGCCAACATACATATCCTATATGCTTGATCATCTCTATTAATTTATTGCACTATTATCTATGGGTGTGTAGCGCCTTTGCCCATTGCTCAATAACTTGTCAAGCATTTTCTCTATAAAATAAGTGTTGGGTTATTCAAACAGAAATGAGAATGCGCCTAATTAGAGTTTTCATCAAGAGATTAATTTTTGGTTTGATCTATTAACCATCCTAATGCACCAGCGAGGAAGGTCTCAAAAATTATTTAATTTTGAGGACAACTTCGTATGGCACCTAATTATCATACCAATAGTTGAATAAAAATAAATACAAGAATGCTAGGATTCATCTTTTTCGGGGAAACATGTTTGAAAACCCTATAAACAAAAGTAAAAAATAAGTACATTTAGCAAGCAATATTCAATGTTCTAACAAGAACGAATCAAATGATAAACATTTTAAGAATGGATTAGCATTAGTGTGAGTTATCTTACATGGGTGTGCAATTTAGTTGTCAAGTTGAAGACATATATAAAGTGTAGCACATACAAGGTTATTGTTATGCTTTGTGAGAAGTTAAAGTTTGGTGTATTGCGTGCAAGTAAGTCAACAAATTTCAGGGACGCTTGGCGTGTCATGTGCCTAAAAGTGCCAATTGGAGAACAATTTGGACGATGATTTGTTAACCTTCTTAACTCTTTTATGATCTGCAATTGCAATCAATCCTTATCACACATCTACATTTCGCTACATTTTCTTTCCTTGTTGAAACTCATATTCTATTTTCATTGCTGTGTTGGACGCACAAACTTTAAGTATAAAGAACGTGCTTGGTCAACTATGGCCTTTAAAAGGAGCTTCGTGACAGAAATGATTCTGTTTATGGGACCAAATTAATTAAAGGCTCATATAATTCTTCAAAGTTATAAATGGTGTAGGTATAATTAGTTGGTTATGATAAGAACCGATAACGTGAGTTTATTTTGTGCTTACGTGTTCATATGTTTCACATGCACCAAGCATTTTTTTTAAGTGACTTACGAAACCCTGGTGCTAGTCGCGCTAAGGAAAACTTATTGAACTTTACTAAATTGTTTTGTGGCCAAGTGATATTGAAGTTATCTTTAGAATTTGTGAGTTTTGTGTTTAAACTCGTAGCCAAAGTAGCAAAAAAAAATATTTTTCCTCCAAATTGTATAGAATCTGACGATGCATGAGTTAGAGGTCGGGTTACATCACGAAGATTGGGGAGATCTCGTAGGTCGGGTTTATCCGAGCTAACCTAAAATAGATAAACTTGGCCGGATTTGTATTTCCATACTCCGAAGATCAAATTAATTCCGTCCAAGCTTAATGGTATTAGTAATGACTGAAGGTTCAAAAAGTCTGTTATGTTATCTTCAATTGGAGGGATATTTATAGGAGTTATGAGTGAGACGGAAGCCTGAGTTGACGGTTCTGTGATATTGGGCCTCTAATAAATGGGCATTCTGGCTTATTTGGGCTTGAGCGATTATGGGCCACTACAAAATCAAATGACATGTAATCAAATAGTACTAAGATTGTCTTTAATATTTATAGATTCTATGTTCAAATTCAGAACTATAGTCAAAAGTTAAAAAAAAAAAAAAAAGATCGTGGTGGTAGTCTTTAATCTTATAAACTAACTTCTCTATTTTTTTTTTGTTTTAAGGAAAAGTTTCAAATAAGACCAAAAAAGAAAATATACCTTTCTCTCTAAGAGCCTTTATGCTTAACAATTTGATGTTTGTTATAACAAGATGGATCACATATAGGACATACCACCCCTGCCACCATCCATATAATAGAGGAATTTTCCTTTTTTCGTTTTTTAAAGGAACTTTTGTAAAGGGGCCACAAAATATGTTTTCTCTCTACACATAACATCTAAATAGTAACATGTCACCAAATAATTTGTGGTTGAGTGATATTGATGTTGTTTTTAAGGCTTGGGTTCTATGTTCGAATTCAGAGTCATAGCCAAAAATATAAAAAATAATAACATGTCATATAACATTAAAAAAAAAAGGTAATATAATTTTTAAATTTATAAGTTTGTAAAACTGTTTTATGATTGAATATGAATTTTATTACATGATCTCTTTTTTTTTTTAATCTTTAAGATTAAATGAAACTAATTATATAATCATACAAGTTTATGAATGTTAAAATTATACAATTAATGTGTCAAAATAAGTATATAATTGTCAATAAGCATTATTCAATAGTCATATGTATAACATGGGTAATTTTATTCTCAAGTGCACCTTGTAATAACTATTTTAGAAAGAAATTACACTATATTCCCAACGTTAACCAATTAAAGCGCACAATTAGTCGCTATTGGGCATTGAAAAGGACAAGAACGAGAAGCAAATAGCAAAATGAAAAGAAGTAAAAGACAATTGTACATTTGCAGTCTTAGAAAGAAGGGAACTCAATCTGGGAGCCACATTTGCCATGAGGGAACACAGGGCACTGGATGAAGTCTGAGCCAGAAGTGTCGACACACAAGTAAACTTGGTAAAGCTGGCTATTACCAGAATCATCTACATTGCACTCAATGAATGGAGTGTACCCAATTGAATCCTGTATAGCCCCTTTGATGCTGCTCAAGCTATAGGATCTCCCATCTGGGTTTATTCCAGCACTTGTAAGAGCTTGCAGCAGATTGGCTTTCTGTTTCAGGTTCAGTCCTGCTACAAAATACTCATGTTGCTTAAGCTCAGACTCTGAGCAAGTTCCATGCTTCTCCCACTCATGGCTCCAGAATTGGACCCCACTGCCACTAGGGCAAGCCAGTGTGGGCCAGTTACTCTGTAAATTGGTAATGAGGTCGCTAATCTGTATCATAAAACAAAATCATATCAAAATCCTAGTGTTAAAAGATGGAATTTCAAATAAATTTAAAAAGTAGATAAGTTGTTCTAGACATGGAGTTTTAAGGTAAGACGCATCATAATTAATAGTCGTTGACACAAGTGAATCCTAGGAATTAAGCTAACTTGTTGGTGAGTTGAATTTTATTTGGGTATTGTGAATTTTTGATTGCATATAAGAACTATTTTGTTAGAAAAATTTAAGCTTTTTTCTGCTTAGCAGTTATGGAACGTTGTTGCATAAAGACAAAAGAAAGAGAAAGAGAAAGAGAAAGAGAGAGAGAAAAGACATGCCGTTTGTTTTGTCCAAACGTAAAGTGGAACACCAAAAGTTTACTTTTTGAGGAAACAGAAACAGAAACAGAAAGCATCTCATACTAAGGCTTTTTAAAATTAATGATGAAATATTATTTTATTAAGTTGTAGAGATGGATTACTACTTGGAATTGGAACAAGAAAAAGGTCAAATATAAAGGACAAAAGCTTAGTCCTCCTAGTTCAACCGGTAGGACCAGAGGTAGAAATTTGAATCCTAATGATTAGCAGATTGAACAAAGTTGTGAAAATTGTATTTGTGTTAATAAAGGGAGTACCTCAGATTGCTTAAAGGGATTGCTAGGGTCACAGTTAGATGGGTATGAGCCAGAGTTGTAGTTAGGCCAGAGGCCATGAATGCCAAAATCTGCTGCAGGTTTCCCAGTTGTTGGGTAGCAACAACTCTGCTTTGAGTCACAGTATGACCCTGGCCACTGCAAACCCAAAATTCCAGATGATTAGTATTTTTAGTTTTTTAGCAGAGGAAACGTTAGAATGAATGAACTCAAAGCAAATTCATTGAACAAAAACAGAAACGCACTAACCTGTTGAACAAAGTAGAAGAAATCAAAATCCTGTGCGACACAGAGAACTGAGAGATACTGCAATAGCAGAAGCGTGATCAGAACGAATCCCTTAAACTCCATTTTTGCCTCTCTATGGTTTTGGGTTTTCAAGAGTGTGACTGAGAATGTTATGGAATGGTGAGTGGCGATGGGTTCAATTTATAGACAGAAATGAAAGACAGAGAGTATGAGCGAGAGTCTATACTTATTGCTTACCAATCATTTGAATCTATGGATTTGTTTTACGTGTGAAACCGCTGCATCATTATTGGGACATGTCGGCTAAATTTTTTCATATCTTAGGATACCTTTTTCTACTAAAATTCAATTCTTTAATGGGTTTGGGAAAAAGAAGAAGTGAATTAATAATTCATGAATCTAAGGCAGTTTGGAACTTTGGAGAAATTTGATAGATTAAGTTGTATAATAATAATAATTGTTTTTTCGCAACTCTTTTTCCCTGCTTTCATATTTGGGGACCAATAGGGGTGACGGGATGGGATAGCGTGAACACAAAAATGGAAAGTTGGGCAACATGCAAGAGGCGGCAAATTTGTCCATAAGGAAGGTGACGATCGATGCAGATTCTGAACTGTTTGATTGTGATGTCTTTCCATCTTCTACAAAGTGCTTCTTTCTAAAAATAATGGGATTCCTTCTTAGTTCTTATTCACACGGAGAGATCCAATTATACATGTCTTTCTTCAATGCACTCTGGTTAGTGGCATGCCCCTTCTTTCTTACAGTAATAATAATAAAAAAAAAAATGGTATATTTCGAATAATACTTGGACAAAAGATATAAAAAAAAAAAATTATAGAAAAATCTGTTTTACTCATTGACGTGGCCAAGCTGGTCGGACAATGTACCTACACAAAGAATGTAATTGAGTATGGGGTGGAAAATTAATCCTAACCTGCAGAAATTACCTTATGTTATAGGTGAGGTAGGGGACATTATGGTCAATAGGACATGTTGGGGGTGCAAGTTGGGCCTTTGTAAGTGTTGGGTCATTATAGGCCAGAGGATATTGGGCCCTTGTATTTGGGCCTCTACACTCTTATTTAAACATCGATTTAGTTTAGTTTTCATTTTTTAGTCANATTCTAACCTGCAGAAATTACCTTATGTTATAGGTGAGGTAGGGGACATTATGGTCAATAGGACATGTTGGGGTGCAAGTTGGGCCTTTGTAAGTGTTGGGTCATTATAGGCCAGAGGATATTGGGCCCTTGTATTTGGGCCTCTACACTCTTATTTAAACATCGATTTAGTTTAGTTTTCATTTTTTAGTCAAATTTTATCGTATCTTGTATGACTTAATAGGACAAATAGAGTCTTCTTATTCACTCTTTGGCCAAGAGTTTATTACTTAATTAATTTTCCACTGTTTTTTCTTGTTAATTATATAGACATTTAACCACAATCAAGGTTCCAAGTCTGTGAATTCCACTTTTAAATTATCCACCAAATTTATTATTTCATTAATATTTAAGCTAAAACACCCTGGAAGCATGGGTCATGGGTGTACTGTATATGCTAATAGACCCCATGCACCCATGAGGATGGGATAGCGTGACAGCTGGCCAAGGGCAACTTTATCAGGAAGATGACCATGTAGATTCTCAACTCTTTAATGCTAATTTGTTTCACATGGAAGACAAAATATTTGACCTAATCCTAGTTTTGTGAGCTCTATTATTTTCTCTCTTTTAGGTGGTGTGAGTTAAAATAATTAGTTTTTTTTTTGTTGTAAAATACATAAATAGAATAATAATAAAAAATTTCAAAAAAAAACATATAATAATAATTTTCTTTGACACAATTAAACTCAAATTTAATCAATTATTTGAAAATTTGACTAACATTGTATATCTAAATTTTTCGATATTTTTTACAATAACACCAATTTCAAAATATGAATCCTATTAAAACTGGTAGAATAGCGCTATTCTTTTGGTAACTTAGCAATCTCCTTCTTACATATAACAATTACTTTAGGAACAAATAGTTTGATTGCATGGGGAGGTGTTGTTGCCCAATGACCAACTTAAGGCAGTTGTACTGATGAAATAGTCTCTTAAATAATTAAAATATTTCAGCGTTGGACTCGTTAATTATTATGCACATTTTGGTATTATATAATCACAAATGTGAGGGTTAAGAAACCTGCACGAGGTTTATCTAAGAACCATATCAGTATCATCCTCCATCATTATCGGAAACGAAGTTTATTTATTAAAAAAAAAAAGGGAAAATAAAAAATATAAAGAAAAGCTGAACTTATAATTTATTATAAGTGGAAAAATTTAATTTCATGTGGTTTGAAGGAGAGAAAAGGTGATGTGTCTAAGAACCATATCAGTATCATATAGATTTAAGGTAACGAGATACACTCATGCACCTTGATCATTGACTTCTTACTCACAGGATCTCACTTTAAAAGAATAGCACATCCTTATTCATTGAGCACTATGACTATTGCAAGTATTGAAGTACATTAAACTGTGAATTTGACATTATAATCTTTAACAATTGGTGACAAGCAAATGATGTTCAAATAGTTCCAATAGCTCGTCTAGAAGGTGGGGAATTCAACATTGGAAGCACATTTTCCATCAGGTAGCACTGGACATTCAATGAGCTTCGACGCAGACTTGTCCACACAGAGATATATCTCATTAAGCTGGCTATTACCCGACGAATCAATATTGCATGTTATACCAGGAACGTAACCAACTGCTTGTTTTATAGCTTCTGTTATGCAGTTTAAGCTGTAGAGTCTTCCATCTGGTTTAATTCCTGCATCATCAGATTCCCAGGTTAGACATAATATTCAGAGAGCACTGCAAATTGTTTTGCGAATCTCTGACATGAACAACCAGATATAGTAAGTTGAAGAATATTTATGTTGCATCAAGGCTATTTATCTTGACTTTAAAATCATTCTTAGGCCTGCTCTTTTTGTAATAGCTTAAGCTTTCAGTATGAGAACTTTTTTGACCAAATTGTCAAGAGTTGGAACCTTTAGGCGAGTTGGTTTCTTACAATTTGGTTGGAAAGGATTTTCAAGTCAAGCATCGATTAGAAGATCTAGATATGACCCATAGAAATTACCGGCACATTGAAGGATATGAAGGAGGTCTATCCTGTCCTTGAGGTTGAGAGAAGCTTCAAAATATGCATGCTGGTCAAGGATAGACTCTGAGCAAGTGCCATATTTGTCCCATTCATGTGTCCAGAAAATGGAATTATTGCTCCTTGAATTGTTGCTACTTGAGCAAGAGAGTGATGGCCAGTTTATTGTGCTCTACTAATCAGGTCAGAAATCTGGTCCATGATACAAAATAATTACTCAATATACCATCAATAATGACAATAAAAAAAGACAGAGTGCTAGGATTCTGAGATGAGAAAGTCGATGTACAACTAAAGTTTAGGTGGGTCCAATTAAATTCAAAGGTTGCCATGCATGCAGGGTGTGAAGTAGTGTGAGGTGAACTCATGGGTAGATTACAGTATTCTACTAAGATAGCGACATATCAGATACCTTGGATTGGTTAAATGGGTTCTGAGGATTGCAGTTGAATGGCCATGATCCATTGCTGTAATTTGGCCAAAGGCCATGAATGCTGAAATTCGCTGCTGGTTTTCCCGTACCAGGAAAGCAGCAACTTCGTTGTGTCACAGAATGAACCCGGCCACCGCATAAAAGGAAAGGGCTTTCACATTAGGAGAAGCTGAAGTGAACAAAACTTGCATTCACAATACAGAAACCATATATAAAGAAAAGAAGAATGCACCTGTTGTACGAAATAGAAAAAATCAAAATCCTTTGAGACACAAATGTTAACTAGAGCTAGCAATAGCCAGAGCTTGATTAAGATCGAGCTGCAACTTTTCATGTCTCTCTTCCCTCTCTCACCTTGTACGAATTCTTTCCAAGTTAAATTTGTTCGTTTTGATGGTTCTTCATGGTTGTGTTTTTATAGGCGATGATGAAGCAGTGTGGACAGAGTATTAGGTGCAGCACATGCTTACACTGGCTTGTTTATTATTATCAGTGCATGTGTGAAAGCACGTGCTAAGGATTGCTATTTTGAAATGGAAAAAAGTTAGGATATAGCAATATTTTAAAAAGCACACACCATGTTTGACTAAGAATTGGATTGAATCGCCCAGTTAGAGTTGGTTTTTTGTAACTATGTTTCCACGAGTTTCTAACACAATTTTAGGAGTACAACTGTACAAGTTTAAAATGCTTAATTTTTTGTCCTTGTCTGACCACATATCAATTGAGGTATTCTAAGAGTTTCTAAATAAGAATCTTATAAATAATTCCTTGTGTATCACATAATCACGTTAAGGGTGTGTTGGTATGATTAAGGGGGAAAAATTAATGGGATAGCATTTTAAGGAGTAACAATAAGTAAGTTGTACTTCTTTGACTTTACCCTCTTTATCCCCTATACCAAACATACTTACAACAAAGTAAGTTATACTCCTTTAACTTTACCCCCTTTAACCCCTTGTAGCAAACACACTCTAACAAGTAAATCACTATTTTTGAAATCTGAAGGCTATTTCTTGTATAAACTAATTATAGTAAGCAGGTTAGAACTGCTTATATTATGAAGATAAGAGTAATATTCTGGTACCTAAACGAGATATACCACATTGTGGCTCTGGTTGAAGAATACCAGAATTCCTTTGAAGTTTCTGTCATTTCCACGTCTGTTATTGGCCTTTCTTGTTCAAAAATCATCAAGTAAAGAAGTGTAATGGATATGGCAAAAAAAATATAAATAAAAAATAAAAAAAGTGTTATGGCTATCTGCAAATGACCTCTAGGGAATAATGCATCAAACGTATTGTATTGTCTCTTTCACAGCCTTATTCAGGGTCCATAAGCATATTGTAGACTTCTAGATGGAATATGTATTCATTATTTACATGAATAAACATGAATGTCAAAGGATATTAGCAATACAAATCAATTATATACATGGGATTGAACCTGAAGCTTGCAATAGAATAATTGATACCTACTTGTGTCGTGTAACTCTGAAATTAATTCTCTGAATTGCTAATTTGAACTTTCGCAATATTGAAAACAGGAACCAACTTTTCTTCTTCCAGGTTCCTTACAATTGCATGAAATTCCAAGCCATAAATAGCTTCACTTGGTTCAGATTAAACACAATCTATAAAAATGTCCAGCACAGCAAAGCCTGACTTCTGTAGCAGTATATGGACCAAGCTTGTCTATCTTGTAAGGAAATAAAATGTTGGCTCAACAAACACTACTACCAGTAATCCCCACAGGAGCAGTTCCCGTCTTTGAAATGATGATATCGCTGGATATCTCTAAGAATAATTTGCCTACCAAAGATCAATGATATAAATTTAGCAGCATTGTGGCAATCCCCACAGACTCTAAGGTTCTTGACCACACGAATTGTTGTTCCAGGGGGAGTATTCAGAAGCCCAAAAGCAATGGCCAATTTCTCACTGTGATATCTGAGAATGATTTCTTTCTCTTCATCTTCCATGTCTGCATGAAAGACAAGAGAAGTATCAGGTACATACCCAACCAGCTTCAATTCTTCTACCAGCTCATCAAGCGCATGGTGCAATGCAGTAGAAGTGGAATGAACTCCATCCCCCGAGAAAAATTCATGTACAACGTTGTTGACCTCTATCGAGCTACAACCAGGAATCTTTACTGCTCCTCTATCTTTCATCATTTTTCTTAAGAAATTCACATCCTCCCACCTTCCTGATCTTGCACACAAGTTTGAGAAAATCACATAATCCCCACCATGAGAGTCATCCAGTTCAAAGATTCTCTGAATTGCTCGCTTTCCCATTTCAACATTGCCATGACTGCTACAAGCAGAGAGCAATGTGCGCCAGAGAATGGGTGTGGGCTTAATTGGTAGTTCATCTATGAACTTATAGGCCTCATCTAAGCGTCCCGCTCGACCTAGCAAATCCACCATAGACCCATAATGCTTGATGCTAGGAACAATCCCATACTTGTGAGTCATACTATGGAAGTACTCATAACCTTCCTCTACCAATCCATTGTGACTGCATGCGTACAAGATACCTAAAAATGTTATTTCATCAGGCAGCACTTTTGCCTTCGTCATTTCTTCCAACATTGATATGGCTCTGAAACCATGCCCATGAGTTGCATATGCAACAATCAGTGCTGACCAAGCCTGTGTGTCTCTTACAGGCATGTTCTCAAATACCAAAACCGCATCATCCAGGCTTCCACATTTCGCATACATATCTATAAGTGCAGTATTTACCTTTACATATTGATCAAACCCATTCTTCTTAACATATTCATGTATCCACCTCCCTAAGTCTAATGCCCCCAATAAAGCGCAAGAAGAAAGGACAACAAGCATGGTGACATCAGTTGGCTTAAGGTCAGTCTTCTGCAATTCTCGGAACAAGGACAAGGCCTCATTGGGTTGACTATTTCGAGCATAACTTGTAATGATTGCATTATATGTAACAACACATGGTTCACTAGTCTTATCAAACACCCGTCTAGCAGCATCTATGTCATTACACGCAGTATACATGTTTATGAGTGTTGGACATACATAAATGTTATCACTAACTCCAAGTTTGATAGCAAAGCAATGCAATTGTTTACCTTCCACCACGGCTTTGACCCTTGCACAGGCCTTGAGAAGGGAAGAGAAGGTATAATCATCAGGGAGGACGCCAGAGCATAACACTTGAGTGAAAAGCAGGAGGGCCCCAAGTGGGTTATCAAATCGGGCATAGCCACGGGCCATGGTGTTGAAAATGACAATGTCTGGTTGGGGAATTTGGTCGAATAAATGGTGGGCGTGATCCATGGTAGCGGTTGTAGGCTTGGAAGTGCAGAAATTGATGAGCTTGGTGAGGACAGAGATGTCATGCTGGAGATGGGTTTTAATGGTATAAGCTTGGATTTGCTTGACCTGTCTCAGAGAGGAGCATTTGGGTATTAGAGAGAGCAGGTAAGGTAAAGGTAGGAGTTGGACTTCGTTTCTTGGAGTTTCTGTGTTGGAATTTGTATAAGGAAGTGGGCTTAATTGAAGAATGGGTGCCGCCATTGTCGTGCTTCAAGTGCTTAATAGTGTCTATTTGTATGTGCATCTGAGATTGTGGAAGATGATATCTTACTGCCACTCTCCAGCCACCATAGGGAGATGATACGGCAGCGTTTCATGTTCAGGATCCTTGGCCACAGGAAGTCTTGAACATGTTCAGAGTTCGAGCCAATTTTGAATAATCTTCAGTGGACCAAAGAATAGCTTAGCTGATCGTACAATATCCACATCCAAATTTAATATAAACTATAAAAAAAAATGTATATAATAAATTTAATTTTTTTTATCATTAAATGGATCAAATTAAATTTTTTTATTAAGAATATTAAAAATTTAAATTTAAATTTAAGACTTCAAACTTTTTTGAGAAATATCTTGTTCAATTATATATGCATGTGCTTTTATATATATAATTAATTAATTAATTAAAGCATGAGTCAATAGGGCAAACAAAGTTTGTTGGATATATTTTGAATTAGAGGTATGGTCTATCTTCTTCAGGCCAAGAAGCTATTGACTATGCAGTGTTTGTGCTATGGTGATTATGAAAAGTGAGTAACGATAAATTTTTTTTTTTTTTATAATATTACATGTGTATGTCATATTACACTGATCTGATAAGTATACGTAATTTTTATATTTTATTTGATATAAAATTAATTTATTTTATTTTTTTAAATAAACTTAAAAATAGTAAATTTGTACACATGTTATTCATATATTGATTATTCTTATATAATATGACATACAATAAAATATCTAAAAAATTTCTTTTAAAAAAATTTGAGGATAAGGATTGGACTATTTTAAATATTATTCACTGAATATTCCTAGATATTTTCTATTATTGGTGGTTAGATTAGAATCATTAGATCTTGTTTATTTGTAGGCTTTGCCCTTCTTTTCTAAGTTGGTGTTTATGGGTCATTTATTTTTTTGAGGATTCTAGATATGCCGTATGTAGGTAGGTTCCTTTCCCTTGTACTATTTTCTTTTTAATGAAAAATAATTTATCTTTGTTAGCAAAATAAGGCATAAAATATTTTAAAACTACCATGTTACGAGAATATAACATAAATATTCAATTTTTTTTTTTCTTGAGATGAAATGATTTTAATAGTTAAAAAGTTTATAAAATACAAGACATTAAATATTAAAAAAGAAGTTATTTGCTTAAATTTTTTTTATAAACAAAAATTTTTATATATAAAAAAAATGTTCTCGTATTCTAGAATTTGAGAATATTTCTTAAATGATGTTAAAAATATTTTTTATATTGTAATATTTTTTGATGCTATATAATTATTTTATTTATATATATGTGATTATTATATTTAAAAATACATTGAATAATTAGGTATTTTGGTACTATCTAAAAAATATCCCGAGAATATTTTCCTCCAACTTTTATTATATTTCTATATCTTCTCGCCAAAAGAAAATATGTTTCTATTTCCACAAGAATACAGTATTAAATATTTTCCTTTTCTCTATTTTCATTGCTATGTGCCGTACAACATGCAGAGTTCTTTAGAGAGCCAAATGCAGTGAACACTAGCACCTCAATATAATGATATTCGTATAAAAGGGTATGAAAGAGACGAAAATGTCTTACCCCACCTGGATTTTTTGATTCCTCGGAGTCTCCGTTTAGGGTTTTTGCAGATATTTATTTTTCATCCTCACCCACCCTTGTCCTTGTCCCTTCACTCCATTTTTCCACCTCAAGAAAAAACAAATATATGTACTTTCAGGTAAGTGCATATAACCATATTCTTTTCAGTAATTTTATCAGTTGTCACTTTTATATAAATGTTTGTCATTTTGTTTTTTCCTCGTTTGCTTCAGTAATTGTTCCATTTATAACTCTTTTTGGTCCCCCACATGTATCTCTCACTGGGTTGCAGAACTGTTCTGTTTCATGGCCATTGAAGTGTAGGATAGAGGTCTATGGCTTTAATCAACTTCACTAAGGTTACTGCTACTGCTATTTGGTTTTGGCATTGTTTGAATTTCGAAAAGAAAAATTGAAAATATGAAAAGCTTGCTTGAAATTTTGACTTTGGAAAAAAAAAAAAAAATTTGTTTAATACCCATAATTTGTGCGTAGAAGCTCCTGAATTTCATTTTGTGCTCTGATTAAACTCATGACTAGAGACCCTTTTGATGTTTTTCTTTGGTGGTTGCTGTAACATTGTCAAAGATAACGTACCAAATAGAAGTTCCTCATGTTCGTCATTCACTTGTCACCCTATATGCAAATAATTTGCTTCAGACTGATATAATTCATCTTAAACAAGAACTGGGCTTCTTTTTATTTATTTTAACCCCAAGTGGTACGCAGATGAATTTTTTTTTACTCCAATGTCAAGTTGAACTCAGTTTGGTTTATTCTAAATCGTGTATGTGTCATTGACTTTACCAATTTTTCTGGTTTTGTGTAGTAATGTAAGACTTTTGTGCTGTAGTATACAGATATATTGTTTCTGAATTTGAGTTTAATTACTGCAGCAACAGTTTGGAGATGACAATGACACGGAGTCAGCATCGTAAACAAGGAAAGGGGTTAAGGAATTTTCATGAAAAGTTAAACGAGTCTAATGTGCAGCAGCAATTACTAAACAACCAGTGTGACACAGCAGCACATGGAAGGGATGGTGCTGGACGGACATGGTATAGCCAATATCATGAGGAGGCTCAGGGAAGGTCTCTCGAGGGAGGTGCTGATCACTTGTTGATTCTTGCCCAATCTGCTGAAATAGTAGAACAATCTGAAAACTGCTTCACTGGGATGTATAGGAATAACCAAAATACAGGTTGGTAAACTAAATATTTGAAGTTCATTACAATTGAGTCTACTCGGCATTAGTTGATGTTGTGTCCATTTTCATCAATGCAGGGTCAAATAATAGTGCAGTTGAGCAAATGTCAAAAGAAAATGTTATCAATGCAACTATTGATGGTTAGTGATACCGGTTCTATTCAAGTTTCCACATCAACTGTTAGAAGAATTTTCTATCTGTAACTGATTGTTTTGTCTATAGATCAGGAATGTTCTCAAGAACTACTTGATATGATGTCTGCTGATTCTCATGTAGGTATTCAAAGGAGTGGTTTTTCTAACGAAGTTAGGAGACCCCGCTTAACTCAAATAAGGAAGCAAGCTCGACAAAATTATATCTTGTTGGATGAAGAGAAGAGCGAGGATAGCCAATGTCAACATTTGGATGGAAAAGCAATCCGCTTGAGCCAAATGAAGCATAAAGCTCGGTGCATAGGTATAAATGATTTATCATCGCAAGAAATGGTTATTGGAGACAAAATTGAGCAGCCACCAGAAAATATAGTTCGATTGGGTCATATTAAACATCTAGCTCGGCTTAAAGGTCAATCAACAGCGAAAGAGGCAACTGAGCGACACATAGAAGGGCATCTGAATTGCAACAAATTTGAAGGTAAATAATCGGGAGTCTAATAGGGTGAAGAGAGGGGCAATGCTTGAACCTGGTGCACTTTGTTTATGTGGAATGCATTTATTTTTCAACTAAAAGAGTTTTGGAACCTATAGAAGCAGCTTGAGAACACTTTTACTCACTCAACTAATTTTTCCTTCAATTTCGTTGCACTAAAGCAGAGCAGTTTTCCGTTAACTCTTACATTTGTGCTCTGTTAATGTCCATGATTAAACCAGTGATTATCATTCCCCCAGATAATAAGAAGGAAAAGTTGGTTGCCAGGCAATTTGGAAAAGAAGTTATCTCTCAAACAGGTGAGGCTCTGTCTTCTATTAATGCAATTAATCTACACTAAATCTAATCATATTTCTCCAGATGGTTTATCCTCAAAATTGACTTTTGTTTATATTGTCACTGTTATTAGGGTTATGACCCATGTTTCGCGTGACTGTTAATTGATGGTTTCATGCATATAGTGATTACTGTGAGAAAAGTGCACATTGAGTTTCTATTTTTATTGGAAGTTACTTAATCTAGCAAATTTGTATGTTTGGATTGGTAAGATTACCTACATTTAGTCACGATCTGATGTTCTTTGGTCAAAAAGTTTCATTTCATTTTTTCCTAGGTTGTCTTGAAATTTGAAGTGGTATTTTCTTGTGTAGACAAAATCTTACTACATAATAAATTCTTAGGTTATTACATGGCAGGCAATTATTAGTTTCTTGATTAATTTTCTTGTATCTTGTGGAAGGTAACCATGTTGAAGTTGCTTCAAGAAAAGGTCAGAAAAGGATCCGGCCCAAGGGTGAGTTGTTTGTTATTTTTCTGTAAGGATACATATTTATCTTTTAATATTTTACTTATCTTGCACACATTCATGATCTTGGATGTGTTTTCCAGGTTCCAATCTCCCTGTGTTTAAAACTGTTGCTGCTGCCCATAATTTTCTCAGGGGAGTCGATCAACCTTCTGTTGGTATGTATGACAAAGTTTAGACCATTAATTTGAAGCATATGTTTTTATCCACTGAAATATTTTTTACAGTAGTTATTCTAGAGAAGCAACTCGACATGCATGCTAGCTCACAGGAAATTTATGATCTTCATGGTCAATATTTTTTTTTTTCNTTGTTATTTTTCTGTAAGGATACATATTTATCTTTTAATATTTTACTTATCTTGCACACATTCATGATCTTGGATGTGTTTTCCAGGTTCCAATCTCCCTGTGTTTAAAACTGTTGCTGCTGCACATAATTTTCTCAGGGGAGTCGATCAACCTTCTGTTGGTATGTATGACAAAGTTTAGACCATTAATTTGAAGTATATGTTTTTATCCACTGAAATATTTTTTACAGTAGTTATTCTAGAGAAGCAACTCGACATGCATGCTAGCTCACAGGCAATTTATGATCTTCATGGTCAATATTTTTTTTTTTCCATAATGAATATATAAGGCATCAAAATATCTTGATCTTAAAAGTAGAAATTATGCATTTATTTACAATTTTCTAATCAATATGGGACTGACAATGTCCAACAGTGACTAACTCTGAAACACAGAAGGAATTTAGCTCTGTGAAAGGAAGGACGCGTTTAACTCAATTGAGATGTGAAGCTCGTCTGGGGAATCAATCTTCTGTTATGGAAAGATGTACTGAAAATTAAAGGTATAAGTCACTCCTTTTGATTGAAGTGAAAAGTTAGTAAAAATTGTCATATGTATTAGACATGAATTAGCTGCCTTTCTTTTTCTTAATCTCATGACTGCAAAATATTTAGCAAAATTTTGTGTTGTCAAATTGTTTGAAGTAAATAGGTCCAGCAGATTCATGATTAATTTTCTTGCTTTTGCATGATAACACAATAATAGTTTCTATGACTCTCAATAATGAAGGAAGATATTTAGAGTTCCAATTAATGCGGCACAACCTTCTGTGGATAACTTTCTTAAGAATGAGAGATTCCAATGTAAATGATTTTGACAGTGTGCAAACATCTTCCTCTAGAATAAATGGACCCACACAACATTAAATGTTTTGTCTGTCAATAGAAGTTGATAGTTGTTAGAATATCACAAGTCTATAGAAAGGAGAACACGTAGGATACTTTTGAGGATGTCCTCGGAAGAACATGCCGATCAGATTTGTACGAGTAATATGCTTTTCCCTGTTAATGATGCTCTCAACTGATGGAAATCTTAGAGAAGTTCAATTATTTACCAGATTTTCGTACGAAAGACTCATTACAGCTTTTTCTGAACTGCAAATAGTGATAAATAAATCCAACTTTAAGCTTGCTAATTGTCATTATAAAAAATCTGCTTCTTTGCCACTGCCTCCTTTTAAGACCAGAACTACTCTTGCATATACTACGCTTAGCTTTTAATAAGTATCGCCAATGAGAAGCCACCCAACTGCCTATGCTTTCCATCCTCTGGGCCCTACATGTGGCAGAGTTCATGTCCCGTGTTTGTTCAAATAGCCTGTTCTTTTAACCACTTTGTCTGTTCTTAGCAACTGCATAGTCATCTCCTTTCTGTTTCTATTGTACCAATGCTTATATACACGTTGTGTTGTCCTCATTAGTTACTTAATTTGAAGCTTCTGAAATTTTTATGTTTTTGCTTCTTCCCTATCCATTGGAAAAAGGAAATCCTTTAAATCTCCGGATTTGGTTTGAGTTGTGAATTTATTCTTTTGGGCCTATGAAGCACCTGCATGGATATGTGACCATGTAAATTGATGCCGGCAAGGGACTCATATCCTGTAAGACTATTTAAGAATTCATTAGGAGCATGTGGTATGACTAATCTTTAACTTTATAACTATGTGCAGAAAGATAGCAATCTTATATTTCAAAATTTTGCCTGTTGGATCATTGATTGAGAGTTAAAACTGTTATAAAATCTTAGTTTGTGATGAATTATATCTCGAGTAACCACGAACCCCTGTTTGCATACTTATGAGCTTGTCAGTGATTTTGCATTTCTCTGCTATATATTTGCATTAAAAGAGCTTTTGAATTATTTTGAGATGTCTTCTCCTGATCCATATCCCATAAAAGTTTCCCAAAGTTTTACATTCAGTTTTCAGCTATATATACATGCACAGTTGCATATGCACAATTTTTTGATACAATGTAATGAATCTGAATTTTAGCTAAGTAATCCCAAGCTATGGCTTATAAGGTCCAGTTTCTATATAAAATCTTCACATGCTCTTCTGATTATGGTTAGGAATTCAGCTGTGGCATGGTGGAAGCGTTTTAGAGGTCCAGTACACAGACTAGGATGAGGCTCCTAATTTTTAATGCAGACATGAAAATTTTGCGCCCGGCTATCTGTCAGAGGTGCTGCCTTATATTTTGTGATTTATCAAAGACAATCTTTTGTATAGAAGTTTTCATTACAAGCTTCTAATTTGCTTTATGGTGTAAGGATTTCTCTTTTGAGATTTGAGAAAGTGACTTTTTAAGCTCTAATTAATGGAGACAAGGCTTGTCTTCTTCAATGACCTTATACTCCAATATGATGTTATAGTTGCTGCATAAATCCATTATACAGTTTTCAATTGTCACAGTTATTAAAATCGGTTGTCAAGACTTGGCATTATTTAGAATGTGAACTTTTATTGGTTTTCTTCCATTTTTGGCCTACCTTTTCCCCTTTCTTTCATTCTTTCTTTGGCATTTATCAGTTATTAGATATGAAGACGCAAGTGGAAAAAATGAAAGGCTTCGCTTCAATTGCTTCTGTGGTAGAAGCTACTTTCATATTTCCCACCGGTTTCTGATTTTGTCTATGTACTAATAATGATGCTGACTGTTTTGTAATTACTCATTAAATGAGGGGCATATTCCCCCGAAACTTACAAATCACAAAACTACTTGTAGTTTCAAGGCCATGCCTTAGTAGCATATTGAATTTAGACCCCTTGGCTTTCTGGATTTTATCGTAAAAGCCCCTATATTTCTAATTGGATATTAATCATGATCAAAAACTGTGTAAAAAGGTAAGCAAACAGATTAATATAGGACAAAAACAGCACATGTTATATCATATTCTCAAATTATAATTACAGAATCACTGAGACAAATACAGAACACTAGGGAGAATCTCAAGTACACCTTCATGATTTCTAGAGATGCTTAATGATTTGTCTCACAGAGATGAAAGTACCCAACACAGCAACAAAAGATCCCAAAATCAAAATGCTTATAATGACAATCAACTCTGGCCCCATCCTTTGAGCAGCTTTGTTAATCTTTAAGTAGCAGATGCAGGGTAGTAACATTGAGACTGTAACACACAAGAATGCCCCAATAAAAGCCATGATGTACCCAAAAAGAGGGATGAATATGGCCACAAGCATAGTGCTGACCACAATCGCTGTTCTTATGAGGATGCTGGTAGCCAAGCTCTTGTATAATCTGTCTTCAATGGCGTTCGCCAATGGCGTAACGGCAACTGCATACTTTGTGAAGGGATTGATTAGTGTTGTATAAATTGCTATGTGAGAGCTAATTTTGTTTATTGGGAGGTTTAATGTGATTTGGGAATTTAGATAGTCTCCAAACATCAGATAACCTTGGATGGCCATGGATCCATAGGTTATGGTGGTTACTATAAAGCACATAAGCAAAACCTGCAAAGGGAAACAACACAAAGTGTCATTTTCATGGAAGCTCAATTCTATTTTAACATATCATCTTTGTCTCAAGCTTCAAAAACATAGTAAAATATTACGAGCACTACTTCTTACCTTGGGAAATCGGCTTCTGTCTTTCATGGAATTGCATAGTGTGGGAAAAACAGTGTGACCACAGTAACAAAATGTAAACAAGCTTACAGCAGTAGGCAATCCTCCCAATTTCACAAGCTCCCCCCTCTGATGAAAACCCACACCATCAATAGCGCCAACCCAGAAAACACTGCACACCAATATAAAAGAGGCCACCACCCCACCAGCAGAAACATATGCTAGCAATCCCAAGCTTCTCAACCATGTTGTTGGCAATATTACGAGTCCAGCAATAAGCACAAAACCCTTTTTCCCTTCAATTCTAAGGCCACCAATTTTGAACATCATGTTTGGGAATAACTTGTTTAAATTGTCACCTTCTAATATCAGAAACTCCACTACCACTAAATAGATCTGAAGGCAAGTAAAAAATGTCACCAAAGCTCTTCCCTTTTGCCCATAAGCTAGCTCTCCAATATCAAAGTAGGTTCTGACATGTGGCCTGCCATCCATACACCTTTGCATAAGCAAAGCTGTGTACCAACAGACAATTGCAACCAAAAGAAGGAGTATTAAGCTCAGCCACCCTCCTTGAGAAACTGCATATGGCATTGAGAGTATTCCAATACCTTAAAAACCAGGTTCCCATGTTAGAACTATGATTACAAGTTAAAACAAATGTATATATATAGGTCAAACTAGGCATTCATATTTTGATTAATAACAACATGATGTAGTAAAATTAGCATTGTTAGTTTGCACTATTGAGTTGTGTCTTCAGATATTGTCCTTAAAAAGCACATCACATGGAATAGTGAAATTTTTCCTTAAAGTTTCTAAGATTGATATGAGATTCCGTGTGCGTGATGAATAGAGGTATCAACTAGCATGGTGGGCTAAACTGATTTGTTAGCCATATTCTAAATTTATGTCAACATTGCTCACTAGTAAATATGTAGCTAAGGTGGTAATCTTTATGTGAGATAGAAAATATATTTTGTGTCAAATAAAATGTATTGTTGTGATCGTGATGCATTTAATTACCCAAAATAACAAGGAAAAATGCCTTTCTTTCCAACTTGTTTTGGTTGGCAGGCAACAAATTTTTTTTCTTTTTTTGCTAAGAGAAGGGAGGAAGAGAGAGAGACCTGACATGCCATTGATCCCATTGAAACAAGTTCTGAAAAAGGTGGTTCCTCTGCTTGGTTGCTCTGTCTGAGAGCCTTGGTTTTGGCTCTCAATGCACTCTTCAGTTGGGCAACCCATGCTTTCTTTCCTGATACTATCTTTTGCTGTAAAGTAGACTAGCAGGTTGGTGACTTTGAAGTGATATATTTATAGTAAAGGAGGCCACAAACAAAGACATTGACTGGCTATTGTGATCACACCAGTACATCACCAGTTAATTAGGTTACGTGTTTAAGTGAAATTATGTGGAAGATAAAAGCAGGTTTTTTGGAAATTTATTGGAAGATGAGTAGGTACCCATAAACTCCAACAATATATTGAGAGCTACATTCCCTTTTCCCCCCTCTAAAGGAGCCATGAATAATTCAGTCTTGTAAAAGAAAACCCACTCACTCTTATTCCATAATCACTGCTTTATTTGGGGCTTTGGTTTCTGATTCTATTGCAGGCTCCTCCTCTAAGTGGAAGTGTCACTTCCACTTCTCCATTTCTCTAGCATGCATGTTTTTATTTGTCAAAAATTTGAGGAATTTTTACTTTTTATTAATATTATACTGCTCAACACTCTCTGAAAACTATGCAATAAGACAGAGTGATGAGACTATTATTTTCATCAACGTCTTTCGTCAATTTTCATCAAGGAAAGAAACATATTTGAACATTTAATCTTGGCATTTGAAAAAGATAGTTGACTTAAAAATAGTATTCTCTGCAAACTGATCTCTCTTCACATTACAAGGAGTCGTCTCCAATTATTTTCCATACGTATGTATACAAAGGAATTTCCACAATAGAAAAAGACTTTAACCCAGAAATAGCATATTGCTTGACTTAACATGGCATATTCATGCAAGAGTCCAAGTCAATTGCACGTCAAACTCTACAGATGGACTCGTCTCCAATTATTTTCCATACGTATGTATACAAAGAAATTTCCACAATAGAAAAAGACTTTAACCCAGAAATTGCATATTAACATGGCATATTCATGCAAGAGTCCAAGTCAATTGCACGTCAAAGTCTACAGATTCCATTTGAAAAGCTCCTGCTCCTCGTCTAAAGCTAAGCATTTGAGAGCGATGAGCAACCGGAAAAAGTTTGTGATGTCAATTATTTATTGGTGCAAATTAATTGCATATCAAAGATTGGAAAGTTTGCACCATATATATTGAAACACTGGTGATGATATTTGTTATAAAATAAGAGAGGTTTTGTTTGTTTGTTCTTTCACATCTTCTTTTTAGACTAAAGCAATCCAACTTAAGCTTGGTTTCATTTGCAATGTCTAAAAGGTTTAACTGACATCATAATTCACAGGGAAAATTCAATGTTATATGGTTAAAAGCACGGGCTAATGTCACTATCCTTCTCAGTTCTCACCATTAAATAGTTCAATGTTGGAGAGACATATCAAGAAAGGAAATATCTTAGGTTCATTTGACAAAATGGTTAATGTTCAAAAACAAATGAAAAGAATTGGCTCAGTATGTGTTTGGCTAAGCATTGTGAAAATTGGTTTTGAAAGAGTCAATTTTATGTTCGAAAATGTTATATAGAGAGCGATTTTGTAAGAATCAAATTTTGTTTGGATAGTATGACAGAAAATGACCTTTCAATATTAAATTATTCAAAAGAAAAATATGAAAACTTTGAACAACAATTATAAGGGAAATTTAGTAATCTTTCACAATAATGCAATTTCTTGGGCCAAAACCTAGTTTTGGGGACCCCAATCTCAACTAAATATGCTATGTCAAACTGCAAAATATTATATTTAGATTTTGAATATAATCAAACTTTTGAGCCAATTAAAGAAATTTCAAAAGCAAACAGAGAGTCAAAAGTCATTAAGTAAAGGTTTATGAATCATTTTTATTTTGAGTTAAATACTTTGTTTGTCGTTGAATTATTTTTTAAATGTCACTTTAGTTTTAAAATAATTATTCTGCCTACCAAATTAGTTCTTTAAGTGATCATTTTTCGTGCTACGGATGATTGATTTGACGGATAATATGATTATTCGAAGATTAAAGTGATACAAAAAATAAATCAAAAACTAAAGTGACATTTGAAAAATAATTCAAAGACCAAAAAATTATTTTACTCTTTTATTTTTAACAAACCCTCGTATATATGAAAACTTTTTGCACCCTTTGTACTCATTGAAATCAAGCCTTAGAGTTAATAGTTTCGTAGAATACATTGGTGAATGATTGAAAGCAAAAGTCCGATAAGAAAAGACCAAGATTGATGAGGAATAAAAAATTACTGGTAGATATTAGAGGAAACCTTTATATTTGTCTCCATAAAAGGAAAGAGGGTAAGTGTAAGATGCTAAGCTACATTTTGATTAGCCTTATTGAGTTAGTTATCTTGATTATTGACATAAAGGAAGACTAGCTAGGTAGACCAATATAGCAATAACTTTTATTATTTTGCTAACGGTGGAAGTCTACATGCATGACTAATAATTTCGATCACTAACAAATGTTAGTCTAGTTGAGAACAAATGCAATCTGGATATTTGATATTTAGATTAGCTATTGAGATGCTAGGGAGTACTCCTCAAGTTTCACCTTTTACTGTGTTCCCTAGACCCTATCAACAAATTAGTTTTAGTTTGATTCTAAATTACTGTCAGATAAAATCTAAAGCACTATTTCAGTGAGGTTGATTATTTAGATCCATAGATAAGAGAAAAAAAACCTATCCATTGGCCATATATATACAAAGAATTGTTATAGTGTATCAATAAGGTTGGTTCAGCTGATAAGAATTGAATAATTTTGTTTGTAAACTCTAAGTTAGAATTACACTGCGAGCAATCTTCTTTTGATAAGCAATCTGTAAATATCGTTGTAAGCTCTAGTTAAAGTCTATGACATGTTTTAGCTTTAGAATGAGGTAGTCTCCCCTCATCCTAATTTTTGTCTACCAAAATAAAAGAATTGTCACAGTGTATTCCACCATTTGCATTATCCCCTATCCACACATCAAATCAAGGATTTTACCATCACAAAGGCTGCTTAATGGAGAATCTTTAATTGGTTCACAAAGAAACCAAATGACAACACACAAGGACAGAGCGTGTCTATAGGCTAGCGTGCAAGTACACATAAGCATGTTCATGCCCCATTACTGCATGCCAGCAGTCCGCAACACATTGGAAAATATATATATATTCAAGCATGGAGCACATTTTCAAAATTGAATCCAATAGAAATGGTTAGGAGAAGATTGATATTGATGCGTAAAATGAGAGACCTTCTTCAAACAGCTGTCTAATACTATACACTCTTTTAATAAGTGGATGATGACTGTTACCAATTACCAACCACTCTGCTAAATCAGTCCAATGAAGGTCGCTCTTTGTTGAATTATGCTGTGTTATTTATAGAATAATAACTTTTTTCTATTTATATTTATGTACTAATTAGACTAATAAAGTGGGCGGCTTTGGTAAGTGTTTCAAAAGTTGTAGGTACTGCCACTTAAAGATTTTTTGTTAATATCAACTATCAAGTTTCGATATACTCACTTTTTGTTCTTTTTTTTATGTGTTTCACGTCTGCTTCTAAATAGGAAAACTCTTCATTAATTTTTTTGGGCCCATGCCGAATAAGACTGGACTTGTTAGATATTAAGGAGGTTGAGTGAGCACCATGCCGAATCTCTACCAAGGAACTAAATGTCGTGTCGAGGTACCGTTTCGATCATTTAAGAAATGGAAACGTTTCAGAAATTTTATAGAAATTTCGTGGAAACGAAAGATTTTTTAAGAAACATTTCAATTATTTTTAAGTAATATATATTTTTTAATTTTAAAAAATTGTAACATAATATTATTGGTAGAGATATATAAAATTAGAGAGTATAACATTAAATAATTACATTTTTAAATAAATAACATTAATATAATCAAGATTTATAAGTTTGACAACATTTAGCATACATAAAATTTAATACAAAATAAATATGATATTCTAAGTCTCAAATTACATAATACATATTATACTTTAAGTTTTAAATATTTTTAAGCAATAATTTTTTAATTTAAAATTTTTTAATATAATAATGATAATAAAATTATATAGAATTAGATAATATAATGTTATTATACTATTTTTCCCCAAAACACAGTCGTTTTGGCTGTCTTACTCTCTCACTGTTCATTTCTTGTACCCATAGAAAACCTCTTCCATTTTCTTAGGAGTCTTTCTGTGCTTGGGAGGCATTGTAAACTAAAATCACTAGAAATTGCATTTTAGGAGCATGCAAACAGCAATTGGAGTCTTTGGTGGTGAAACATACAGTAATGGGATTAATGCACCTCCTCTGATTAAGGAAAATGTGGGAGGCAGTGGCCGTCCTACAATTTCAAGTCTGAATCGCCCACCATTTATAGCAGTGGAGCTTTGCTGAGAGCATTTGGTATGTAATGTTGATAATGGGATGACGATGTCGTTTGAGCTACAAACCCAGTTGTGTTGAAGGACCCGAAGATTCATATTCCAAGCTTTCATGGGTTGAGGTCTGGTAATTCTCTCTCTCTACTACATCTTTCTCTCTTTTCCTTTGCTATCTGTTTCTCTCTCATCTCCTGTGATTTGTTTCTCTCTCCTCTCTTGTGATTTGTTTCTCTCTCTTCCCTATGATTTATTTCTTTCTCTTCCGCTTTGATCTCTGTCTCTTTCTCCCTCTGCAATCTATCTCTCTCTCCCTCCCTCCCTCTCTTTGGCCTCTATCCCTTGATTCTTTTTCAGTTTGTTTCGTACCTCTCGTGGAAATTTCGTGTGTTTATCTCTATTTCCTCCGAAATGAACCGAAACATGCCTGTTTCCATGGAAACGGCAGAATTTCTGAACTGGTCAAGTGTTTCGTGTCGTACACAAGGGAAACGGAAAAATTTCGTGCGTTTCGTACGAAACGGCACGACATTTAGTTCCTTGATCTCTACCATTTCCTTCTCATCCACTTTGGCAAAATATGAGTTCACCAGGTACTAGCAGCTTTATTGGGGAATTTCCCATCTCAATAGGAGCCATATTAGCAGCGCTTGGGATGATTTTGGGCCCGGCGTATTCCCTTGGGCTAGCAGTTTTGAGAGCAATCGTCAATTATTGTTGTTCATATTTTGAGATATCTTTGTAGTATTAGTAAATCAAGTATAGAACATTGACATGAAGTTGATTATATTTTGAGATATCTTTGTAGTATTAAAAATTATAGTTTATTTTATAATAAATATTCAGTTGTGGTTGAAACTTGAAACTTATGCTAATGTTGATTATAATATATCAGGGTTTTTGACATGAATATTATACTTTACAAATAAATTTACACATCTATAATAATTTTAACTTAATTATATAAATATTACAGTTTTAAAAAAATTAAAAATGAAAAAAAAGCTTTTCAAATTTGTGAGGACCACCAGATGCGCCAGTGGCCACGAGACGTGTCCATTCTTGTCCCTTACTCTCCTGTTTTTTAGAGAGAGACTGAATTTTTAAAAGGAAGAGAGAGATAAAGAAGAGTGTAAGCAAGATAAACAAATATCATTGTTCCCAATGAAAGAGGAGAGAGACATGGGTATGGTGGAGGGGATGAAGGAGAGAGGCAAAGGATTGTGTCATACATGGACACGCCATTGGCTATTGGCCATGTGGCCACTGGCTCGTCTAATGGTCCCCACATGTCTAAAAAGGTTTTTTTGTTTTAATTTTTTAAAAATTGTAATATTTAGGTAATTAAGTTAGAAACTGTTATAATGTGTAAATTTGTTTGTAAAGTGTAATATTCATGTCAAAGATCCCAATATATCATGTGACTTTCTTTGTAATTTTGGTTATATATTTACTTTAGATAGTTGTGCATTTTGTTGGAAATCCAAGAAACAACAAGTAATTGAAAACTCAACCATAGAAGATGAACACCCTTGACAAATTCACCTAAGGTGTAGGTACATCTATTTGAGGATGGGTTTCCTAAAACTCCTAATGAATTCTATAGCTTTTAAGAGTGGGGTGTCATAATTACAAGAGTACCCTTGACATATTCACATATATGAGTATTGTGAAGTGTGGTCGCTTCTATGAAAATAATGGCTTAATTCTTGAATAATACTCATGAAACTAGGATAATGCACAAAGACCTATTGTATTTGGATTATTATTTGTAAGATATATATCTTGTCTCATTTAAGTAGTCATAGTTTAAGGCAATAGACAACTATTGCTCTGAAACAAGTTTATATTTTTACTAAGTAGAGGTTCAAGACAATGCTTTCTCTATTATGAATAATAGTTTATCTCTACCAAGTGTCTATATGTTTATGTTTATGTGTTTATTTTAATAAAAATAAGTGGGGGATTGTTGGTATTTTTATTAAAAATAAATAAATATATATATATATGTACATTCACCTTCATGGTTCTAGCCATGGATCATAATAATGGATATTATATCTATAAAAGCATAGAATCGAATCACATAAAAAACCAATCCGTTGACCACTTTAGAGTGTGTTTGGATGGGGTATTTGTATAGTATAATGTATTTGTAGAGTGTAATTGAAATGCTAATTTTGAATTACCTTGTTTGTGTAATTTTTTAAGGTATTTTTAAAATTCAAGTGTATTCTTATAGTGACTTTCAAAGTCTCAATATAGTGTATTTCAAATTCACTCAAAATAGAGTGTATTTCAAATTCACTCTATCAACCCTCTTTCTTTCTCCCCCAACACCCCCACCCAACTCCCAATTTTTTTTTACTGATTTTTCTTATATTAAAGCATTTCAAAAAATGATGCAGAGTGGTGATGAAGGAATTTGCTAAGAAGCTAGAGAAACTACCAGAGGATCTGCTAGACTTATTATGTGAGAATCTTGGACTAGAGAAAGGGTACCTCAAAGAGGCTTTCTATGGATCAAAGGGACCAAATTTTGGACTATATTTTTTTTTCTTATATTTTTCTTTTATTGATTAAAGAATGTGATTTGAATGGATTTTGTAATGTTTATCAATAGTTTTGAATATTGGTGTTAAATTACTCTTTTTATAATAGAGTGTATCCAAACAAGATATTTTATAAATACATGTATTTGAAATGCTGTATTTCAAATACATGTATTTGAAATACACAATAATTTGGCAAATACCTCATCCAAACACAACAAGGAGAAGATGAACGTTGGCTAATAAAGGCCTTTAAAGCCAATTACATGAGCCATATCATGGTTTAAAGCTGATTTACTAAGCCATCAAAGGACAAACGGATCAGCCATGATATGGCTCATGTAATTGGCTTTAAAGGCCTTTATTAGCCAACGTTCATCTTCTCCTTAAGTGGTTAACGGATTGGTTTTTTATGTGCTTTGATTCTATGCTTTTATAGATATAATATCCATTATTATGACCCACGGCTAGAACCTAGAAGGTGAATGTACATATTATACTATTATATATATATATATGTGTGTGTGTTCTTCTATAATATGTGACTACATACAATCTAATTATATTATGTGCATACTCTTTATTTACATTGTGTGAGTAAACAATTGGGTAGATATTGGTATTGGGGCGAGTCATTCCTCTTATTTATGCAAAATATTAGAGGATAAACGGTGTGGTCACTAGATTGTTATATCTTGGAGACAACGCGTCTATTACTCGTTGCACCTGTTGGAGATACTAAGAATCACCTGTGAAAGACGTGAATTTTTTTAAAGAAAACAAGATACCCATATCTCATTCTAGTGTCACGTCTCTAATTTTCTCATACATATAGTTATTATTAGTATTTTATTTCATTTTTGTAAACTTGGGAACAACACATCACCACTTCCGTCAGTGTCTCAAGCGACATACTAATAGAAGGATTTAATTGAAGGGGTGGTGGCATGATCTTTGGGCTGCATCAATGTGGTTTTAGTGCTTGAATGTATTATTTTGATGGTTCATGCTTGAAGCACCCCCTTGGTGATTATAGATTTTTAGTTTAGTGCTATAAAACACCTGTTAGATTTTATAATTTAATTGTTCATGTCATTTCTTTATTTCCTATAATTCTAACTTCCTTTCTTGTTTCTTTCTTTCTTTCTCTAATTAAACATATATCATTTATCTAATTAGTTGAGCAATTAGAGTTTTACTGCATAAGCAGGCTCTGAGTTATTACTACATTCAATCATTTAAGATATGTTTGAGCTTTGGAGTACACAGGTCTATGAAGTCTCCTTCTTCAGCCCCTATAGCCTCTTTTATCTTTTAAGCACACTTCAACCGAAAAATAAAAAAAGCTAAATTTTGTACTGCAAGTCACATGGGAGCTTGGAGAGAATCTACATATGAAACATTGGTGTATTTATCTCCATATCATTAATCAATATGGTACATATTAGAGTTGCTGAAATCATTCTTTATAGAAGCTTTAAGTACACATTTATGTCTTCTACATATGCTTTACTATCTGTCTCACAGAGTTATAGGTACCTAATACACCAATGAAAGATCCTATTAGTAAAATCCCTATAATTATGATCAACTCTAGCCCAAATCTTTGGGCTGCTTTATTTATCTTTAGGTAGCACAGGCAAGGCAGCAATATTGAGACTGTCACACCTAAGAAAGCACCAATAAAGGCCATAATGTATCCGAAAAAGGGAATAAATAGTGCCACAAGTACAGTGCTGATCACGATTGCTGTCCTAATAAGGATGGAAACAGGCCTGCTTTTGCTGAAAAGCATGGTGTCCTCAATGGCTGTGGCAATTGGAGTGACTATTACTGCATACTTAGTGAAGGGGTTAATTAATGTGGTATAAATAGCTATCTTGGTGCTTATTTTCTTTATTGGAAGATTTAATGTCACTTGAGACTTCAAATTTTCTCCAAACATCAAGTGGCCTATAATGGCCATGGATCCATAGGTTATGGTGCTTGAGACAAAGCAGACAAGTAGAACCTGCAATGGAAAACAAAATAAGTGACACTCCCACCTTATTAAAGATAATGGTCAAGTTTCAGTAGCTTCATTACTTGGGTTTGAAGTAATATTTAGTCATATTACAGGCCAAGGCCTTCATGAATTTTGGTTTGAGTTTATTTCACTTAAAAAGAATGACTTTTTTACCTTGGAGAATTGACTTCTATCTTTCATGGAATTGCGTAGTGTGGGAAATACCGCGTGACCACAATAGCAGAATATAAACAAGCTTATAGTAGTAGGCAATCCTCTAAAATTCAGTAGCTGGTCTCTTTCATGAAACCCCACACCATCAACTGCACCAACCCATAACACACTGGAAACCAAAATAATGGGAGCTAATACCCCACCAGCAGAAACATAAGCCAAAACTCCCAAACTTCTCAACCATGTTGTTGGCAATATCACCAGGGCAGTGAGCAGGACAAAACCTTGTTTACCTCCAATTCTAAGGCCAGAAACTTTGAAGTTCAAGTTTGGAAATAGTTTCTCTAAATTGTCACCTTCCAATATCAGAAACTCCACTGCAACTAAATACAGCTCTAAATACAAGAAAAGGGATACAACAGTTCTTCCTTTGTATCCAAAAGCAACCTCACCTATGTCAGGGTAGGTTTTGATTAGTGGATGTCCATCCATACACCTTTGCAGAAGTAACCCTGTGTACCAACACAAAGTTGCAACAAAAAATAGCAGTATTAAACTCAGCCAACCCCCTTGAGAAACTGCATAAGGCATTGAGAGTATGCCAACACCTAAAACACCAAAATAGCCATGTTAGAATATCCTAAACATAGTGTTGGAACATCTCCAATCAGTGATAATCCAAGATTATCTAGTCTTTTAGTGGCTTCATTATGGTATAATTTGTGTTCTTTATGAACGATGGAAAAAAATCATATAGTTTGGTCAAGATGGCATTGAAACACAAAAGAAATCAGAGAAAAATTAAAACTAGATGCAGCTATTGATGGAAACTGTGGAAAGGCAATCTTGAATCTCCTCCTGCATTTGAAGGCATGGAAATCTAAAAAGAGAGAGATAGACCTGACAAGGCATTGAGTCCATTGAAACAAGTTTTGAAAAAGGTGGTTCCTCTTCTTTGTTGATCTGAATTTGGGATTGAGAGTTGATTTTTGCTCTCCATGATCTTTGATTTCAGGGTAGCCAATACTCTGTTGCCCCTAGATTATTTATACTTGGTCACATATGGGTAACAGGATTGATGTCGTAACAGGATAATCAATAATGCATGCATTTATGTCAAAGGGCCAAAAGAAACATCTGGTTCTTGAAAGAAGATTGTGACTTAGTGAGCTTGAGTAGATACCCATCATCTTCAATAATAAATTAATTAATTAATTAATTAATCAATTAGGTAAGTTATGTCTTTGTAGGGCAACAATTTTTAGATAACTCCACTCACATGTCATGCACTTCTTTATAAGGCTTTTGTTTCACTTTCAGGGCTATTTTCCAAGGAGACGTGAGCATTTCTACTTAGGCATCCTTCATGCATACCTCATTTTCATATGATGAATTTGCTCTTATTAGGTAAAAATTTTGTGACATCTGATAAAATAAATTTGCTCATTAAGAACTAGAATTGATAACATTTAGATGATGTTAATAGGAGGATATAGAAGAGTTCAAGTTATATAATAAATTTAATTTCTTTAAGCTCCAAAAATGATATTTTTCCTTTTTCTTTTCTCTTTTTCCCACCTCTTCTTTCAGCTGCATGATTTTCATGATCTTTTTTCCCCTCTTGCTGCTCATTTTGGTTTTGGGAATATTTCATCTGTGTCATAGTCTCTTGGCAGATACTTTTTCATCTAATCTCTTCACCAATGCCACTTTTCATTGGTTACACTCTCATCCCCTTCCTCATAAAATGCAGCTTTTTCATCTTTCAATACCCATTAGGGATTAAATCAAAGACAGGTTTCAGTCTTTTTAGATAATGATTTCAAGTGCAGCTTCAAGTTTGATGCAGGTCAGTGGACCAACTATAAGTCATTTAATTTATATAACTTGCTCTAGTAATTTATTGAATCATATTGTAATCAAATGTTATGAGGTGTGTATCTCAATCTACACCCTTTCCAATGTTACATCAAATTTCTAATTTAACAACATATGAATACATGCAGGGATTTGCCCAAAGTTGACAAATTTATATTTTAAAAGCTTCATCTAGTCAAATTATATGACAAAAAAACTCAACTACAAATATCTATGAGTTCCAACATAGTAAAAAACCAAATCACAAGGGTAAACTGTGATGAGTTTGGAAGAACTCAATAAATTCTCCAAATTAACATCTGTTTCTGTGTCCAAAGTAAGCAAACTAAACCTGCAAAATGTGGATTCATAACCAAACTTTCACATTGATCAATCAGTGTCAAAGCATGGGTACAATATTACCCCATATATCTCAAGGATATGACTTCCATGCTACAAGGGACTCAAATGTCACAACTGACAAGATCAATTAATGAGTTATGTATATTTTAATACTAATGAAACGGTTTGCTTTGGCAATACTAATGATATGTTCCAGGGCTCACCCACGAGATTGGGTCACCTACTAAAATAGTCAGCCCCACTTTACCGTATCACTTCAATTAATCTCGTAGGTAGAACTTTGAACATATAATCAGTATTGCCAAAATAAAGGATAAAACCCACCGTTTTACTATTATGGCCAAATTTCTATTTCCAATTTTCCTTTAAAATATACATAAATAAACCAAACTTGTTATGAACAATAACTCACCTAATAGAGCTTGACGCATGTGGCTCATTCATTGGTCTTGTCAGTTGTGGCATTTTAGTCGTTTCCATATCTCAAAATCAATAAACAAAATCATTTTCCAATTAGATAATCTTTTATGCTTTTGGTACACTGTGCTCTATAAAGCAAAAGCCATGCATTAAGCTTTACAAAGATAAGGGAATCAACTGGTTTCTTATTAAAATTTTGAAAGGGACAGAACTGCTTTCTATCAATTTCATTTCCCAAAAATTTTGATAATTACCTTAAAGTCTAATTGAGTTCTTTGACAATTCAACAGTTATAATGAAAAAAGATTGGTGAAGATAGAATGAAACTGTGGCATGGTGGAGCAATTTGGTGAGCATGAGATTTCTTCTCAAATTTGATGCAGACCTGTAGGCCAACGCATTAATAATACAGAAAGTGAAGGTTTAGATATTTAGCTGAAACCACCATGCAATTTCAGGTTTAGATGTCTTCTCCTCTCACACTAGTATGTGAGATATGAACTGGTATGTATAGCATATCTTCAATATCAAATATGAAGAATTCAAGATACCTATGTTTAGTATGACAATAAAAAGTAATTCAAAATATATATGGGATAATTAAGATTGAAGACATCTTCAATACTCAAATATCCTATATTAGTATTATAACAAAATTCCAAATATGGCTAAAATGAAATGAAGATTTTATGACTATAATGTTTGAGATAATATGATCTTTCTGTTTCCACCAAAGCAAAATTGACATAAAGAATAAAGCCGTTTGAGTTGGCCTTATCAGTATTTGACACCATGATTTGACATTATAGAATTACAAATCCCTTATCAACTTGGGTTATTAAAAGAGCTCTTTGTTGAAAAAGCTCAACAACAAGAAGCTTTTGCTAAGCAGTCACATTGCCAGATACCAGAAGGACTAGTATATTGTTCTTCAGAACTTATAGGTATATAATCCATTAAAAGTGAGTTAGGTGCTACACTTAGTTCTTTTATTGATGACCTCTGCTCAGTGAGGTAAATAAATTCATATGGTAAATTTTCTGTTCATTTGCATCCACATATATATTGTGTTTAGTGGGTTGATCTTCCCTTCAAACTATTCATCCTTGACTTTGGTAGCACTAAATGGATGTAGAGTCAGATGCCAGATTAATTGGTATTTGTATTAAAGTAATTCAGATTATGGATTAAACTCAAAAGGAATGAATATTCACCGTAGATTCCTTAGGTTTTAGGCACTAATCCATATTAATTCACTCACAATCACAAATGATTTTAACAGTACCTTCTTTTTCCTACATTGCTATGCTTTTCTTATTGGAATCTTAATCAGCTCCATGATGAAGAACAATGTCTTATGGACTCAAAACATGCAAGTCCCCAAGAAGTGGAGAGGTTATAAAGATGCTCCCTGAGTCAACAAGAAATGTCAAGAAAGGTATATGCCATAGAATAAGAAGCAACAGAGTTAATGCAATCCTTTTGCACAGTGATAGTGATGGCTCCAATGTTAAATTCTGGACAGATTCATGTCCTCTAATGCAAAGCCCTTTGAGATCCAAACATAGCTGCATGCATAGACAAAGCATGAATCCTCGAAGCAACTTTGTTCCTATTGGACTGTGTTACAGCATATATAAATTCTAAGTTTCAAATTGAAAACCTATAGTTTTAATTATTCCAGCAAATTGTAATTCTGTCCTTGCATTTTTTAGAACTTGAAATACAAAATAGAAGGGATAAAAAGGTTGCAAAAACTGCATGGTCTAATGAACTTTGATGACAGGGAAAAAATATAGCATGCCTTCCTTCACCAAATCAATTTTATTCCCACGTGCTGGTTTCCTTGAAACAAAAACTAAAAGAAATTTAAGCAACCTATACTCCAATAAATATGATAAAGACCATTTAGATCTTACATGATTAGTCTGATCTGATTGTATGTGCCATTGCCCTATCATAGTCTTAAAGCTTCAATCAGAAAAGAAAACAACAATTTTCAATTTTCTTGCAACATGCCTCTGTGCAGAGCATTAATGGTATGCTTAGGATTCTAAAGAAATAGATATAGGCTCACCTAACTTGCCCTGAGTGTAAGGGGATTTCCTTGAAAAGAGTTGCCCATCAAATAAGACTTTTGTTAGAAAGAGAATTCGAACATTAATAATGTAGAACCCTAACTTGGATCCTTTCAACCAAATGAGTCAACCTACGTTAGCATACCAATTTTTATTTGACACATAGGTGTGGCTTGAAAAATGATACTATCATACGATTCATACCATGATAGATGATATCACTTTATTATACATCTTTTACATGTATTAATGTGTACAGTTAAGATTTGACTAAAAAAGTAAAGCACGCATTAAAATGTTGATTACATAACTATATAAGTATAAAAATAATATAAAAGAAATTGTGTGAAAGTGTATATTGCTATTTGTGTGGCTTGCTTTATTAGAAGTTTTTTTATTTCTTTCATCTCTTCTATACTTAAAAAACCATGTTTTCATTCACATAAAAAAAAAAAAAAAAAACACGTTTTTATCAAAAGATTTTTCTTTTGGGTAGAATTTATAACAAAGTTTAAAATTGAGCTTGGAATTTGATAACATGGGCTGAATTATTTTTTGGCCATGTGATATATTTTTTAGGAAATTATTTTTAAATTCTAAAACTTGAGGGCAAAAATAATGAGGTGCATCAAGCATTTTATTTATTATAAAGTGCTTGAAGCATCATAAAAAATTACTATAATTAATACATTTAAATATTATGTGATTATTTTTTTATATATATGATTATTATATTTAAATATAAATAAAATAACTACATAATAAATATTTTGATTATTTCTGAAATTGTGTCAAGCACCTAATTATTAGAAATAAAATGTATACCTGTATGTCTTTTTCTTTAACTTCAAGAACTTGAGGATTATTTTTTTTAATTTTTTTTATTCTTATGGAAAAATAAAGCGGGAACCGAGCCGCGCAAAAAGTAACAGTGACCGCTTTCTCAACTCCAGAAAACCGAACCGGTTGGGACATTGATTGACCCGCGTCGAGTGCGCGTAAAAGGCTGGAAGCACAAGTTCCTCTTCCACCAGAGAGACCAAACCAGACGCAACGAGACAGAGAGGGCAAACTCTTCCAACATTGCCCTCTCCGTCGCCGATCTCGACAACTCCGACGCCGTCAACCTCCATCTCAGCTCCGGCAGCAACCACGAGGACACCTTCTTACTCAATCCAAATGAATCTCATCATCCTCTCCTCCCACTCCAATCCTTGAATTTTTCATGCGACGATCGAATGCACGCACTCGGGTCGATTCTAAACCGAAACAGATGGATCCGATTAAGCTTCAAATCCGTTCCAATGCTCGTCCCAATCTCTTTGCTCGCAATTCCAAGAGTAGCAGGTCCAACTACCTGATATTCGCTTCAGTTCTGATCTCGCTTGCTTTGTTTTTGTGTTTTGCGTTCTTTTCGGGCAAGAGTTTGCACAATTCTGTGAAGAGAAAGTACAGGATCATTATTGATGGAGGGAGCACGGGGACCAGAATTCACGTGTTCAAGTACAGGGTAGAAAATGGAAATGCAGTGTTTGATTTTGGGAAGGATGGCTTGGCGTCGATGAAGGTGAACCCGGGTCTCTCGTCGTTTGCGGTGGAGCCAGATGGTGCTGGAAACTCACTTGTGGAGCTGCTGGAGTTTGGGAAAGGTGAAATCCCGAAGGGAAGTTGGAGGGATACCGAAATTCGACTTATGGCAACAGCTGGATTGCGGATGCTGGAAGTACAAGTGCAGGAGCAGATACTGGAGTCATGTAGGAGGGTGCTTCATTCATCAGGGTTTAAGTTCAGGGATGAATGGGCTTCTGTTATTACAGGTACTCTTTCGTCTTCAACTTCTCAATTCTTTTTCCTTAGTGTTTAATTAAGGATGCAAGTAAGAATGTGCACCAACTGATCTTTTTAAGTAGCCAACATTGGTAACACTTATGAACATGCGAACCCAGTGGCCCTGCACATTATCAAATTCATTTAGAGATGAGGATTTTTTGTTCCCTTAAAAAATTTGTTTAGAGGATGAAAGAAACAGAATATGATATCCATGGGGTTGAACTGATGTGTAATACTAACTAAAAGCTTGGAGGAGGGCCACGAAACTACAAACACGAGAGTTTATTCAACAAGATAATTCAGTGTCCAAGAGATGTGATCGGAGAAGTATCAGCAAACAGGGGGAGCTCATTTAGTAGAGTGTAAACATGCTAAAGCGGCAATCTACCTTGACATCCCCTTTCACTTTTGTTTATTATTATTCAAGCTCCATACTGCAATTATTAATTCTCTTTCTTCATACATTGGGAGTAGCAGGTGATAAGCATGCAAATTCCAAACTCCAAATAATACTTCAACCTGTCATAGCTGCATGTTCATCGTGATGTTGTAGCGTTATGGTCATTTCTCTTGGCATTCCAGATAGAATCGTGGAGTTAATATCATAAAATTTATCATATATATCATAAAGGAGTTTTTAGGATGGGTAAATATTTAAGGCTCGAGAGTCAGATGATCTGTTCATGATTCCAGTTTCAAAAACAAAAAGTAGGAAATCTGTTTTTTCTATTTCAGATAAATTGATCTGTAAGGAAAAAGAAGGATATTGCAGATGAGATGGAAGGAAGTAAAAGGAAATATTTGGTTGCTAAAGAATTGGAGGAAAGTAGACTAAAATAAGATGGACTGGTGAAAGAGAATACATGTAAAGAAGGAGACTTAGAATTTACATAGTGGACCTAATTATTGCACCATCCCTTTCACATCTTTATGTTTTAATTTACAGCTTATCTTGACATCATAACTATGTTCAATTTGATGCTTCTCACTACCATAATGTCTATGTATATCTGCTGCTTTATTTCTTATGCTATAAGGTTGTTACAGGTTCTGATGAAGGAATGTATGCTTGGGTTGTTGCAAATTATGCACTCGGAACTCTTGGAGGTGATCCTTTGCATACAACTGGGATTATTGAACTTGGCGGGGCTTCTGCCCAGGTACGTCACCATCCCTGCTTACGTATTGTTCAAAATTTGAACTTCTGTCAGCACCAACCTGTTTTATGCCATAAACAAAATTATGGCTCAATTGCAATTGCTTTATGAGTCACATAAGCCAATAATTTAGTAGTAAGGTTTGCCATTCTACAGTGCATATGGTACCTATCAGAAATTTTCCTGGAAGATAGATTTGGTTCATAACCCTTGTCTCTTTCTCTCCATCAATCCAACTACTTAATTACTTAGCACACAAAAAGGAAAGAAAAGGAATTAAAAAAAGAAAATACTAATTTTGAGTTATAGCTATGCTGCCTTAGAAAAGGAATGTGGGACTAGGGAGGAGTGAGGCATTTTTTAAACACTATCCTCCTTGCAGTTAAGAATGCTAGCATTGTAGTGGCTGGTGTTACATGCATATAAAAGTATAGTCTGATCTGCAATGGATTGTTTGTCTTGTTTTCTAGTACAGTAAGTGAGGAAACATGTAGGAAGCTGTAGAATACAGGTACATACTTCAAGGGGTCTCAGCTAGTTAACTTTTGCTGTATTGGATTTTCAATCACTTGGCTTGGTTCTTACTACTGGCAGGCATCACATGTAGAATTTCTGCTTTACTCTTGTTTCAGGTGACCTTCATATCAAGCGAGTTGCTCCCATCTGGGTTCTCACGTGCTGTTAGATTTGGCAATGCCACTTACGCCCTTTACAGCCACAGCTTTCTTCATTCTGGCCTGGTATTTGCTGTGTTCAGTAGGCTCATTTACATGTTTTATTTGCTGCTGTTCTGTATGCTGTACCAAGGCTTACAAAGAATGATAATCCCATTTTGCTAGGCTGGTAATCGCAAAATCTTTGCTTTTTTGGATAAATGAATCAATATTATTATGAGAGGGAAAGAAGAATCACAACAATCTTTTTACTAATCTTTTGCTGATTTACCTTCTTGTCCATGTCAAGAATTTACTGGTTCTGACCATCCCTTTTAATGTAATGACATTCTCTTGTGAGATTTATAGATGACCATTTGTAAATAGATTAAAATAATCTGATACTGTTTGGAACCTTCTAATTGTTCACTTTGCAGGATGTTGCTCTTGACTCATTAAGGGAAGCACTTATATCTGGAGATTTTAAATTGGGTAATGACACATGCTGCATTCTTGGATTGATTTCGATGTCTTAAGTTAACTAAAAAGATCTTTGAACTCAATTATCATGCTAAACGTTGCTTTTTTATTTATGTATATTATTCTTGCAATAATGAAGTCTAATGTCCCTCCGGAGATTTATATTTAGCACATTTTATGACTTCTGAACATCTTTCAGAAACATGTTCTGTATGAGATATTACTGGCTTGATCTTCTATTCCAGTATCTTTTTTGGTTCAACATAAATTAAGGATAAAGATTAGCCTGGATAAAACATTCATGGAACATCCAGTCACAGTTTGGCATTTTTTTTCCTCAGAATTTGTAGGGATGAATAAATGAGTAATTATTATTTTCTCTTGCTGAACTCTGGGCTGTTAGATGCAGCATCATGATCCTAAATTCCTAATGCTAGGTTCCTGACTTCCTTTTTTTTTTTTTTTTTCCTCCTCAGAAGGACTTGAATACAATGTGATTCTATAGATATATACTTGTAAATTATTTTGGTGAACAATAAAAGCTTTTTTTAAAATAATAAAATTTTGAACATTCTTGCAGAGAACTGGTATGATACTTGACACTTGATGGCTGCTCACACATTGTTTACATTGTGTCACATGGAAATATTCTGCTAGGATTTTACATAATTGCTGTTGATTTTGAAAGGGATGGATACTGATTCTTTATCTTATCAGTACAGCTACTCAATCTCTTCAGAAGGGGCTGCCTTTAGACCCTTGTACTCCTAAAGGGTACTCTCATAATGTTAAGTCATGGAAGCTCTCTCCTGGTTCACCAAGTGAAAGGAGCCAATATATATCCACTATTCAAACGAGGGGAAACTTCGCGGAGTGCAGATCTGCAGCATTGATGCTACTACAGAAAGGAAAAGGTCATAATTACTATCACAAATTTATATTGTTGGGTTAGATTCTCTTTACTGTGGGATTTTCTTCACTTCTTTGTTTATCATAGTGAAGCTGGTTGTTTCTTTTTGATTGATGCAGAGCAATGTTCCTATCAGCGTTGCGACATAGGATCAACTTTCGTACCAAAACTTCAAGGGAAGTTTTTGGCCACAGAAAATTTCTTTCACACATCAAAGGTTTTTCTCTCTCTTCTTCATAATTAACACATCATGCTTTCTTTAGCATTGGACACTATGTAATTGTCTTGAATGGATGCCTGTGAGTAGATAATAATATTACCTTACTATCATTTCATTATATCTTCTTGGAAAATTGACATGCAGCATACTCAGTTCTACTGTTTCTAGTTTGGTACACCATTCTCCCACTGATTCTCGATTCTCTGGTGCTGTGTTAGTTTTTTGGATTGGGGCAAAAAGCATTTCTTTCTCAGCTGATGACTGCTGGTCAAGAATTCTGTGGAGGGGATTGGTCAAAGCTGCGGGAAAAATATCATTCCCTTGGTGAGGAGGATTTACTTCGGTATTGCTTCTCTTCATCATACATTGTCGCTCTGCTTCATGACAGTCTTGGAATTGCTTTGGATGATGAGAGGTATATTTTCTTATCCACCTGTTGACATATTTGAATACAGGGAGACTAATAATATCATTGGCATTGATCATTTAGTCCCACAAGAAACATAGACTTTATGATGTCTGCATGGATATGGTCTTCAATGTGGTCATGTTAAGATCAAATACAATCCAGTTGTCACGTATAACCCCACTCATGGCTGGGTCACCATTAGATCTTCCCTACTTCTATGTCATCCATCCAGAATTATATTTTAAGCTGAAAGATGAATTAATGCGTGACCCTTAACGGCCCTGTTAAGAATGGAGCAGAGTGCCTATAGTTTAACGGCTCCAGTTGAAAAATAAATTTTCCATTCAATGTTTTTATGCATGTTTGTGTGTCTACAATTTGTTGAATCCTATTGACTGGAATTTCTATTCATCAGGATCAAGGTTGCTAATCAGGTGGGAAGTGTTCCACTTGATTGGGCTTTGGGAGCTTTTATCTTGCAAACCACAGCTGATTCAGATGTACCGCACCCTGACTGGATTGCCACCATTATCAGTGATGAATCACCTACACTCCTCTCACTTGTTGTCGTTTTTATATTACTGGTGTTTGCAGCATGGTCTATATCTAGGTGGAGAAAGCCTCAGTTGAAGACAATTTATGATCTAGAAAAAGGACGGTATATAGTAACACGAGTTGGTAGATAATGAATACATTATTTAAGAGTAGACCAGATCCAAGTTCATTGGTTGCATATCTGAAGACACTACTGTAATTGTGGCGAAAATATCAATCCCTCTTCAGATAGTGTACCTGGGTCATCCTCTGAAGGCCATTCTGGTGGGTTTTATACTGAGAAATGTATTATCACTGGATTCGGAGGCAGCGTGTAGGATGACTCTTGTGGGGGAAGTGGGAACTAGTGTAGAGTAGTAGATTCCAGTTTGTATTTAGGGGGAGTTCAGAAGCTGAGTGCTGTAGTACTCCCTTCACTGCTACAGACAAACAAAATTAGGGATCAAAAGTGGGGCAGATCAGCCCCGGGAAAATGATGTTCAGGCGAGGCTTGATGCTGCATTTTTTAGTCCATATCCATTGTTTTGCATGTGCCATGTGGTCTGTGTACCAAACTCGGCATAAAATGATTGAATTTTCCATACCCAAAGCATTTTCTATTCCAAGAAAGTTCGCTGATGGTCATGAAACAATTGATCTCTTGCAGAAAAATTTGCTAGAGCTGATGATGGGGACTTCTGCACCACTTATTGAAGGACTTATTGAAGGAAGAGAAATATAAATGGGTACAATCATTGAGAAAAATAAAGGGTGGTGTCAGAACTTCTAGAGTGTTCAAACTTAAAACATGAACAATTACTTTGCATATACATAAAAGATAAATCCCGACTTAAAGACTGCTTTGTTTGGGTCATGAATAGTGAATACTTTCTAGTCGCGGTTTTCTTTGTTCCTTTATTTATTTTTGGGTCAGAGGCATAATGAGTTAAAGACAATATGTGCAAGAGAAACATATCCTCTAAACCCACAGAGATATCATCAACTAGGGCCATAAAGCAAGTATGGCCCTCTCTCCACTCAAACAAACAAACAAACAGAAATAATAAAGGATAAAAAGACTTTTCTTCTACACATTTGTTGACTTTCTGCAAAGCTACAATTGAATTGAACTCACAAGCAACGTTACTCATAGCACTCTACTTTTGCTCATTGAATGCTGCTAAAACTTTTATACCAAATGCCAGTCTCTTCCAAACAATAACTCTTACATTTCACCATGTTTTGATTCAACAAACCATTTATTCTTCCTAGGTCAAGTTCGGTACAAATTCGTCCCAACCCCTCTCTAGTATTTCTAGTTCATCTTTAAGTAAGAAAATGATGGTTTGGCCAAAACTCAAAACTCTAGGTTTGGCCTAACTTGGAGTTTTAGCCTAAATAGGTACTATTAATAAACTCTTCGGGTGTGTTTGGTATGTGGGTAATAAAAGAAAATTTATCGGTAAAATTTTTTATACATACAAAAAAAGTTCTTTGATATAATAAAACTCTAAGATCAACCTGAGTTTTATAGGATTCTTATATGTTGACCTTAGAGACTCTTTACCTTATACTAATTGCACCCCAAGTTTGATAAAAGAAAAGATGAATAAGGGTATGTCTAAAATAGTAATTTTTCATTCCTACTTGGCTTTTTTTTTTTTCAATTAAAAAAAAAAAAGAGACCACTTNAGCAAGTATGGCCCTCTCTCCACTCAAAACAAACAAACAAACAGAAATAATAAAGGATAAAAAGACTTTTCTTCTACACATTTGGTTGACTTTCTGCAAAGCTACAATTGAATTGAACTCACAAGCAACATTACTCATAGCACTCTACTTTTGCTTCATTGAATACTGCTAAAACTTTTATACCAAATGCCAGTCTCTTCCAAACAATAACTCTTACTTTTCACCATGTTTTGATTCAACAAACCATTTATTCTTCCTAGGGCAAGTTCGGTACAAATTCGTCCCAACCCCTCACTAGTATTTCTAGTTCATCTTTAAGTAAGAAAATGATGGTTTGGCCAAAACTCTAGGTTTGGCCTAACTTGGAGTTTTAGCCTAAATAGGTACTATTAATAAACTCTACGGGTGTGTTTGGTATGTGGGTAATAAAAGAAAATTTATCGGTAAAATTTTTTATACATACAAAAAAAGTTCTTTGATATAATAAAACTCTAAGATCAACCTGAGTTTTATAGGATTCTTATATGTTGACCTTATACTAATTGCACCCCAAGTTTGATAAAAGAAAAGATGAATAAGGGTATGTCTAAAATAGTAATTTTTCATTCCTACTTGGCTTTTTTTTTTTCAATTAAAAAAAAAAAAACCTTTTTCTTTTTTTCTTTTTTTCCCTTTTAGATACAATATTATTATAGCTTTTAGGTCCACCCAACTCCTTAGAAGTTTTGCAATCTAATGTAGGAAGAATGAGAAAGAATTGAAATAGGAAAATTGACCACTCTTCTTCTGTACATGAAGAACAAATGAGAGAGAGAGAGATAAAATATAGAGGGATTTCACGGCTGCCTTTGACTTGAGTTTAAAATAGAAAATAGCAAATTATTCTTGGCTTTTAACTTACCACTTCTCATATGCTATTTTTCTTTTCTTAAAGGATAAGCTGTACGTGTCTCTTAAGAGATATTAGTATTGGGCACACCACTTAGGACTTAATAACTAAAATTAATTGTTCTCCTCAGCTCTTCCATGTGCCTTTCTTTAACATATCGCTTTCATTTCTATATCACTAAATCAAATTCTATAACCGTTTGAAATTGACTAAATATGTTAACAAAATAAGAATAGTTACATAATATCAAAAGATATTTTAAATATTTTATATAGTATGAGAGAAACGAAATTAAAATTTTTCTATATTTAAAAATAAATAAGTCTTTATTATCAAAATTCAAACAATAATTTTCTCATCAAACAATTTACTAAAATAAAACTTCAAGTAAAAAAAAAAAAAAAAAAACTATTTTTTTCTTCTTCTCTTGAAATGTCCAAAGACGGTTATTCCCATGATTTTCCTGTTGGCCTCACGTAATCCACATCAAAAGAAACGGTTGGGTGTGAATTATAGGTAATTTGACTGAAATAATATATTTGAACAAATTATTTATACAAATAGGATACTTTTTAAATTATTAACATAAAAGTGACACTTTTGAATATTTTAGTAATATTTCAATCAAAGTTTAAATATGCTTTTGCCAAAAGCGTATTCCTAATAAACACGTTTTTGCTAAAAGAGTGACCATTTTTTAGAAAAAGCGTGACTTATTTTTGGCAAAAATGTGTTTAAATTTTGATTAAAAAATTAATAAAATATTCAAAAATGTTCATTTTATGTAAATAATTTAAAAAATATTCAATTTATATAAATAATTTGTACAAATGTATTATTTCAATCAAATTGCCTGAATTATGTGTTCCTTGTAAAAACAGTTGCAATGTAGTAACGAGCTGTTATTTTCTTATTTTTTTTTCTATCAACAGTTATAATTTTTCTAATTNAGCTGTTATTTTCTTTTTTTTTTTCTATCAACAGTTATAATTTTTCTAATTTTACCAAAGGATAAAATCGATATGTACAATACAACTAATCAAGAATTAGAAAGTTTAAATACTTATTTTTAATAACTAAAAAACTAATTTTATTTATGTATGACAAAAAAGTTAATAGAAAAAATAATAAACATAATGTCACCAACTAAAAAGTTGAATAACAAGGTTACCTTTTTTTTTTTTTTTTTTCTCTTCAACAGGGTACAAAAATCGTTTTTCGTTTCCTTTCTTTTGATAGGAATCCTTTCATAACATTGCTTAATCAATAAATTGGCTGGCTGTTCTACTCTAGAGAAAATCCGTCCAGACTTTGGTGGGGCCAGGATCGGACAACGGGAACGGGTCGTCCACGCGGCAAGCGACGTGTTAAATGACGAAAATATCCTCGTATACGTAGTAACGGTCGTCGGTCGATGAGGCCAACGCTATATATAGCATGCCCAGTTTTCCTTTTTCTATATCTGTTTTTTTCCTAATATTAAAAGGCATTTTCTAAGGAAAACGCGGAGCACACAGCCTTTGTATTTGTCTCTCTTCTTCTTCCCTTTTCGCACGCTCAAGCATCGCTCACGCCATCCTCATTGTCTCCACTATTTTCACCATTTTCCTGGTAAGATTTTCCCTCAGATTCCCTCATTTTCGCGGGAAAATTTCGATCTGCTTCTCGTTGATCGGTTTGATCTCGGGAAATTTTTAATTTAGCAGCTCTGTTAGATTTTGTGCAATTTTGGTTCTTAGGGTTGTTGATTGTTTGGTTGATTTTGGGGGTTTAGGAGAAGGATCAATGAGCGATCATTTGGTGTTGTATGTGGACCGTCTTGTACGGCCTGTGCCTGTTGAATCTGTGACCCAAGCGGCTGAGGTGCCTTCGGAGCCGGCTGCAGGTGGTGGGTCCGTGGATGATGCGGGGCCATCTGGTTCAGCACCTCCGGTGGATGATCCTCGCACGGAGGATGGTGAGGATTGTAATGAGGATGAGCCGCTGATCCAGTCTGCGGAATGTCGCATTTGCCAAGAGGAGGACAGCGTTAAGAATTTGGAGACGCCTTGTGCTTGCAGCGGCAGTCTAAAGGTATAATTTCTCAACTCAATCGCTTTATCTTGTCATGAATTTGAGGTGTAAATGTTGTTTGTGTCAGGTGCATAATACCTCTGAATTGTGTGATTGGAAGCGGAAAATTTTCCTTTATTTCATGGAAGAAGAAGCTTCCTATATTGAAGTTTTGTTTAACGAAGCCTTTGGTGTTTTTGCTATTGAAATTTTGCCTGATTTTGCACCCAAATTTTGTTAAAAATAAGGGATCAATGTGAATAGAAGAAAAATAGCTACTGGTTGGGAAAATACGTAAACTGAATTCTAAATATCATGGGAAAGGCTTACACATTTAAGAAAAGTTTGAAATGTTATATGTCTGGACATCCCTGATGAGCCTAATACTTTTTTCTGATCTTTTGGCTTCAGATTCTGCAGTCTATTTACCTGAAGTAATAAGAAGTAGACTATTAATTTCATTTAATTGCTGTTAAAGGACAACACAATAACATTCAAAAACATATAGCTGCTTGTAAAATTAGTCTTTCTTATGGTGCCATTTATCTTCTCTTGGGCTGCGCTGGTGATTATTACCATGTCACTATATTCTTCTGCTTAGGCAGAAGATCAGCAGGTTTGGGTAAATGCACTCTCGATGCTTCTGGATGCTATCTTGATCTTGTTATGTTTATGTAACATCCTTGTTCCTTCGTTTTGCTTTCTTATCTGACCGGCTCAAAATTGAGTTTTTCAAAATGACAGTACTCAAAGTTTCATTGTTTTTCATTTAAAACAACTTGTTTGGTAAATTTTTCTGGTGAAGAACTCTTTCTTAAGCATAATGAAATGTTCCCCCGGTACCAAATTGTTAAGCATAGGGTCACAAGTGATATTGGTTTTAGTTTTCTTCAGTCCTTTTTCTGTCTTCCTTATTGCCTAATTAAATCAATTAACTTATTGTAATTATTGTTGTTTTCTTGTCTCATTTCGATGGTAATGGCTAATGGAGTTGTTGTTTTTTCTCAGTATGCTCACAGAAAGTGTGTCCAGCATTGGTGCAATGAGAAAGGAGACATAACTTGTGAGATATGTCATCAGGTATGCTCCTTTATAAGTTTATATTAATTTAAAACCTTTTTATTCCTGTAAGGTTGTCACAATGAGCAGAATATAGCAAATACTTATCTGTACTGAACAGTTCAGTTTTTTTGTTATGACTTAGAAGGGGGAAAATGAGGGGAACAAGTAAAGAGAAGTCATATGCATATTGTTATGCAAAAGATGCTTCTAGGAGTTTTGATGTTTTGTATTCTCTGATTGTAATAATCTAAATGTCATTGTTAGGCTTGCTTCTATGTTTTTACCTTGGGTTGAATGAATATCTATTTAGATAAGTAGGGGTCTTTTGGAATGAACCAGATACTTCTTCTTTATCTGTGTGTGCTTGTCTTCTGTGTATAATCAAATACTTCCATTTACATTGAATTTTTCCATGAAAAATTGTCAGCCTTATCAACCTGGTTATACTGCCCCACCTCCTCGTCCTCATCCTGAAGAAACTACCATTGATATAGGGTAAGCTGAAGTTTCTATCTTAAAATAGGCTGTAGTCCTTTATAGTTGGTAGTTTGGAACTCTTGTGTGACCTTTGAGTTCTGGCAATCTAGCAGTGGAGGCTGGACAATCTCTGGCACACCTTTGGACTTGCGTGATCCTCGACTCTTGGCAATTGCAGAGGCAGAACGCCAATTCTTGGAAGCTGAATATGATGAGTATGCTGCATCTAATGCCAGTGGAGCTGCATTTTGCCGCTCAGCTGCTCTGATTGTAAGTCATAACCTTGAATTTCCTTTTAGTATGCACAATTCCTTTTGTTCACTGTTTATATTGGCTCTTGATGTGATTTTAACTCTAACCTATTTTGTTTGGCACAGTTAATGGCCCTTTTACTCTTGCGGCATGCACTGTCTGTCACAGATGCTGATGCTGATGATGATCCATCAACATTTTTCTCTGTAAGTGACTTGAGTTCCTTTTGTTTCAGTAATTTAGCTGCTGCAGTATTTGTTTTAAGTGGTTTGTATTGTTTAACCAATCTAATCAACTATGGAATTTATGCAGCTTTTCTTACTACGAGCAGCTGGATTTCTTTTACCTTGTTATATCATGGCTTGGGCAATCAGTATTTTGCAACGTCGGCGGCAAAGACAGGTCAGTTTCATTTTTACTTCCGATTAAGCTTTGTTCTGTTTTCCTTCTCTTCAGTGTTGTTATCTTGAAGTGATACTGTATTGTAATAAATGTCAATTTTGGTCTACATACAATCTTTTTGTTCATATCCCTGGGTCTGGGAAACTGCAACACTTGCAAATGGAGTATTCCTCTTTATGTTCTTGTGAAATTCTGAACATTACATATTGTGGTGAAACAGGAGGCAGCAGCACTGGCGGCGACTCAAGTTGCTTTTGTTCTACAATCTGGGCAGCGTAGGGGTCTGCAATTTGCGATAGCACCAGGGCCACCAACAGTGAATACACACCAGGAAGTGAATACACACCAGGAAGTGGAACAGGTGTAATTTGTGGTATGCCCCCCATGTATGGATCCTTTGGCGTGTGTGCCATATCAAGAAGGCTTGTTGAAATGCCATTCGGTATTACTCTTGATTCACAGCTCTAATGTGTATGTATATACCTTTAGCTTGAGCGGCTTTAAGGTGATTGATTCAGTATCTTGGATTGATTCCGTAGCCTTTAACAACAAACATCTCAACATCTGTATTGATGCTGTTTCATCAATTAATCAAACTTAAAATTTTCTCCTTGTAGCGATGTCGATCAAGCATTACTATTGTGTTTAAGTGTTTTTTTTTTAATTAATTCAAAAAGGGATTCTATGATACTACGTAAGTATGCTATATTACACTGACGTGGCAAGCATACATAATTTTTATATTTTATTATATATAAAATATAATTTATATAATTTTTTAAACAAACTTAAAAACAGTTAATTTGTATACATGTTATTCATTTATTGGTTATTCCTTTGTAGTATGACATACTACATAAATATTAAAAGTATCTAAGAAACTTCTTAATTCAAAAAATAAGAGAAATTATGCTAGTTATGTTTAGGAGATGTTCTGTGGGTTTTCACTATAAATAGAAGTATGGCAACTGTTGAATTTATTTCCACCATTTAAAGTTTATGATATTTATCCATCTATAAAACATACAAAGGAAAACAATTAGATAATTCTCGTGTTTTATTTTACTAATTGAATATTTTTTATTAATTGAATGATACACAATTACTTTGTCTTTTGCTACATCCACTAAACTATTCTCGTTTTGGTTTTACCGATGTTTAATTATTTTGTGTCCTTGGAAACTTAATCTCGTTTTTGTCGTTAGTACAAGCTCTCCTAATTTTACGAAACAAACACAAAGACGGGTGTAGTGCTAAACTGCAAAAGACCATTGGCTAAGTCTTTGATATCTTCTTTCGTTATAACTTATAACATGGTTCTATTCTATCTTCTACCCGTTCAATGACTCATCTGTGGCATTTTTTGCGGTAATAATGGTATCCAGCTCATACCCAATTAAACGCCAATTGCAATTATCGCTGCTTCCAAACCGAATGACTTCTTATAAAACAGTGTCGCGATGCGAACTACCAATTCCAAAACGTTACCACCAGGTATAAAAAAGGCTAAGCCCAGTCCTAGTGTCCAGGCCCGTCCTCTATTTTACTTTACTCTTAATGCCGTTTGTCTTTTTGTCTTTTTTCCTTTTTTAAAGTAAATTATTGTTTATTCACTTAAATAAAAAATATTTTTTTTTGTTATAAAATAGATAAAACTATATTTCTAGCTTGGGATATAGAATATGCAAATTCAAACCTGAGGACTCAAACTCAATTTTTTTAAGAGATTCATGGATTAGTTGTATTGTTAACACTCAAGCTCACCTCCCATTTTTTTAGGTACATTAAGAGGCTAAAGGTCTAAACGCGCACACATGTCCTCAAACACACNTTTGTTATAAAATAGATAAAACTATATTTCTAGCTTGGTATATAGAATATGCAAATTCAAACCTGAGGACTCGAACTCAATTTTTTTAAGAGATTCATGGATTAGTTGTATTGTTAACACTCAAGCTCACCTCCCATTTTTTTAGGTACATTAAGAGGCTAAAGGTCTAAACGCGCACACATGTCCTCAAACACACATACTCACTACTCACGTACCCAACCACTAGAGCAAAGCCCCAATGGCGCTCACCTCCCATTTGAATTCGTATTTTTGCTCTCAAATCAAGCTCACATATGTCAATATTGAGCTCAATTCCACCCTACTCACATCTATTACAGCACAAGACTATAGAGTCTTTTTTTTGGTCCATTGAAGGCTATACAACAAATGGTAGCCTATCGCCTCCTAAAATTTCACCCCACTTACTACTAATGAGATTTGAATCCAAAACTAATATTATAAAATACCGAGAACTCAACTGCTGGATGTCTCCCTGGGGTTACTAGTAAGCCTTAGCTGCCATGGTACCAGAAGTCTCTCTCACACATAATATTTCGTATAATTCATTCATTGATCATTGCCTCATCTGCCACTAACATCATCTCCCTTACCTTCCTTCAACCTTTTAGTGTGATGACATACTGACGTTTTAAAAAATAAGTCTATCACGATATCGATTTCGTAATTCTCATGAATGTGGTGAAGGATCATTAGTCCTAATAGAATTGAAAAATGCAAACTGGTTTATGGCAATACATAAACAATTTAAAACTATGATATAATACAAGCTTAGAGCATGTTATATACAGTAATGGTTCAGTTTGGAATCAGAATTTGAAAGGTATATTGATAAGGAACTGAAAGATGAGAAGCCCAGGTGGGGGCTACAAGCGAAATGGTGTATGATTATATTTTTCTCTTTTAAACAAAGCAGATAAGCATATATTCTAACATACTCTAGGTATGATTATGATTGAAGATGGCCAATTCTAAAGCAAAGCAAGGAAGCATCTCACTTTAGTTTGTGTTTAGGTAACATTCTCTTTGTAGCTCTAACTTTTACCTTTCCTTTGTAAAGAACTTCTAGAAGCCAATTAGTTTTACATACAACTTTGTTCCTACCCCTCAAACATGACTCAATTAAATTGTTTCCAAATTTTCCTCTAATTATTTAGCGTTTAACAAGTTAAAAAAAATGATTCTTCTTCTGATTCTTTTTTTTTCCCCTTTTACTTTGCAGTGAAGATGCATTTCACGTTTCTAAATCATGAACCATTGTCGTTCATATCCAAGAGTGCTAATCTTTATGAATAAAGCACAAAAAAACTAAGCAGCAAACTATTCAAAGATGGGAGATATGATCTGTAACAATTACAACTCGTTTTTGCTTTATGTTCTTTAAGTTGCTTTGCTATTCTTCTTTTTCTCTCTTTTGCTCATTGTACCAAGACCGTTTGGCTAAGCCTTATGGGGGCCTTTGGTTTAAAACAAATTTACAAAGAACGCACAACTTTAAGACTAGTCCTCGAGAATCTAGAAAGCCATCATTTGTAAAATTTTCACCTTTGTTTTTATATTACTGTTCAAATTTTAATCACTAGGAAGTGGGTTCCCCCGTCTTGTTTAGATTCATAGGGTGACAATCTTTAACAGAATAACAGACGTATCTAACAAGTACGTTAATATTAACATGGTACGTAACCGTACCACATATCTAAACATTAGGTCCCACTCTGCATTTTTCTATTTCCTAATATGGCAAAAGGGATTGAGCAACAACATTGGCAAGGATCAGCAATTGAAGCCACTATGTAAAGCATTAGGCCAACCTAGGGATCAGAAAAAAAAGTATTAGAGCTCTTAATCCAAGATCAAGAGGATTAAGAAAAGTATTATTTGCCCAATCCTCCTAATCAAACAGTCTATTCACTCAAAAGACACAAATTTAGTGACGTTAATTAGGGTTTACAATTTTCATTTATGTGAATCACAAAGTCTTCGATAGTGATTTATGTTAGTTTCGTTCATTTAATGATATGCTCAAACTTGCACAATTGTACAATCGCTTTATCTAAGTTTAGGTGGTTATCTCTAGACATTTTTCTATGGGCACGGGTATAATCGTGCAAGTGTATAACTAGCATTACTCTTACATATAAATAGATAGGGTGTACCTCTTCACTTATATAAATAATCCTCTACAACAATATACAGTATATTTATACAGCAAATCAATTATCAAACCAATGCTAGGCAAGTACACAATCTAATGAGAATCCTCAACAAGAAGATTAGAGTGTATTAGAATATCAAATATATTTTAGGAATTATATCAATGAAAGCGCATAACGATCCAAGGGGAGAATGAAAGCATATTCTTTAAGCCATGTGCCTTACTACATGATATGATAGCCTCAAAAGGCAGTTTCAAACCTTATGAAGGAAAACAAGGAATAGAAAGCAACGAGTCATTTAACTCTTTCACTTTAATTGGAACATAAAAAGCAAAGAATAAGGTCATAAATAATCCCAAGAGGTAGTTGTTTCACTTGGACCATGACCAGTCATCCTTCATCTTAAGACACCATGTCACCCAATTGTGATAAAGCGAGGAATTTATGCTTTCTCCAGTTCCTAGTTGCATGTGATATTTAAGTTAAAAACAAATAAACCAAAGGAAGATGATAGAGAAAGACAGGGTGTTGTGTAAAATATTGAACAGGGAAATTAGAGCTTGGCAATGGCAACCCTTCTAAAAAGTAAAACAAAGCATAAAGGTACACATTCAGCCCAAGAAATCAAGTACTGTTATTTTGTTGCCTGGGGAAGAGAGCTTGGAATTCTAAAGCGGAGAGATCTTAGAATAGCATAAAGCAAGGGTTTGTTTCTTTTGGGGGCTGTTCTATTCCCCCTATTTATTCTTTATATGACTTGCTTGTTACTGTAGCAATCTAATAGTTCTGGGTGGCGCATAGTACCTGTCTACCCGGTCATTCTCTAATCAAAAGAAACAAATACTCCGTTTCCTTAATAACAAAGAAATGGTAATTTACCAGAATAACCCCCCACAAACAATTTTCATGTGGGGTATTACTGCACTAGTAGCAAATATGTAAACTAAATAGGTAAATTTATAACTTGTAATTTACATAAATGTCAACGCAGAGGNAAAGCGGAGAGATCTTAGAATAGCATAAAGCAAGGGTTTGTTTCTTTTGGGGGCTGTTCTATTCTCCCTATCTATTCTTTATATGACTTGCTTGTTACTGTAGCAATCTCATAGTTCTGGGTGGCGCATAGTACCTGTCTACCCGGTCATTCTCTAATCAAAAGAAACAAATACTCCGTTTCCTTAATAACAAAGAAATGATAATTTACCAGAATAACCCCCCACAAACAATTTTCATGTGGGGTATTACTGCACTAGTAGCAAATATGTAAACTAAATAGGTAAATTTATAACTTGTAATTTACATAAATGTCAACGCAGAGGTAAATAGGTAAACTTTAATGTACATAAATCCAATTATACAGTGAGCATCATGGTATCCTAATGAGCTAAAACCAAGTAAGAACCATTGGCAACAAGGAATATAACAGTTACTTGTGCATATACACGCAAGCATAGTAGCGCGATGTGGCAAGTTGAAGAGTCCAAGGGACCAGTTTTGGCTTCTTTTAGTAGACAAAAGCAAAACATATGATAGAGATGCAGGGAAACAACTGAAAAAAGATACTTGGCTTCTCAAGGGTATTGTTCCAATCCCTTTATTCATCCTTGTCAGATTCTTCAATAACAGCCTTAATTTGCTTAGATTGCAGGCTTATGATACAGGGTGAATCTAAAAATTCCTGTAGGCCCTCCCTGCTTTAAGCTTTAAAGCCCCCTCCAAATCCGATAGCACATAAATTACACGCTTATATCTACAGGAATGAATCATAAGAATACAGAGATTACTAGTGCAGAGCTGCTTATTCTCTTATCACTCTAAACAGGAGGAAGATACCTTCTATTCTTCTTGTTTCAGAGCAGAGACAATGGTGTTTAGTGCTTCTAGAGTACTTATTCTTCTTCTCTGTATCGGGTTCTTATCATTTCAACCAGATAAAGCATTTGGCCTGAGAAGTTTTGAACTTGCACTCAGACAGAGCCAAGAAGAGCACAGGACAATGCTGCAGAATCAACGTACTCTGAAAGCTATAAACATGGAAGTAATGAGCACAAAGAAGAATTCAGCAAAGGCAAACAAGAAGTTTGATCCAAATCAGTCCAGCAAAAGAAGAGTAAGAAGAGGATCAGATCCTATCCACAACAGGTCTTGACACATTCACTTTGTTTCTATCCCTAGGAAACAAAGCAACACAAAGTTGACATCTAAGAGAGTAAGAACAGAAAAAAGAGAAACATTTAGAAATGCAGAGACTAGAAATGTAGCAAACTGTACCTGCTTTCTCAAGAGACCTTCATGACGGTTGGTTGGTTTTTCTCTTCTTTTTCAATCTGGTTTTGAGAGTTTTGTCATAAAGAGATATGTATAGTCAAGCTTCTAGAAGTCCTTGAAAAGGAATTCAGAGAGCCAGCATCATCTCTGTGTTAACAGATGACAACAGTAAAATGAGAGTATAGATGATGGCACTGGCTCTCAAAAAGGAAATGTTTTCTTTTAGTTTTGTTCAGGGAAAAAGATCCGTTTGCGTTAGTATAACAGTTTCTGCAAGATTATAGTGAAATTCTTTTGTAAACCTCTAGTTCGTTCAGAATTATTGCAAATCTAATGATCTTTGGCTTCTCATGTTTGTCTCACCCTATAGACAAGTCTTATCCCTTAACAAATGAAAGCATAGTTGTATCACATTAAAGATTCACAACTGAAAATACTTATATTGTCTCATCACACAGAACAGTTTTGACTTTAGAAATAGAAATTTGTCTTTGGAGTCTTGCTCATTCTTATTTCCTGTTTGTAGTAGCATGCATGTGTTTGGGCAAGAGGTGGGTCCATACATGACAACAGAATGAAGAATAACCAGTAATATTAACAAATAAAATCAGATAACTCTGTCTCTTAAAGGAACATTGAACCTCCAGAATGAGACAGGATAACTGAATTGCCAAAAGCAAGGTGTTCATATTCCATTATTTTCAATTATAACAAATACTTTCATTTTCATTTTACTTCAATATGTTTTCATATTATAAAATCAAATAATAGCAAAGATGATGTTTACTTAGCATTTAATCCCATATAAACTTGTCCCTACTGCAGAACATCAAAGTGATATAGCCTGTAATAGTATAGAAGATATAAGATGCTGCAAGCTTAAGCAAGGATTACAACAACTTCATTTGAATGTACCACATCCTGGAAACAGTTAGGCCAACAAGATGAAAGTTGGTATCTTTTTTCATCACTGCCAAAAATTATAAGATTCTTGAAGAATACTCCTTGGATATGATAGAAAATAATGAGCATATAAACTGTATGTAAATAGTACGTACAAGACTTAGCTATATTATGGCATAAGATAGCTCAGAATAGTATCAATGAAAAAGGTTAGTAAGCATTGGGATTAGAGCAGGCAGTCAGCTGAAACCAGAAAAAGGTTATTAAGTATGATCAACCTAAAAGTTCTACTAACAGTATTATGTTCCACCTGTCCATATTGAAGTAGAATCTATATATTCTTTTTCTTTATTCTCAATGATTCTTCTTTTTTCTATTCCATGTAAGGGATTTAATTGAAGAACTGTCCATCCCGAAAGCCAAAAAAAATCCTGTTTCATACCAGTTCACTTGACTTCTAATGGAATCTTCTGTGGTTGCTAGACAAAGAAAAAGACAAGCCTTCCCATAAGGCCTGGTGATATGAGGTTGGAATCAATGCATGTTAATCTCCGTCTCCTTGCAGTTGGTTTCCATTGCATATCAATGATGTCTACAGGTTAATAACTATAGAAACCAGAACGGTTTTTCCCTTAAAAAAGTGCTTTTTGAATTAGTCATTGTATGTGCAACTCCACTGATATATGAATGTTCCAAGAGATAAAAAATCCATGATATTGCTTACAAGTAGCACCTTATGTCTTCTCTATAATCATATTGTCACTTAATGTGCAAATGATGTATGCAACCGTCTACAAGTTAACTTGGGCAGATAAAAATAGTGTGAAACCTCTAGGTACTTTTCCCAAATTAATCTCTAATAATTATCAGAAAGAATTCTCCAAAGGATTAAAATGCAGATAGTGGACATTGCAAGTACTACCTAGTCCATGAGCCGAGCAGCATAGCATAACCACCCCTCCTCAAAACTGTTCCATCATCAAAAAATTAGCCATCTTCTCCACTCTTCCTTTGGTTTATATTTATTTTAATTCATTTTTTGCAGCATAATGCAGATCTAAAAGAAATAAAATCACAAAAGGGGAGAGGATAAACCAATTCCACTCAAATGAAAACGATCCAAAATCATAGATTTATAACTTAAAACATAGGACAACAACTTTACAGGAAAAACTCAGGAGTAACTAATTACCATAACAAGTTCCATGAAAAGCATTAGTATGTAAAAGCCCAGCTACTGTACAGATAGTGAATTCAAACCATTCCCTTATAGGGAAACTTCAAGCAGAGTAGGTTGTAGAGTATATCGCTCATTCGTCTGCCGTTGGTGCCATCGCCAGCAGCAAAAAGTGCTCTGATTTCACTCAAAAACTGCAATCAGCGGCCATTAGCATCGATGAACCTGCCAGGCTGCAACTGGAAGACCTTCGAACTAGAAAACTAACTGCCGAAAACCAAACGCCACCGTTTCAGAGTTTCAGAAGTACAGTGTAATTGGGCCAGACTTAGACTGAACCCAATGGCCCCAAATTATTTAATTTGCTTGGATTACCAAATTGGGCTGGATTACGTTTTACTGGGCTGACCCGAAATTTGATATCTCTGTCATGCTATGACTTTTCTAGTTTTTGGGCCATCTTTCTACTTTAACTCTTAACAAAGGCTGGAAAGAGCCCAACACAAAATGGGCCTCTCGTTTAGGCCATTACTAGTCTCTATTATAAGGACAAGTCGAAAAAGAAAGGGGAAATAAGGAAAAATATAGCAGTTGTTTTTAAATCGACAGTAAAACAGAATATATTTTTTTTATCATCAGGTAGATAAAAGAAATGTTTTGTTGAGATATTAAGAGGATTGAGATTTAAATTTGAACCCATAACTTTATAGGAGATTTCTTGATTCGTTGTAATATATAATAAAATAACAATATATTAACTAAGGACAGATAAGATGAAGAGATAAAGAAAGAGAAATTAATAAGATGAGGATATATTTGCTGCAAGTTGAAAAGGAAAATTCTGTCAATTGCGCCCAGTATTCTTTAATAGGCAATCTTTATGTATTAGGTTTAATTGTAATTTTGGTTTTCCTATTTTAACAACTTGAACTTTTTGGTCATTATTCTTTAAAAATGAACTATTGAATCTCTCTGTAATTATAAAATGTATAATTTTGATCATTTTATTTTTAAGTCAAAATTCTTAGGTTTATTTCAAAGTGTAAAGTTCTCTGATTCATAATTTCACCGTTCAGATTGAAAAGCTACGTCTTGTAAATCTCCCCACTAAATTTCAACTCGATCTAACGGTGAATGAGTCTAGATCTTTGGTTAGATGAAAACTTATGATTTTAGTATTTTGGGCTGAGTTCTACCGTTAAATCGAGTTTAAATTTAGTGGGGAGGTTCACAAAACATATTTCTTCAATTTGAACGATGTGATTATGAATTATAGAACTTCACACCTTGAAATAAACCTAAAAATTTTGACTTTAAGACAAATGAACCAAAATTGTACATTTTATGAATATAAAATGATTCAATAGTTTATTTTTAAAGTATGGAAACCAAAAAGTTTAAGTTATTAAAATAGAATTACCAAAATTGTAATTAAGCCTATGTATTATTGTAAATTCTCATTGAGGTCAATCTATAAGTATTATTGTAAGTGTTTTATTGAGACTTGTGACATGTCTTAATTTTGGAATGAGGCAGTTCCCTCTCATCCTAAACTTTTACTTACCAAAAATAAAAAGGAAAATTCTCATAAAAATATCCCATATATTAAAATGTATTTACTTTGATANTTTAAATTTAGTGGGGAGGTTCACAAAACATATTTCTTCAATTTGAATGATGTGATTATGAATCATAGAACTTCACACTTTGAAATAAACCTAAAAATTTTGACTTTAAGACAAATGGACCAAAATTGTACATTTTATGAATATAGAATGATTCAATAGTTTATTTTTAAAGTATGAAAACCAAAAAGTTTAAGTTATTAAAATAGAATTACCAAAATTGTAATTAAACCTACGTATTATTGTAAATTCTCATTGAGGTCAATCTATAAGTATTATTGTAAGTGTTTTATTGAGACTTGTAACATGTCTCGATTTTGGAATGAGGCAGTTCCTCTCATCCTAAACTTTTACTTACCAAAAATAAAAAGGAAAATTCTCATGAAAATATCCCATATATTAAAATGTATTTACTTTGATAGTATTTTGATATGCAACGTCCAAAGTTGTGTCTTTTGTGTTACAAGGAATGTTTCAGAGATATGAAGAAAATCCTGATTTAAAAAAGATTGAGTTTCCCTAAAATTAAAAGAATTAAATATTGATATGTTTATCGGCTGAATGGGATAAAGATGAAGCTAATCCATCTTTAACAAAAGAAGAAATTCAAATTCCAGTGGCTATAAAACTTGAAACACTTTGTATGAAGAGAATGAAAATTGACAACTGGTATATAATTAAAAGAATAAAAATCATTATCAAGCCGAAAATGGAAGAGAGAGGAATCCCAGAAAAACCAACATGTAGTGAGATTATGCAATATTCTTTGCTCAATAATAACAGGATAAATCCTATCCCATAAAAGTTAAAACCCTCTTTTGTCCCCAGAAGATATCTTTTTTTGTTTTTCCCAACCCCTAAATCTTATCTTCATCTGTAATACTGCAACAAAGATCACAAATGCTTTTAGGTGGATGCTGATGCACCCACATTTCCATTTTACTTTGCTATACATTATCTCTTTCCCAATTATTTAATTTTTCTGAAAGAAGAAAATTATGGGTCTGTTAGTTTTGGGCCCACATCTCTTCAATTGTATGAATTTGACCTATACGGAATCTGGTTCCTTAATAAGGAGAGTATGGTCTCTCTCTCTCTCTCTCTCTCTCTCTCTCAATGCAGGTTGAAAAAATATTAAGAGATTCAGTGACCCTTCATAGAAAATGGGCTATATCAGTTCCTAACAATAGTTGAGCTACTTGGCTGTATATGGCAGGCATGCTTCCATTAACATAACTTTAATTATTGCACAAAAGCCATGTTGGTTGTCTCCTTTATCATTCTTTGATGCAAAACATAGCTAATCACCTAGACCTCTTTTTCTCTAGCAGTTTTTGCTCACCCAATTAACCAAGAAACTCGCCTCTTTTGCACGAGTTTCAAACTTCAATTTTCCTTCTTTGGCTTCTGAGAATCTGCAAAATCATCAGAAAAAGTATAACTTGTACAAGTTAAGCTATGTTTTAGGGAAGATTTTGGTCAAATTGCAATGCCTGTGTCTAATACCTTTGTGTCATTCCGTGCGCGTGCTTGTTTGATGATGACATAAATGTCAGAGTACTGTTTCATTCACTCAGGAATTTTTTGACTCTTGGAACAAAAAAAAGCCGAATTTTGTGGCTTAGAGTGCTCTCAGCCTCACACCATAATAAACCAGTATCTTTGATGGCAGATTAGGTTGCATAATATCAATCACTCTCTCGTGTAATCCCAGCAATTAGGCACGCCTTAATCTCGACATGTCTTATCAATGCCGAGAAAGGATCAATAGCCCATCAGCACACCCTTCTCTTTCTTGGATTCTAGTATAGCATCTGAGCATGCATAATTGAGGAATAGCTATAGGCTGAGTTAGAGACATGACTAGTGTTATATTATAATTTATATGTACAATCTTTTTGCCACAACATTATAAAAACGGTTATATCTTCACATAGTTTCTTACACTCGTTGATGTTTAAAGTTAAGATTTAGTAGAAAAAAGTTGATCTTTATTGGCCATTTGTGCAAGTGGTTTGGATTTCATCATATTATATAACTCATATTTAGTTCATCTGTATTATACATTTTTCTTAAAGCTTATATAAAAACATTACAGTATATTATCACATTAATATTTACCTTATAAATTTAAATTATATTAAGAGGCAGAATTTAATTTTTTTTTTTTTTCAAACTGGTATTGTACATCACTGTTTATGTACAATTATATACACAAATTTATGGATTAGGACTGTGTACTAAATGGTGGGATAGGGATATGATATGACCATTCAAATGTTTTAGCATTAGGATATTAGGTACAGAATAGGACAACTATTTAAACATGGTTCACAAACTATGAAGAAGCTAATTGCAGATTGTAATAGTCAAATTTGAATTAATGTAATGGTATGTGAAATGTGATCACTATCATCTTAAGCAAAGATGGTTTTGACCGCAAAAGTTTTGGAGAGACTTGGACTCTTTAAACATATTGAATTTGATTTACGCTATTTAAATCCACTACTTTATTATTGAAGTCTTCAATCTTAACATCTAAGCTTTGAATGGTATTGGATATAAATGCTAAATTAGTACCCAATTGGTAGTCAAGGAATCTAGTAGTGTAAATGAATTTTGAGCATTATGTATTGTCTCAATGAGAAGGATAATTAAGGCAAAGAAAAAATTACACATAGGAAAGCACTTAAGGTCATGCATGGTAGTGTGGCCTCGTTACATTGCCATTGTCTCAGGACACGTGGAGAAGCATCAATATGTTTGCTTTTAAGAGAGGTCCCCTAATCAAGATTTCATGTTTGTTTTCTTGTTTATGATGAACTTTTCTTTTCTAAGCAGGAGCAGCATGTCTAATTTGTCCAAAATCATGCATTAACCAAAAAGTGGATGTCAATTTGTCATCATACAAGGCAACTTGGAGAGTTTAATTCTGCTAATTCACCCAAATTAGACTCAATCATAAAAGTCTTGCTTCTTTGTGATACTAAAGTTAACGATAATAATTAGTGGAGGAAAATATCAAGGATATCTTTGTTTATATATATATATATATATATATATATATATGTCAGCTTATATCAACCACAAATTTCTTGTTTTATACATTAAAATTAAAAACTATGAATAACAATGTCTAATTAGTTAAAGAGATTTCTTAAATACTTTTTATATTTACACGGTATGTCATATCACATGAGAATTGTTATTGTGTAAATGACATGTTTACAAATCAATTATTTTTAAGTTTATTTAAAAAATAAGATAAATTATATTTTATATTCAATAAAATATAAACATTACGTAGATTTACTATGTCAATATAATATAATATACTCATATAGTATCATAGAATCTTTAATTAATTAAATATTCATCATGATCTTGACAGATAATATTGATGGTGCTAGCTAGTTTCAAGCTAATATATTTATTCTCCTCTTTGTTCTTAAAGGCATATAGTTATTGTAGAGCTTCTTATTAATTATTTGAATATAAATTTTACTATGTTTTCCTATAATAGTCTTCCTATGATCATCACAAATATGATTTTCTAATGTGAAAAAAGGATGAAGAGGCTTTGAGTGGTTAAAAAACCAAGGAGGATAAGAAGAGGAGATATGGGAGGTTTTTAGTATGGTAAATGTCAAATTAGAGAGTTTCTTAAGTGAGGATAACAATAATGCATATTAATTTTGGTGTACTAAAAATTGTAAAAATCAGTTAGGTTGCGGTAAAATAAAAAATAAAACTCACATGAGATGAGATGCAACTCTTACAGTTTCAAACTTAAATGAATAAAAAAATTAAAATTTTGACTAATAAATGAAATGGTTGGTTGTATTTAAGAAAAAAGTTGTTTAGAGAGAAAGAGAGGAAAAGAGAGAGTGATGTGTGTTGAGCTGGGCCAGCTGGGTCTGAAATGTCGTTCGGCTTTGGTACTATGCTGGAGGCAAGCATGAACGTGGGCATGAGCCACGTATAGCATTGAGACTGAGTTGCAGGAGGCACTGCCCCTTGTGTGAATCAGTGACCACAACGAATATATTCTTACCTAATTTATTTCAGACCAATTTATTGCCTACAACTAACTCATGTGATTGAACAAGATAAACACACGAAATGCTAAAACCTTTTTATCATATCTCATTGACCTTCTAAAAAAAACCAGCAATAAACTCGTTCATTGCAGTCCTTTTTTGGATTTTACCTCCTCTAAATTTTATGCAAATTTTCTTGTCAAAATTTCATTTTCTTTTCTTCTCTTGTTTGTGTTCTCTTCTCAAATCATTAGTGGTTGAGATTTGGGGACCCTTTTTATATTGCTGTATCCCTCTATCCTCATAACCCCCCCATTTAACCTCAGATTTTGTCATTTCTTCACATTATAACCATCATCATCACTATCATGTTCTATCTTCATCATCACTCTCTTCTAAAACCATTAACCCTTTTCATTGTTCCCCTTTTTTTGTTCCCTTTCAGAGCTCACTTCACACCCACATTCATCCCTTAAAGAAATATGCTTAAAACTTGTCAAAACCCTAAATCTCTCTCCCTGTTATATCCCCCCCTTTGAGACATGGACTTGACCCCAAGCAGCACCCACACCTTAGATACAGATACTCAAACCCCACCACCGACCCATATCACCAATAACACCAAGTCTTTGTCTTTCACCAACGGTACCCCCAAGCGCCACCACCAGTTAGCCCCACCACCGCCACAGCCACCACATATGGTGGTTTCCTACAAGGAATGCCTCAAGAACCACGCCGCCACCATAGGTGGCCACGCCCTTGACGGTTGCGGTGAGTTCATGCCTTCACCCACTTCCAACCCCAGTGACCCTCGCTCCTTAAAATGCGCCGCATGTGGCTGCCACCGCAACTTCCATCGCCGTGACCCACAAGAATTCGCTAACCCCAATTTCCTCAACTGCTTCTACTCGCCGGCAGCTGCAGCCCCGCCACCGCCACTTCGACCGCACCGGGGGTTAAGCCCTAGTACGAGTCCGAGCATGAGCACAAGCCCAAGCCCAAGTCCAAGCCCCATTTCAAGCCCTTCACCGCCACCGGTTTCGCATTTTCCACCTTCGTTTCACGGAGCAGCACCCCACATGCTGTTAGCGCTGGGCACCGCGTATTCTGGGCCTTCCGAGGAGCAGCACCGGAATTACAATTCCACAGTGATGAAGACGGAAAACCCAAGTGCGAAAAAGAGGCACAGAACGAAATTTAGCCAGGAGCAGAAGGAGAAGATGTATTTATTTTCTGAGAAATTGGGGTGGAAAATGCAGAAAGGGGATGAAAGATTGGTGCAAGATTTCTGCAATGAGTTGGGTGTTTCAAGAGGGGTATTCAAGGTTTGGATGCACAACAACAAGCACACTTTCAGGAAGAGATCAGAAATGGGTAATGCTCCTCAGAGCGAGAAAATCAATGAGGAGGAGGATAATGATAATGGCAATGGCACTGCTAGAGGTGGCTTTGATAGTGATATTAATAATCCTCACAACAACACAAATAGCAGCAACAATGACATTCACAGTAACGAAGGTAGCTCTGTGAATCTTCATGTTTCTGTTAATGGGTCTTCTTAATCTTTGATCTGTGGAGAAAACTTAGAGATAGAAAGGAATGCAGCTGGTAGCAATTTGGCCATTGTCAAACTGATCATGATCAATTTTTGTTTCTTCCCATCTTTTTTTTTTTTTTTTTATCAGCTAAGCCTAAAGAAAGGAAGATCTAGATCTCTTAGCTTATTAGTTTGTTATATGATGTTTATTTCTGTTCATAGCCTTTGAATCAGTGTCATTTGCAGACATGTTTCATCTTCTTCTTCTTCTGCTTAGCTTAGATTCATTTTCTTCTTCATAGTGTAATTTAAGTAATTTTAATATATTTTTGGAAGTTAATAATATTAAATTATTCAACTACTTTCTTTAAAGTATGCACCTCCCAAAATGCCCATACTAGTTTGTCCAATGACACGAGCTTCATCAANCCTTTGAAATCAGTGTCATTTGCAGACATGTTTCATCTTCTTCTTCTGCTGCTTAGCTTAGATTCATTTTCTTCTTCATAGTGTAATTTAAGTAATTTGGTATATTTTTGGAAATTAATAATATTAAATTATTCAACTACTTTCTTTAAAGTATGCACCTCCCAAAATGCCCATACTAGTTTGTCCAATGACACGAGCTTCATCAATTTCATGGGTGCAAATTTGTTACGCTATCTGCAATTCTGTCCTTATTCATTGATGGAGCGCTCCTACTTTTACAGAATTATCTTCTTGGAGATAATGCTATGGATGGGTTTGGTGAACTTTGCCAAGGCAAAGAACCTCTAATCCTCTCACTCTTATTTAATTTTTTTTCTATTTTATAAAATATCATATTTGGGTATATGATATGAATTACTCATAGACATAAGTGGCCTTAAAAAGTTTGTTTGGAAACCATAAAAAAAAGAAAAAAGGGAGAAAAAGTTCAGACTTCAGACCCATACCATAAGTGAACAAGGAAAAGGACATTAAGAATTGAGACACTTGTTAATTTTGTCTTCCTATTATTCTATTAGAGCTTGTTCCTTGGAAGCCTTACAAGCATTTTGGTTGTTAAGGGCACAAAGCTAGATACCCTTCTGGAAATAGAAAATGGCATTGTGAATGGAACTTATCTATTATTGTGTTTATTATTACTTAAATGGTAATTTTTAATTATTATAATCTTTGCGTGTGTCTGTGCTTATAATGCAAGCAGCATCATGCTTTGGCTAATTAATGGAAAGTATTGCAGACGAGTGCAAAGAAGAAATCTGCCACCTTTCCATATTGGGGTTGTTGGTTCAATGAAGCGGCAAGTTTTGTTGGTTTTTTTTAATCTGCTAATGATAACTCCTATAAGATAATCAAGGGAGCCACTTGGCACTTACCTAGTTATTATTTAATAATTGATGAATTAATTAGTAATCTTGATCCACTTAAAAATGTCTTTCTAGGTTGCCACGTGGTTTCTCTTTTTAAAATTTTTTTTTTTGGGTTGGGTTGGAACACACTATTTAGTTGTTTACGATTGGTATGCGACAGCAGTCTTTTCAGACAATGGACCAAAGAGGAATTTAATCTCATCTTCGTTGCCTTGTAGTTGTAGCACTAGTGGACCTAATCTTTTCTTTCTAAATCTCATTATCTTATGTTGATTTGGGCCTTCTTAGCAAAAAACAAAATGTATGAAAAGCAGCATCTCACCCAATCAAAATACTACTTCCAACAGTGGATCCACATTTTTCTTTTTCCTTATTGGGTTTTATGTACGTTTTCTATATTAATATCAAAATAAATCAAGAAATAAGGAATATATGGTCATTGACTCATTTTCATATACAAAAGGTTGGTTTAGCGTTTATGAAAGAACTTTTCAAGTATATATTAACCCCTTGGGAATAAGAATAATAGAACAATATTTAAGCACTTGTTCATAATTTTCTACTGGGTAAATTTTGTTCACACCTCTTATAAATCTTCTGATATTCGTACCCTTGTAGAAGAAATAATATAAATAATGAAGAATTAATTCTCAAATATTCAAGTTTGACAAACCAAGTGTATCATCACCACATCCATTTTCAGGGGCCATATCAGTACAAAAATGACAAGAACTATTTGAAGGTCTCAAATGCAAGCAATGATCAATTCTCTTTTCCAACCAAGCAAGTCTTCTCTCAAACCTCAACACCCCAATATGCATAATCCGAATATCAACTTGTGCAACCATAGCACAAGTCCGAAGTAAAATGTAGTAATCAGCATGTGCAACATACGTATAGGCACCTTCTCCTTTCTTTCTCACATAGTGAAGGTAATCAAATCTTTTCACGTTGGTTCTTGGTGGTATATAACAAAATCTTTTCTCTGCCATGTCTAATTTCATCTGTCTAATGGCTTCTTCGTTGAGAGCATCTGCTGAAGTGTGCTCATTGGATTCTGAGTCTTCACCATCCGATGAACTCTTAGTAGAATGATCAATATCCTTGCTTTCATGATGCAAGTCACCAGCAAGGCAGGTGCCATCATCAGATGATGGTTCACTAAAACATGCTTCTCTGTTCTTTTTCTCATTGGCTGTGCTGCCAACACCTCCTTCATCCCTGAACCTCTTCTGGTTGAAAGAAATATTAGATTGCTCTACAGGTTCAACTGGTTCAGAATCCTGAAATCAACAAAAAGTTATTCAAATTTGCATTGATTTAATTGGCATTCCTTGTAATGTGATCAGCCCCAAAAAAAATCCCCAGACAGTATGCATAATATTAGTAGTCAAAAACTGAAGATGAAAAGAAAGAAAAAATTGTAAAATTTAGTTTTTATTTGATGAGCATTTATCTTATACACTTATCAGAGAGGATAAGGAAAGAAAAAATTCGATCCACAGGGGCAGAATATATCAAAGAGAATTTCGATGCATAAAGGAGGTCCTCAATAATCATCACGAGCTCAACTAAGTTTAGAGTCACAACCTGAGCATCTATCATTATTACATGGACAAGTCAGTTCCTATGACAATTAAACAGAATAGAGCAGTGTAAAACCTTCGCTCCTTTCAGCTATATATCTTTATAGAAAACAAGGAATCTAATATCATGTACACAGCTGGTTCATGTGGGGGGGCAGGAGAATGAAGCTTATTTAGTTGTAGAAATCACAAGCAGATTCATCTTAATTTAGCTTTTCAATACCATGAATATCAAATAATTATTTGTGCAAGTAAGTAGCATGTACTTTGCCGGTATGTTGTCCAAATAAATTTACCAAAAATGAAAAAAAGTGTCCAAAAAATTTAAACATCAGTAAATGACCGTCACTTAATTTGCACACTTCTAAGTTAAAACCTTCTCTCTCTCTCTCTCTCTCTCTCTCTCTTTTAGGGGAAAGGCTGTCTTCTTTAGGTTCATGTAAAGGCATCTGCAATTAATTTAGTGCCAAAAGATTAGTGGCAGATATGCTGCTTTCTTGATGCATCCCAAGAAAGGGAAAAAAAGAGAGAGAGAAGTTGAAAGTAATTTCAAGATCTTCTAATATGAAAGAGATGTGCTAGTTGAATAACTCAATCAAGCTTTTAGTTACCTTTTCATTCTGATAAACATCCCATAAGTATTCTATCATTTTTTCTTCCTCATGATCCTCACAAGATGCTTCCAATCCAGCAAACACCACATCCTTACAGTATTGGAGATATGTTGATAAATCTTTTGCAAACTCTGTCCAAAAGTACTGAAAATTAGCATATTCTTTGATTGTTGTCATCTTAGAAGTTGGACAAGAAAACATAAACTTATACAGCAAAGGATTTATTTGACAATGATAAAAGCACACCAAAACTTTACCATAGGTATCAGCAATCTCATTATATCTTGCTTGAAGGTGGTGGAGTAGCGCTGCAGCATTCAATTCTTGTAGTAGGTCCTTATCTGGAATCGTACCAAAATCATGTCCATCTTCAGAAGCAAATGTAGTACTCATCCCACAATTGCCTTTCCTCATAGAAACATTTGTAGACTTGACAGAGGCACCAGTATTATGAGATAAACTCTTCTCCCATTCTCCAAAACCATTTATGTTATACAAAATCCTTATTGCTACTATTAGAATTGACATAACACAAACACGAGTAGGGAGCCTCAAATCATTCGAGCATAACCATAAATCTGGAGGCATTGACCATTCATATATGCGGCATGCATGAGGAAGAATCTTTTCAACTGGAAGAGATAACTTTTGGAGATAACGGAAAGCTATTTCATAGAAATTAACAGGGGGTAGCTCCAAGCCTATGGACTGAGCAATGGATGCTGCCAATGACTCTAGCTTCTGTAGTGAAACTGCCTGTGAAGGCCTAAACATAAAACTTGAACTTATAGGACATGCACTTGATGGCGATCCCATGCGCCTTTCAATTTCAAGAAAAGCAGAAAAATATGGAAGCTTCCCTTCAAGTGTCCACTTCATTATGTCTGTTGGCAAGACTGCTTCCCTGGTAATATGACAAGCTAGAAATGAAATAGCTACAGTACAAGGCAAAGGAATCCTTTTCCTTAAAGACCTGTACCAAATCAATACAGCTCGTTGACCATACATACTGTGAGGTTCTACTCTGTATTTAGCACGTGGCTTGTAATATTCTGGATCCTCTGAGACCAAGGAAATGAACTCGCTGAGACACAAGATATGAACGATTAAAGTATCTCATGAATAATGGACTACTATCTAGAAACTTGATACATAGAGAGAGAGAGAGAAAGATAGTACAAAATTGTGAAGCTGATATTCATCTAATTGATAATGTAAAGGTTCAATATTAAGGGTGGAATCCAAGCTAAATGAACACCAATTGAGTGGTGAAGAATCAGACAACGTGCTACTGATTTTAAATTTTCCAGTTACACATCAAAATTCATGTAACTTTGGCATATAAGAACAGATATCATTGGTGTACTATTCAAAACATTGTCATGCTGCACCTATCTCACAAGCAAACACAACATGAACTAGCACACTATGCTCAAGCTCAATCCTGAACTCAAAATATTCGTTAACTAAATTAAGAAATGGAATGGTGTTCAGGAACCAGACCTTGCAACAAAAGGGGTACATATAAAAATATAAGCCAGGAAGTTCTGTTTTGTTACCTTCGTGCTGCATCTCGGAGTCTTTGATTGCCTGATCAGCCCATTCATCATCGAAAACACCAGTCCCAGAGACAAACCTCAACCAAATAGGCCCAATCAATCCACAAATCAAAGGGCTCACCTTGAACTCCTTGACCAGTGCTTCACATTGAAATTCAATCATCATCTGCAACCCCAGCACATAGCGGAGCCTTATTTCGTTGTAGTAGTCATCAAAGCTTGGAACTTTTACACTGCTTGAGCCCCCAAAATCTCCCGGAACCGAGGGACCCCACCCATCAGGTTGGGAACCATAATACTCTTCTACTTTAATTTTGTGTTCTTCACCATGATCTTGATGCTGAGGAGTTTTGTCCTCTAACCCCAGAGTCTTCAGGAACTGGGACTGAGAATCATAGAAGGAATCATACTGAGAGATAGGTTCTGCTTTGATTGCAGAGGAGCGCTTGCGGCGATGACTGGCCAAGTAGAGGGCACCACCGGTCTCTCCTCCCTTGTCGACGAAGTCCTCATCAGCTACACCAGTGTCAATTATGTCCTCCGCCTGAGAGTTGCAGAAAGTGCAGTAGAAGAAGCCATCACCACCGTCGTTGAGACCCTTGTTGCCGCAGTTTTGACACGCCCAGTTACGGAGATCAGCCATACTGGTAATGGTGGAAGACGGCTCAGAGTCTTTCTAGGAGAAAATTGCCAATTTCCAAGGAGGCAAAATAAGAAAAATAAACAAACAAGCTTCATGTATGAAAAGGGTTCTGACCATGGAAGGGGTTAAGGTAGGTTGGGCATGCTTAATTTTTTAAGTGGTTCACTTCTGCTTCTCAGTACGAAGGGGTTTCAACTTTGATTTTTTTTGCTTGGAAATTTCTATAACACGAAACGGTGTGTTACCAATACAATTTCTTTGAACCCAACCCACAAATATAATAATGTTTTAGCTTGGGCTGGCCCATAATTTTTATCGTTTAGTTCCTATAACTGAATTCAAAATGGATTCCAAATTCAAAATAATTGGGCTTCTTTTTTGGACTCAAGCCCTTATACTTGGGATTTTAGGCTAAGGGCACCCTCACCCTGTATAGTCTTATTTTTTTGGTTGACCTTTCTTTAGCTCCATCATCCATGACTACTAAATTGAGGATGTCTGTGTTGAGGTTGAGTAGGTTGGCTAGTTGGGTTGACAGGTCAATGTCGGATTTGATAGGTTCCAAGTCTTATATGCACAGTAACACGAGTGAACTAAAGACTAAGTTGAGAATACTCAGATTCCGAAAATCAAGTTAAGTTGATCTCGAGTAGGTGAAATAATAAATGAAACAAGTCTAAAAGAAGTGATAATACATGTTGGCAAAGCAAACATGGAAGGTATTTTGGTAGTTTGAGTGATTAGACCAAAATGGGCCAAAGATGATTTGGGCATTAGAAATGAACATAAACAAAAATCTTTGTAAGCTTCACGATAATTGAAAGAAGTGTGAGATGGTTAAAATATCCCTATCCCGATAATTAATGACGTATGTCATATTCCATGAGTGTAGAAAACAAACACCCTTAACTTTTACATGATTCATGTTTTCCTATGCCATTCCTTGGAGAGTCTAAAGAATCTTCCTAAAGACCTAAACATGGACAAAGGAAAAGTCATTTAACCATAACATACTTTTCCTTTAAAACTATTATTCATTCAGCAAAATCCAGCGTTGTATGGAAGCAGAAACTTGCTTGATTGACTTCATCAACGTCCATAAAAAGTATAAAACACGTTTGTGACCACACTGCTAAGAAACGTAACGTTTACTAGTGAGTAGTGGCCCAGTGGAGTAGCCAGCATTAACGGTTGTTTCGGTTGGTTTTTGTGACTAGCAATAATAATATCCAAACAAACAGCATGAGCTAGTCCAAGACTTTAACTCCCTCTATACTCTATAGGGTGTAGACGTGCCTTTAATTGGGAATGAATATATGAGAAACACCTTATGGCCTCAAACACGCCTGTTTTTCTAAGTGTTGAAATCATCGTCAAGAACTCATTACACTAGTTGTATATTGGAATGTATAGTATTACATTGACTTCATTACCGTATGTGGTAATTTGATTACAAATCTGACTAGTTCCAAATTGTAATACTAGAAAAGTATTTTAGAATAATAATAGAAGGAGAATGGGGTATTAAATGGTTTATGATTGAATATGTAATGAGTGCATTTTTCATGACTCATGTTGAAAAGTAGTGTCTCCTAATTCTCTAACAAAAAAAATGTGAAAATGAATAATTTATACTTAAACACAAAACATGATTAAATAATGTAATGTATCCTATATTGACTAAGCTCATGAAATAGGTTATATAATATATATCCTTTAGCTTAATTAATTAATTAAGTAATTTATCACTTACACACAAAATTTTGGGATATTTGATGATGTGATATCTCATGGAGTCCTGCACAAAGTGGCAATTAACATTTTTCTATATATGTTGGCCAAATAATTTTCTAATAATTAATTTTTTAAGTCTCATGTAAAACTATAACCATAAAATCTATATATATATTGAGAGTTAATATTCAAAGAAAACAACTCTTATATATGTTAGTATTTGGTGAAATAGAAGTTAGAAGATTCTTGTTCATTCATCTTGCTATATGACATAAAACGCATGCTTATCACTTGTTTTTTCACAAATTGAATGATGATTAAGCCATTAATATGTGATTTTAATTGCCTGAAAATGACATGCACCACCTCCCAAAAACCGCCCAAAATATATATATATATAACAATTATGGCATAAATTGACTAAAGAAATTCCAAGTGGCTTGTTTTCTAACACCACATTCACATCAAGAATAACTTGTGTAAGATCCCCAATTAAATTTGTCCCACATATATATGTGCATAATTAAAACAGTAAAAAAAAAGATTTAAAAAGAGATCTAGCTTAATTAGTTACAATGTGTATTAATATATAGGTGACATAGACTTATCATAAAGATTTTATCTGTCATTTTTCTTCATGACGCCACAAAGAGCTATTTATTAACAAGTGTAGAGTCACATCCTCTACGTAATTGCCCTCTGCCTGCAATTAATTATAAACAAAATTGACAAAGATATATAATTAATTTCCATAACCAATGATAACCGACATTTTCTTTTCCTTTTGGAAATTAGTGAACAAAACCTTTGATCTATAAGACCCGGCCATAAATAATGCTTAAATTTTTTTTTCTCTTTTTTTGGACATATAAATATTGTAACAAAGGAAAATAATTAATCTTAGGGTATGTTTGGTAGAAGGGCATAAAAGGATTAACATTTAAGAGAGTAAATTTAAACTTTTTTTTTTATGTATGTTTGGCTGGACAAATTAATAAACAATAAATACTCTTTTAATGAAATAATCATTACCTTTTATGTGATTAGATTAACGTTTACATATTCGTTAACTTGTTTAAATATTACTCCGTTAAATTTTACTAAATGTAGACTTATGATCCCACTAGCTAATAGAAGATAATAAACTAGAAATTCTAACGATATTTTGTTCTGTTAAAAAATTATTTTTTTCTTGTAGTGGATAATTTATTCCATTAATAGAAGCAGAAATTTAAATTTAAGCTATGACTTGACAAGAGATGCTATTCCAATTCTATGTTTAAAAATGTAAATGGCCTATATATTTGTCCTATTCTGCTAAGTTTTGGTAACGTGGTTGGTAAAACAAAACTTCCTTCCCGTCTTTGTTAAACAAGTTTGGAGCTAACCTTTTTCTATTAATATATATAGATGCTCCAATACTCAAAATCTTCATTAATAGTTTTTTTTTTCTTTTTTTTTTTTTACGTGATTGATGAACTTCCTATCTAGGATTTGAGCTCCCTTGGCCTTACCTTACCCCTACCCTCAATGATATGTAGAAAGAAAATTCGAGTTTTGGAACATTTCTCATTTTTTCTTAGGTGATCTCTATTGCATTAATTATTACATTTAATTATCGAAGATTCTATGATACTACATANATATATTTTTTAATTCAAAAATTTTATGATATCATATGAGTATGTTATATTACATTGACGTAGTAAGTATATGTAATTTTTATATTTTATTGAATATAAATATAATTAATCTTATTTTTTCAAACAAANTTGATATAAAATTAATTTATTTTATTTTCTCAAACAAACTTAAAAATAATTAATTTATATACATGTCATTCATACATTAATTATTTTTATGTAGTATGATATACAATAAAGTATCTAAGAAACATTCTTTATTATCATTCATTTTTGTTTTTCCCATTTTTTTCCAACAATGGAGTTTGGATCCTCAACCAATTCTAAATAGGGCTGCTGCTTAGTGCTCAAACTAGTGTAACATAAATGTTTATGGTCGGTTTTGTTGTAACTTGATGATGTTTGAAATTAACACTTTCTTCCTCTTATATCAATGATCCTTATATTATTTTTTAACTATTTTATTGACTCATCACTCATTTATTTCTTCTCGCAGGTGGGGTTGGCGAGCATAAATTCATGGCCAATGGGATAAGGCTTTGGACTTGGGTTTTGAAGCTCCCATGATGCTCATATCCCTACCAAAAGGAGGAACTTTCTGTGTTACCAAAAATAAAAAAAATATGACCCACTGAATCCAAACACCACCGACCCCATCCCAAATAGTGTAACACATAATTAAGCAAATAACGTACTCCTTACTTATGAACTTACAAAAAAAAAATGGGACTCCTTTCTTTCCTTTAAACAAAGAACTTCACTTTCAACGTTACTGTTTATACCCTATTTTTTTTTTTTTTTAACAATAGAGGTATATTTGAATTACTTTTCGTGTACCGAAGTCAAATTTTTATGGAACGATCTTAAAGGTGCACTCTCTCTACATTCAAAAAAAATTTAAATTTTTTTCTAAATACTAACTCTAATATTTAAATCTTAACCAATTTAAATAAATTCATTGTATTCTTACCCATACCAAATCTTTCAAGTTATTATTTATACTCTCCCTAGTACAAGTCCAAATTCCCTGAAACGTGTCAAGCAGAGTACTCATGTACAATAAAACAAGGATAGAGAAACTACCAAATGTTTGGCCCAAGAATTCCAAGTGACCAAATCAGTTTCTCATTAATCGTTGGCAATCCACACGTAGCTTTATTTTTCTTGTACAAATATGCCCAATCTTCTCCCACAATCTCGCCCTTAGTCCAAAAACAAATTATGCCCAGATCTTAATCTGGCACTGATTCCGCTGTCTGCAAGTGGAGACTCCACTATCCCACAATGAATTGTTGATTGAGAAATTTCCAAGCCCCAAGTTGGATTTTTCCTTGAAATAAAACCAAAAGTTTCCACAGGTTGTTTGGGTTGATGGGTGCCAAAAACTTGCTTATGCTTAAAACCCACTTTGATTCCATCAACACACGTTTAATAAAGGAATTTCTGTATGGAAACATGCTTTGGGCTATTGCTTCTTTGCGGGCTTTCATCTGCAACTATGTCCTTTATTCTTTTGGATTGATTCTCAAATATATCTTGAGGTTTGATGAGTTTTCTCATCTGGGTTTTTTATGTTTTGAAGTTTTTGATTGATTAGATAGCTAATGCTTCTTTTGTTTCATTTCAGGTTTCAGGTAGGTGATAGGAAGAACGAGCTTGTTGTTCAGCCACCAGAAACCGATCAAACTGAGACATTTCAAGATTCGGAGTTAGATACATTTAGAGAAGCAGAGACTAATCTTCAATTTCAGAGTAGGGGAAACGATGAAGAAAATAGCAACGAAAGAGAAGAAGAAACAGAGAGCTCTGTTTTCATGGACACCAACTCTGATGTTCATGAAGATGGTGAATACAGAGAAGGAGAAACAGAGGGATCTGTTTTAATGGAGTCTGACTCTGTTGTTGATGAAGTTAGCAAGGAAGAAGTAGAAGAAACAGAGGGCTCTGTTTTCATGGAAACTGACTCTAATTGTCATCATGATATTAAGAACAGAGAAGTGGAAACAGAGGGCTTTGTTATTAGGGGGACTGATTCTGATGTACATGAAGATACTCGCAAAAAAGAAGAAGAAGAAAAAGGAGAAACAGAGACCTCTGTTTCCATGGAGTCTCACTCTAATGTTCTTGAAGATAGTCAGAACAGAGAAGAAGAACCAGAGAGCTCCATTTGCAAGGAAAATGACTCTGCTACAGCCACAAGTAAGTGTCTATTCGTGTCAAGGCAAGATTTTTGTGGGTTCATAGAAGAGCCAATAACCATGAGCTTCACTTTTCAAGAATTTTATGTGGGTCCGAATGTTTTTACCACTTCTAATAATGCATTTGACAACACCGGAATGATCGCCGACAAGCAATTTTCAGAGTTTAATGTGGAGGAAGAGCCTTTTGATCAACAAGAAGAAAAGGAATCTATTCAAAGTCTCCCTGATAATGCATTTTCCAAGTCCCCACTTGTTGCCGACAAGCAATTTTCAGAGGAATTTTCTGCAGATCAAGAAGAAGAAAAGGAATCTGTTTCTAATGAATTTGAATTAGGAAGTAAGGCTTTTGGTGGAAATTATTCATCAGCATCGGATTTAGATGAAGATAATTTGCTCTACGATGATTACTCATCAGCATATGATTCAGAGTCAGAGTCATTATCATCTAGCTCAAGTGGTCTCCTTTGGGGTAACAGTAATAAAATTGAGGATTCAATTGCGTATGAGTTTCTGGCTTTTAACAAAGCTTTTGAAGGATTTGAATCAGAAAGCCCAGTGAAAATTAGAAATGGAAAAGTTGAAGATGATGAATATATTGAACTAGAACCTAGCGTGAAGGATTTGAATTCCTGGGGCCAAGAAGAAGAGGAAGTGGAAGATAGCTTGAAGAAAACCGAAGAAACCAGGTGGGAAGAAAATTTGAGTGAATCGGATTCTGATGAAGAAAACGAGGATGATCTTGAGTGGGAGCATGATGATTTAGTAGAACAACTGAAAATTGAATTGAGAAATGCAAAACAGGGTGGGCTTCCCACAATTTTAGAGGAAGAAGAAGAGGAAGAAACAGAGTCCCCAAAAGTGATTGAAGATCTAAAGCCACTGAAAATTGAAGACAAGCTCGAATACAAAGATCAAATTAATGAAATCCAGAAAGTTTACAAAACCTATGCAGACAAAATGCGGAAACTGGATATCTTGAATTACCAGACCATGCATGCCATAGGTAAGAACCAAATTAACTTAATTTCTTGCACTAATTTTTCTTGCCATTTATTTTCTTTAGCTAAAAACATCAAGTCCTCACATTAATCGTCACTTATGCTTATATGTTTTTTTTTTTTTTTTTGTTTGGNTTTTTTTTTGGGTGGTACAATTTCATAATCTATGTCACTTCAATAATCTTGTAGATTATTTTCTGAGGTGATTCTAAGAGAGGTTTATATTGACATGGTGGGCCTTTATCAATCTCACACCCATTGTATCTTGCTATTTAATTCTGTGCTCATAAAGGTATAGTCCATATCAAAAGTATTAAATTAAATCCCATCCTACCAATCCTTTTCCTTTTTCTTTGGTAGGTCCACTTAATACATTTAAGACACTAAAATATGAGTTTGTTTCATAAAACCTCCAATAAAGACGAAGAAAAGAAACCTTCAACTAATACTTTTTGACTCATTCTGTACCAAATATTATATATTCCAAGCAAAGCAAAAGTGAAGCATATTCTTTAAGAAATAATCCCATTTTCCACTCGTTTTTGAATTTTGAGTAATTCAGTCACCTACTTTGCTGTAACTTGCAGGTCTCCTTCAACTAAAAGACCCTCTTAAATTAATTTCAACGCCAAGATCTAGCCTCCCAATCTCACAGAATTTATGGCCACGCAAAGCTTCAAAAATTGCATGTGACCCATTGATGAAGTTTGTTCAAGAACTGCAGACAGATTTGGAATTGGTCTATGTTGGACAGGTTTGCCTCTCCTGGGAAATTCTATGTTGGCAGCACAATAAAGCCCAGGAACTAAAACAATATGATCCACAAGGAACTCGTCAATATAACTTAGTAGCTGGTGAATTTCAACTTTTCCAAGTCTTCATGCAAAGATTCATAGAGAATGAGCCATTTCAAGGCCCTAGAGTTCAGAATTATGTCAAGAACCGTTGCGTAATTCGTAATCTGCTCCAAGTTCCTGCTATTAAAGGTAAGCAAAATTCGTTTCTTTTATATGGTGTACACATTGTTTGTGTTATGTCATTGATGAGTGTGATTTTGTGGTGATTGTTTGCAGATGACAGTATGAAGGATAAGAATTTAACTAGGGGGAATGAAGAAGATGATGCAATTGGATGTGGAAGGCTAGCAGATATCATCAAAGAATCAATGAGGGTGTTGAGAGAATTTGTTCGAGCAGATAAAGATGATGGGAATGTGATGCTTAAAGTTTCACAGCAAAGTGGAATTGATCTCAAAGACCCTGCAAGTTTAAACCTTTTGATGGATATTCGAACCAATCTACACAAGGTTTGCTTTCTGAAGAAACAAACTAGCATTTTATTTGTTTTGGCTCATACAGTGAGATGCTTATGGTTTCTGGGTTTGATCTTGTGCAGAAGGAGAAAAAGCTAAAGGACATAGTGAGAAGTGGAAACTGCATAGTAAAGAGGTTCCAGAAGCAGCACCATGAGGATGAACTGAATCATGAGCAGTTGCTTGCTCAGGTTGAGTTGAAATTGATTTCAAGAGTGGTTAACATGTCAAAATTGAGAAAAGATCAGCTAATATGGTGTAGTGAGAAATTAAACAGAATCAAATTTGTAAACAGAAAGATACATGTGGAGCCTGCGTTTTTGCTTTTTCCATGTTGATTAGGCCACTTCTGCCACGGCAATTGTTCTCAGATGTAGAGATATACTTAGATACAGATAATGTAGGTGTAGCAGTACAGAGCAGATAAAAGAGTTGGACTTGGTTTCCCATACAAATCAGTATATAGTATAGAAGTTACTGTTTCATACACCATGGATGTAATAAAAGGTAATGCTACCTTTTTTCCCCTTCTTCCTCCCTCATTTATTTTATGGGATACTAGTGGTGAACAAGTTGAAATACATTCCTCTCACTATGTTCATTCTGGCCTATAGAGAAAGTGAAATTGAGCATAGTTAAAAAGAATAACACTTTTCAACACCATATAGCTAATGAAACTATTACTTAACTAACAAACGCTTAGTTCAACTAGTAACAAATTGAACTCTGGACGTGCGTTCTTAGTTATGATAAATTGTTTGAAGTTCAGTGAGAGTATTATTAGGAGATGAAAAATCGTATTGCTCTAATCTTCGAATAAGATTAGTTTTATGTCTAATTTGGTAAATTGGAGATACTCGTGATATTAACAAAAAAAAAAAATTTTACTTAATAGTTAGGGTCATGTAAAATTTACTTGAGCTTAGCTAACATTTTTTTGGCCTATCATTATCTAACACACTATTTCCATATTTCTTTTACTTTCCTTTATCTTCCTCTTATTTGTATAGGTTGATATTTCAGTCCTCTTGCAAAGATTCAAGACACACGTAAAAACACACCATATTATATACGGTTTTAAAACTTACCTCTTACATAAACAAGTAAATTGCACCTAATGTAGGTAAAACACTCTAGAAAAAATGTTTATGTATGGTTTGAAATATCATCCTACGTTGTACAATTTGAAAATATTTTTTGGGTAAGAAGTTAAAAATGATACCAAAGACAAATGATTCATAACTGAACTTAATGTAATTGTCTATAATTACGTTAGTAATCAAATTAAGTTAGGATTCTATATAATTTTATAGAATAATTCTCTTAATCTATAAATGGTATCATAACAACAATAATAATAAAAATAATTTGAATAGAACATTTTGTTACTCACTTGCACCCAAAGAAAGTCATATTTCATACCATTTTCAGTTTTTCATCCATTAAAATCAAAACAAAAAAGAGCATTATCTATGACATGCCGCGTAATCCAATTTATGATGATCTCTCATTTGAACTCTGATCCTAGCCGTCCAATATAAGCCACACTGAACCGGAGAGAAAAGTCAAGATCTTATTACTGCCTTTTGATCTAGGGCATCAAAATACTTGAACCCTTTTATACCTCTGAGTGAGGCATTGGGTGTCTTCTCTGCTAGTGCCTTCTCGTGAAAAACCCTAAGGCAAAAACGCGCAGACGCAGAGCTTAGATAGCTAAACCTGATCGAAAATGGTGCAGCGTCTCACATATCGCAAGCGGCATAGCTATGCAACCAAATCCAACCAACACAGGGTCGTTAAAACCCCTGGTAACCCATCCCCTCTCTTCCTCTCTTCTCCCTACTGGGTCATAATTTTGATTAATTTCCGAAGCTACTGGATTTGTGATTTCGATCCATTATGGGGCTATATTATTGGGTTGTGTTCTCATACGCATTCTGTTTAATGTTTGTTTGTGTAGGTGGGAAGCTCGTTTATCAGACCACCAAGAAGAGGGCGAGTGGACCCAAGTGCCCTGTCACTGGAAAGAGGATTCAGGGGGTATGTTTTTGCTTTCTCTTTCGTTTGTTTTAAAAAAAAAAGATGAAGATTTCATTTAATTTGGTACATTTCAATATGGAAGGTGTCTGTGGAGACAGCATTTTGTTAGTGTGGTAATGAGTAATGTCTTTCTGATTGCTATGGTCAACGTTGCATGTTTTACTGATAGTACCACCCCATTTAGAGTGGTGACTGAAGCATGTGTTTAATGGTTATGGATTGTAAAGTGTCTGCAACAATAGGATATTAAAAACGCACTAGCTAGTTTATTCTTAACTGCACGAGACTGAAAAACAATATTAGAAGCATTAGTTTTTCGAGGACATGAAAATAGGGAACCTTTATAACTCACGGTCCTGGATTTTCAGTGTTTTGACTTCTGTGAACATTGATCTTTGTTACTACAATTTGTGGAAGAAAGAGTTCATGCTGTGGCTTGGAGATTAAACATAAGGCAATATGTTTTCTGTTTATCTATAACTCAGATTTTGTGAATTTCTGTTGGAAGCAATACTGTTTAACTCTTAAACTGGAGATAAATTGTCTTGAACAACTGATGCTGTTGGCGGCCATTTAAAGTTCTTAAAATTTACAGTTATTCTATGTGTTTTACATGTATGTATTTTTGTTAAAAGAGTAATTAACAATAAATCCAGCTATATAGATAATATGCTTACTGTTTTTCCTCCTTTTTTATTGCACTTGTTACATGCTCTTCTCTTCTGCCATTCAGCATATATCCATAAACAGAGGCAGATGATTGTGGATGGAAGAATGAGGATGCTATTGAATCATTTGCTTGTCCTAAACTATTAGGATATGCCTGCAGATTGCCGTGTGGGGGATTCTATTAATATGGGCATAACTCCAGTGGACTAAACTAAAATATAATCCTCAGGATTTGAATTCTTCATTGGAAATAATATCTTCTATAAGTATAGTTTTTGTAACCCAGAGTGATAAGATACAAGCTCCCTTTTCTTATATTTGGGTTTTAAGATTGACTAGTGCCACATGTTCCGTGGCATGATAAAGTTCTGCTTTATCACCTTCCATATTATTTTACTTATAATGCTGTCTTCTACCTGATTCAACACCTATGTTTATTTCGAATGTGTAGCTGTGAATAGCATGTATGGTTTGACATGGAAATTTGCTTGTCAATATCTGTTTTGTGCTTGTTATTTTCATCATAAGATTGTAAGATACAGGATGTATGTGAAGTGACTATTTATCAATGAGCATTCTTTGCCATCATGGAGTGAGTATGTGATGTAGTCATTCAGATGGTGATGTATCATATCTAAAATGAAATTAAGCTGCATAAGAGGCAATGGGCACCAGCAGTTACTGTTGGTTAATTGGGACTTATTTAATGGAATTACGTTTGATGTTGTGAACAAACTTGTATGATTAATTCAAGTTGTAATTTACCCATGGTAATAAATGCATAATGGTAATTGCAGATTCCACACTTGAGGCCAGCAGAATACAAGAGATCCAGGTTACCTAGAAACAGGAGGACTGTGAACCGTGCATATGGCGGAGTTTTGTCTGGAGGTGCTGTCAGAGAAAGGTATGTTTTCTTTAAGTCTCTATGAGTGTCAGAGCTTCATGTATAGATTATAAATTCATTGTGTGAATTGGTTTAAAGTAATGTTACTTTTTTGTTTTATAGGATCATTCGAGCCTTCTTGGTTGAAGAGCAAAAGATTGTGAAAAAGGTCTTGAAGATCCAGAAGGCAAAGGAAAAGCAAGCCTCAAAGGCCTGAGTTTGGAGAACAAAGTGAGAGAAAATCTTTTTGGAGGAATTTTAGCTTTGGGTGATTATAGTAAATCACGAAATTTGTTAGAGGTGTTCCCATGTGGATTTTGGTGTTTGTTTGGCTTGTTTGAACCTCTTAATTCTAGTGCAATTGTTAACTTTGTCGACAACTCAATTATGATACAGTTTTGTTTGTGTCTCTATTGACTCTTGATGGTCTATTGGTTTCATTTTGTTTGTGATAGTAGATTGGCACTGCAGACTGCAAGTTGGTTATCTCTGAATCCCTTAAATATGCCATAACCTGTAATTGTAGGCTTGTAACCCGTAAATCTTTCCTTGGTTATAATTGCCTGTTGGAATTATCCAGCTAAGACAGCTTTCCCTCAGCAGTAACTTGAATGTGATAAAGGCATAACGTATGTTTATTGGCTGATGATCATGCTAATGTGGGGGTAAATCTATTATGCAAGTGTCAAATGTAACAAAAACATCGTGATCCTAATCAGTTATGAATCTGTAGTTGATTTAATGTTACGGTTGAAGTAAAACATCTAGAAATACTTTTGCATCGAAACAATCTCTGTTTTCTTTTATATCAAACTGCAATTAAGTATCACATCGGGCATCTGCTTGTTTTGTTTCTTGCATCATCACCATAATAGTATAGTAAGGACAGCGTCTGGTCAGAAAAAGAAAAAGAGTACAGAATGCAGCAATAGTTCTATGTGTAACATAGGGGAGGTGCACTTCGTGGATCAAAGTTTTCACGACTCAAGGAGCTTCTCTCTTATCTTGGCGACTAACTTGTCATGAGGAGGCAGTGTCTCCTTCATCAGAGGATGTTCCTTCAAAGCATTTACCCACGAGAAAAACAGAGTGTTTTTTCCAGGCCCAATAACCTCTGTACCAAAAGCTTCATTAAAAGCTTTATAGTTGCAAGAATTTGCACCCACAACAATGTCAAGCAGTCCCAAGGCTTCTCCATTGGTAAAGGGGAATTGGTTAGGAAAATCTTCCTTGATTCCTTGTTCAAACACCGTAAGCATCTCATTCATCTTTTCAATTGCTTTCTTTCTCTGTTCCCCTTTTGATCGGATAATGGGCCAACTGCCTACCATAATCTGATAACGTAACCAATCTCGTTAATCAGTGTTTTATTCACATCGAAGAAGGAAAAAAATAAGAGAGCACAAAATTGACCAAGGTCCCGAAGTAAGTGATACCCACCTTTTGATCATAGTAGTTGACCCAGAAGCGAACTTGGGCCCTCTGATAAGGATCTTGAGGCAACAGTTTGGGGCTGTGATTCCAATTCTCATCAATGTATTCTAAGATGACAAGTGACTCAGAAATTGGCCTCCCATTGTGTACAAGGACAGGAACCTTTTTGTGGACAGAATTATACTGCAGAAGTAACTCGCTTTTGTTCGTCAAATCTTCTTCTACTTATTTGTAGGGTATGCCCTTAAGTTTAAGGGCTAATGCTACCCTTGTACAGTAGCCGCTAGGCCACGTCCCAAACAGCACAACTTGCTCCATTCTCTGTCTTCTTGTTTATGGTTAATTTATCTCTTGTGTGGCTATCTGTGGGCTTTTATAGAAGTTCATCTGCATTTCTTTCTCTTCCTTTTACAGAGTCGGTTAGTCAAAGTGCATATGGTCAAAAAGAGAAATATAAAATATTATCATTAGAGACTTGGAGAAGAAGTATGGATTATGTTATCTATTTCCTTGGGCAGAAAGATTGATCCACGATAGCTGGATAGAACCTCACAATCTGTTGCCTACACGTTACTGAACTGATGCATCAACAAAATTAAAAACAACAATTTCTGTTGGAATGCAGTAAGCAATTTTCAGTAGAGAATTAGAGATATCAGTAGCAGTTTTTTAAATGTATAAACAAAATGTTTTACATGTGTTAAAAGAGCCAGTGATGAAAGATTGTGAACCGTCAATATGGTGAAGTTTTGTCTTGCGGTGTTGTCAGAGCTGCATCTATAATTTTTTTGTCTAAATTGATTTAGAGTAATGTGTGGTTCCTCCCTTGCACACATCCATATCAGTATGTGTTTATTGGCTGATGATTCATTCTAATTTTTGGGCAAAGTTTATAATTTTAGTCTCTTACATAACTCAGCAAACCTCGTGAACATGCCATGAAACAATTTGATTACAATATAACCTATCATTCTAAAATTGTTTCTTAGATGGAAGCTGTAGTACCAGCAAAAACAGAAGAGCCAAAATTGAACAATATATATATATTCTTTCACAAGAACACTGACTTTATCAGACCAATTCACAGATCACAGGAGACATCTCATTTTTATTTCTTTTTGCATCATAAACACTATTATACAGACAGAAGCTACAATCCAATACTTAGTTAGATAGAAAAGTATATAGCTACAGAAAATGGGTGTTGTACGTCATAGATCAAACTTTTTGTGACTGAAGAAGCTTCTGTTTCATCCTGGCAACCAACTTGTCATGAGGAGGCAGTGTCTCCTTCATCAGAGGATGTTCCTTCAGAGCATTCACCCATGAGAAAAGTTCTGGGCTTTTCTCAGGCCCAATAACCTCTATACCAGAAACCTCATGAAAAGCCTTGTAGGTGCAAGAATTTGCACCCACAACAATGTCAAGAAGTCCCAAGTTTTCACCTTCAAAGAAAGGGAATTGGTCAGGAAAATCTTCCTTGATCCCTTGTTCAAACACCCTAAGCATCTCATTCATCTCTTCAATTGCTTTCTCTCTCTGTTCCCCTTTTGATCCGATGATAGGATAGCTACCTGGCATGATCTGAATCAAAACCAGTCTTATTAGTGCTTTATCTATAATCAACACACACACACACACAAATTTGACAAGGTACTGAACTATGAGATACCCACTTTCTGATCAAAATAGTTGACCCAGAAGCGGATTTTTGCCCTCTGATAAGGATCCTCAGGCAACAGTTTGGGGCTGTGTTTCCAATTCTCTTCGATGTATTCTAGGATGACAAGCGATTCAGCAATTGGCCTGCCCTTGTGCAAAAGTACAGGAACCTTTTTATGGACAGGATTGTGCTGGACAAGTAGCTTGCTCTTGCTTGTCAAATCTTCCTCCACGTATGTGTAGGGTATGCCCTTAAGTTTAAGGGCCAATGCCACCCTTGTGCAGTAGGGGCTAGTCCATGCCCCGAGCAGCACAACTTCACCATGTTTCTCTTCCATTTTCTGTGGTTCTTTGTGGCTGATCTGTCACTGCCTATATGAGGGCTTTTATAGAGCTCATATCCAGGAGATCTTTGCATTTCGTTTTCTTCTTTTTCGTGATTTGCAGAGTCAATGTGCTTATAGTCAAACAAATATAGTAAATAGATAACGTTCTTTATTTCTTAACTCTCAATGGACAAATAACAACCTGGAGAAGAAGCTCTGTGAATTTATGATTTTTTAAATTCATAAACATGGGCTAAGAAAGTTTACGTGAAATATCTGTTTCCTAGGTTAGAAAGATTGATCAGGATTGGACGTGGCAACAAATCAGCCAGGAAAAAATGTTTGACGAAATTAGATTATTGGGAAGTTTAATTATTTAGTTAATATGTAAGAATGGTTATAGATATCATCAGTACCTCTTTGAAAAAGTCAGTTTCAATATGAAATATCCAACACAGCAAAAGCTTCACAAGAAAGTTGACTGCTAAAAATTTAATTTTAAACTATTAGATCATTAAGGGTTGCAAAATAAATCAGCCTAAACTTTAACTACTACTAAGTATTAATGCAAACCTATTAGAGCAAATAAATACTATCCCTACATATTTTTCATACCCGTGCTAAATTTTGATAGTAATTTGTACTATTTTCTTGTCAGTAACTCCAAAGGGAAAAAAAATCCATCACAAATAAAGAGATATCTAATCATACTAGTTAGTAATAAAGTAGTATTTTCTTGATTCCGTTGACTTTATTCACACTTTAACTGCTGGAAGTAAAATGTTGGTTCTGCTGCAAATGTGGTAATCAAGAACCAGCTCAAAATAGTCCCACTTCTTTATCTCTCACTCTCACTTCCTCTGTCTCAAGGATATAATGTTGCGTAGAGCAATTATTAGGATTGCGTACAGAAATTCAGCAAGCAACAAAAGAGGTAGTTAACATGTTTCGCTAAACTATCTAGAACTGCCTTTTACATTAGCAGCAATGGTGTTGTCTATGCACTTTTTGGTGAAGATGAGTCTGTGAGAGAAGGCAGCTAAGCGGAACTCATGCATCATCGTCACTGTGGTCGTTCTGTTGGACCAAAGAAAGCTGAGAATACTCGTTATGCATATTCTTGGCTGTGATTAAAGCAGCCAAGGGACTAACAGATCTCTGTTCCAAAACAAATTCATTCCTTCCCTTCCATATCTGCCCAAAAAATATACCCCAGTAGCCCAAACAGTTGCTTATCATCTGCATTCACCCTCATAATTTCCCAAAGCTTGTCGCAAATCCAACGTTTAATCTGTGATCCATGGCGAAAAGAGATAGTAGTGCACTGAAAACCACTTGCAAACCAAAGCAGTTGAGTCCATGGGCAGGGCAAAACAGGAACACATGATCAATGGTTTCATAATCCTTTTCACAAATAGAACAGAGTTGGCAATTCATAGAGGCAAACTTTGCATGCTCTCTATTGCATTCCACAAACTGTCACCATTCTTGAACAATAAACAGAGTCTTTTCAGCAAGGGGTAGAAATGTAGCTCCGACTCATAGTTGTAGTTCAGATATCATCAAATTTTCTCTTTGGAGTATTAGGATTAGTGAATCTGATATCCTGAATCTCCATCATACTCTTTTCGTTGTATGCATGAACTCCCATGATCCATTTCGGTAACCCTTCCGTGTCAATGATTGTATCTGGATGTTCATAAAAATGTGAAACCTCAACATGATTCCATCCATGCTTGATTATTACCTCTCCAAGTACAACATCAGGTAATTTAACTTGTAAATCGAACAGAAATATATGATCTGTCACAAGTCCACAAGAAATTATTGAATCTGTATCCAAATAAAAAACGAATCTTTGATTGCTGTTAATGATCAAATGAAAAATCAGATTCTTCCTAAGTGCACCAGCAGCAACAACACATAGAAGGATATTGGGGAATTTGTTCTGAAACCAGAAGGACAATGATGGGCCATTTCTACGGTGATGGAACCATTCTGGGATCCTGGCTCCTGGCAGAATAAAATATTTGCCTCCTTCCTCATGTAATTCCTGTCAATTAAAACAGAATAGTAAGTTCGACTGCAAAAAGTCACCATGTGCCAAATAAAAACAGTTACCACTAAAAAGAGAATCAAGAAGACAAAGTATTGCCTGTGTCTGACTCAGTAACATGTCTGAGGAATGGCTACTCAACGATGTGCAGTTTGTTACAAAGAGTTTTTCGATTTTTGGTGGAACCCCTCTTATCTCTCGAAGCTGCTTGCAATCAATCAAACGAATTTCCTTCAAAAAACGAAATTCATTGATGCATGCCGGAAGGATTTTGATATTTATATCACGTAAGAATAATGATTCCAAATAACTGAAACAAGGAAGCCATGTATGAAAAAATTCATCTGTCAATTCGCAAGGACAGAAAGAAAGATGACTCAAGTTTGAAGACACTAATGAGCTCACTCTTTCTTGTTCTTGCCCTTCCCACATGTCAAAAACTTGAAGCCTTTCACAATTATCAAATTCTAATTCCTTGAGTACTGGCAAAGTAAGAATACTACTTGGTAGCCGATAAAGCTTCTTGCATTTATCAAGACTTATCAATCGAAGCCCAACAAGATTTTGAATTGAAAATGGTAAATCTTCTATAGCAGTTTCACTCAAATCAACACTTGTTAATTTTTCCATCTTCCCTAATATATCCGGGAAACTGCAGAAACTTGAGCAACTTGACAAGTCAAGAAATTCAAGAGATTTCAAATTGATAGCATGTGGAAAAATCCTCAATTCGGTGCATCCTGAAGCATCCAGGACTCTAAGTTTGTCAAGGAAGCCAACTGAATCATCAACTTCAATTAAACTCTTGCAGTTACGAAGATGCAGTTCTTTTAAATTGGGGGCTCCAGAAATGTCAGGTACTTGTTTTAAGAAATTACAACAGCTAAAATTCAAATAACTCAATGATTCCAATTTCTGCAAAACAGAAACCAAAAGTAACTCGTCAGTTTTGAAATTCCATTTTATTTAATGCCAAGGAAACGTATCAAAGATCGCTGTAAGTTTACGTGCCTTGAGTGGTTTGAGCGATGTAAGGTGACTAGAAGGCAAGTTGAGTATGACAAGTTTCCTTAAATCACAATCAGATGGTAGAGGCCCTGAAGGATATTTCTCCCAGTCCAGCATTCTTAAACTTGATGGGAGATATGTGGGCCCTCTAGAAAATTGTGCATTTGTAATAACAAGTACTTTGAGATTCTTCATCTCCTTTAATGCCTCTCCATTCCATTGCACTTCTTCATGCTCATAGGGCAAGTTCAGCATTATCACTTCAATATTTTCAGTTCCCTTTTGACACAAAAGCATATTATAATAAGTTCAAATTACAAATGCTGTCAACTTGATATATTATAGAAATTTCCCAAATTATAAAGCATATTATTCTAATATGATAATAAGTTCCATCACCTGAGAACTGAAATGAGATGGCCAAAAAATCATGTCTTCTTGGTAAGTATTAATTTGTCAAAAAGAGTAAAGAACAGTACAACAGGAAAAACAAAAACCATGCACATTCCTATGACATACCGTATTTGCTTGTAAAACATGAAGGATGTCCTCATGGAACCATAATCTGCTGCGTTTTCCAGGCTCCAGGGGTGATTCCTGCCTTACAATATCTCTACCCATGTCCTGTATCAAGTCATGCATTCTCACAATGCTATCTAAATCAGTCCTTATCAAAAACTTATCAATCAACACTTGAATATGATACTCTGGGTTAAAACCACGACCATTTAGCAGTTTGTTTGTGACATCTTTCAAATGTGCACCTTTAAAGAAACAACTTATGTCAAGGAAAATTTCCTTCTCCTTTTCCGCCAAACCATCATAGCTTACTTTAAGTATTTCTTGAACATCTTTGTTGGGAACTCTTTCATATGCATCTAACGCAGATTTCCACTTATCTGGTGATATACCACACAAGTTAGAGCCTATTACTTCCAGAGCCAAAGGAAGGCCTTTGGAATAAAAAACTGCATGCTCTAAAATGCCCACGTAACTTGGATCAACTTCATTACTTTTAAAGGTATTCCAACTAAACAATTCAATAGCTTCTGCATGATTTAATCCTGCTACCTCGTATATTCTTTCAACACCATGAGCATGTAGCAAATGCTTATCCCTTGTGGTTATCATAATTCTACTACCAGAACCAAACCAATCAATTCCTCCAGCTAATATCTGTAACTGCTCCAATTTGGTAACATCATCAAGAATCAAAAGAACTTTTTTTCTTTGGAGCCTGTGTTTTATTACTGAAATTCCTTCCTTGACACTTCCCAACTTGATATCTTCCCCCAATACTTTAGCAAGCAATTTCTCCTGAAGTTGTACCAAGTCACGCCTACTAGTTGAGTTTTCTCTAATATCAGCAAGAAAACACAGACCTTCAAATTGATCAGCAATCAAATTATACACAGCACATGCAGTTGTTGTTTTACCTATTCCACCAATTCCAAAAATTCCTATCATGTTGACTCCTTCACCTGATTTAGTGTCTAGAAGTGTGCTCACTTCTTGTCCCCGAGAGTCCAACCCAACCGGATAATTAGCAATGTGTAAAGGAATGCGTTTAATCTTTTTTGAGATCACTTCAGTAACCTCATCAATATACTTATATTCATACTTACACCTGCCCAATTACAAAAAAAATGTATGGAGTCAAACTAAATAAATCAAATTCATGTCCAATAGATCATTCACTAAGATTCAAATTTCTTACAAATAAAAGGCTCTGTAAAATAATCTACCTTTGTTAAGTTTTGGTTATCTTTCTTTCTTTATTTGGTCAGAAATTAATATTAATATGAAAATTATTAGCCATACTTAGGAAGAAAAATAAAAAATAAAAGAGTAGAGAGATACCCGTCTTGTCTGATATGGCAGCCGGACAGACTAGCTGCTTGACGCAGAGCCAATCTCCAATTTTGCACCTTGTGCATGTCATTCGCGAATCTTGCCTCATGCTTGGCCATTGCTGCTTTATAACTCCCCTCCTTCTGATGTCGCACATCACACGGCTCAACATGATAAAAAACTGGTAAAACCAACCGATCCTTTTGTTTGATGCACTCAAGGATCTTGACAAGCTCTTGCAGACAAAATGTTGAGGACGCATAGTTCTCAGAGAAAACTATGATGGCCATTCTAGATTCTTCAATTGCTTTGAGAAGAGCTGGTGTAATTTCTTCCCCATTTTGCAGCTCCTCATCATCTATGAAGGTGCGAATTCCCTTTCTACACAGAGCATCGTAAAGATTGCCAGTAAAAGTGTAGCGAGTATCTGTACCTCTAAAACTGAGGAATACATCGTAAGTCCATCCATAGGTGATGGAAGAGGAGCACAGTGCTGGTTGTGTCATGAACATGATAGCTACTCTGTAATCAACTTTGATGGATGGACACCTGAAACTTGAGAATAAGCAGGAAATTTTGAGAGTGAAGACTCCAAAGTCCAAACTTTAAGAGTAATAAGCTTAAATTTTGAGTCGCATATTACCTGTGCAATATGAAGTCGCGTAAATACCCTTCTGCAGCATGCTGATTGGCAGATAGAATTAAAAAATGATTCCTTTCTCTTCCTCACTCCACTTTGAATCTTTGACCTACCTTTTGTTTTTTGTTTTTTTTTGTGTCTCTATCCTTCCTTGTCTCTTCCTTTCTTTTTCTTTCTCACCCTCCTGGCGCTGCCCCCATCCCCCTTGTCTCTCTTTCTCTCTTGCTCTCCCTGTTTACCGGTTTCATTTTGCTTCTTTAAACATTTGAGAGCATCTCTGGGTGGTAATCAAAGTAAAATCAACTAACGTTTGAAGGTTTGTTTGATTAGTATTAAATTCAAATTTTACCCCTTTTCCCCTTTTATATTGTTTGCAAGTTCTGTTTCAATTGATTTTAATGTGATTTGCAGGAAAAGAAGTTTGGTATCTCACTAAAATTATATTGAAATTTGCAGATAAGATATTCCATACATTTGTTCTTTTTAAGAGCATCTTGTAGTTATTGCTACTTTTTTCTATTTATTCGTTATGAACTCATTGTGGCCAAAGCTTGTATACCTGATAGATAGTGGCTACATTGTTGAATTGAATTTGTTTGACATGATAACTGGCCAAAGGATCTCCAACACCCTTGACATGAAAAGGCAGCTGAAAATAAATGGATCATACTAATATATATGCATTTTATCTTTGAGCTGAATTTTCAGTGAAATAAGAGTTTTCCGTTGTATGGATTGAGTACCTGCAACTGTAAAAATGTCTAAAACATCAAGAAAGACTATCAGAATTTTGATTTCTTGGAACTAGATATATGAATCTCTCCTAGTGATCAGATAGAATGAATCTACTTGATGTGTTGGATCATCACTCATCAGGCACATTTTGATGATGTATTTTCCTACATGGAGCTTGATCCTTCATTTGTCAATCAGTTCTATTTATCCGAAAAAGAACATATCTTTGTTTCTAAACATTGGAGTGACTCTTACTAAAAATATGTTTCAGATGCGACATAATGCAGGGTACAAACATGATGGGAAGCATTTCATTTCACAGATGAAATGAATAATTACTTGAAGAACTGGAGAGGTTTTAATAGCTTATTCTAATCTTCTGCAGTCATGGGTTTTTCGATGCATTGTCCTAAATACTTTGAATATATCTGTGAGAAGTTGAAGTTTCAATATGTCTTTGCTTGTGATCCACCATTCTGGTGGATGAATGTCAGTAGTCTTCTTCAAACATTTTAGCAATTCAATTATACTAAGTTCTAGAGTAAGGGTAATACTTTTTGACTAAGTAGGAAAAAAAATGTTTGGAATGGTAAGAAACCAAGTTGCATGTAAATATGTTACATCATCTGATCTGTTTCTTTCTGTTTAATGTGGGATGTTGCAGATTGATGCTCTCCAGCTATTCGTGAAAAGACAGGTATATTGCATTAGCTTCTACAGAGTTGTTCTCAAGCTGTAACAAGCAGTGGAAGTTCAGGGAACCAAAAGATTCTGATTGTGGGGCGGATTATACTGACTCCTATATTTATACAGTGAACACAAGTTGGAGACATTGTTATCTATTTCCTTTGTATGAAGTTACCAATGGGGACAGAACTCACGAGAATATCTGTTAAAGATAATGATGAATTTCCATCAGTTACACCTGGCTTTGAGTCATATACATCTTTCTCACTGAAGAAGGTAGAAGACAATGAAAAAGAAAATGATAAAAACAAAACTAGTTGTTCAGATTCTGAATCATGGTCAACTATGGTGGGAAGTGAAGTTCAGGTTAGTGATACTGCAAAGGTTCCAAGTTCTCTTCGACAAAGACCATGGTTTAACTATGAACAATATGATAACAGTTCAGAGGAAGATTCTGATTGTGAATGGCTTGATCAAGTTAGTCTTATTTTCATTATATCCAAAAGCATTTCCTTAATGAGATCGTGTACTTCTGGGTATCATCTTATATATGAATGTAATTTGTAAATGCAGAATTTCTCTTCAAAATCTTGCCTTCCTAGGGGAGTCATCCGCGGATGTCCAGATTGCAGTTCTTGTCAAAGGGTTAGAAACATGCATGCCTAACATCTGTTTGTCTTATCTTCAGCCTTATTAACTGCATGAATCAACCCTAATGATGTTTTCTCGCTGTTATTATTAATATTATTATTGACTTAGCGAAGTTTTCTTACTGTGTGCCAACACAATAGAAGGCTGGTGCCTGTGGTGGCTTGGTTTACCATGACACTCAACTGCTTATTATTGCAATGACAACAAAGGAGCTGAACTTGTAATCTTCATATATATAATAGACGTCACTTAATAGGGAAAAAGCAAGAAAAGGTCTTCTGTTGTTGGGAAATACTTTTGCATGATGAGTGATTGATGTTTGAAGTCATGCGACAGGTTGTTGCCAGATGGCGAGCAGCAGATGCTTGCAGGCCAAATCTTGAGGATGCTCCTATCTTCTACCCAACTGAAGAGGTCTTTGATCAATTTTTGTGTCACGTTTTAATTCTCATCTGTTCCTGTCATTTAACCTTTTACTTCTTCAAGTTAGCTATAATTATATTGGGGAATCAGATCTTTGACTTGTTGATTACTTTTTCCAGGAGTTTCAAGATACTTTGAAGTATATAGCAAGCATTCGCTCCAGGGCTGAACCATACGGAATCTGTCGCATTGTTCCCCCTTTTTCTTGGAAACCTCCGTGTCCACTCAAGGAAAAAAGTATATGGGAAGGTTCTAAATTTACTACTCGTGTCCAGAGGATTGACAAACTTCAGAATCGTGATTCAATGAAAAAGATTTCGAGATATCATAGTAAAACGAAAAGGAAAAGGAAAAAATACACAAGAATGAGGGAGGAACCTGGAACTAATAGAGGGACAAATGCGGGATCTTTTGAGGCTGAATGGTTTGGGTTTGAACCTGGTCCAGAGTTTACCTTGGAAGTATTTCAGAGATATGCTGATGAATTCAAGGCCAGATACTTCAGAAAGATTGAGAATGTATCTCATTTGGGAGGTAATACCACCATGTCTGAAGGCACCTGGGAGCCTTCTGTGGAGAACATTGAGGGAGAATATTGGAGGATAGTTGAAAGACCTACGGAAGAGATTGAGGTTGCTTTTCTTATAATTATAATCTCAATATTTTACTGCTCCATGAAACTTTTACCTATTTATTGTTCTCCCTGTATGCCCCTTTGCTTATCTGTCATTTTGTATTTTCTTCTAGGTGCTTTATGGAGCTGATCTGGAAACTCTGGTTTTTGGGAGTGGTTTTCCTAGAAAGTCTGATGAAGTTGGTTCTGTTTTACATGATCAGTACATAAAATCTGGCTGGAATTTAAATAACTTTGCTAAGCTTCCTGGTTCTGTACTCTCTTATGAAAGCATTGATATATCTGGTATTTTGACGCCGTGGTTGGATATAGGAATGTGCTTTGCCTCCTTTTGTTGGGTAAGGACTACATGATTTCCTCATTCACCAGCATATATTTCCTGAGTCGTTACAATTCATGCTTGTAAGTTGTAACCCAGTAGAATCTCATGTATCTTTATCAGTATGTAGTTGCATGTGCACGTGTTTATGTTGTGTGCATGGAGCTTGTCTGTGTCCGTGTGCCTGGTTGAGAGATGGATTTGATATATTTGACATGTTGACCCGCATTCTTTTAGCATACTACATAAATCATTTTTCATGTGTTGTGTGTGTATGTGTGTTGTGAGAGAGAGAGAGATCTCTTAGCTAGCATCTTTAGTTGTTGTAGCTGCTAAATCTTTTCTTTATGGTTTAATTGTTGGGTACAGCATGTGGAAGATCACCGTTTATATTCATTAAATTACATGCATTGGGGTGCTCCAAAAGTGTGGTATGGTGTCCCTGGAAAAGATGCTTGCAGATTGGAAGAGGCCATGAGAAAGCATTTACCGGACCTTTTTGAAGAACAACCTGACTTGCTTCATAGGCTGGTGAGTGAAAGCTTTTGTGCCATTGCATAATATCATTTATTCAAGATGTTGCATATGGCCATGGGGTTCACATATTGGACTCTTGCTTCACATGCTGTCTGTTTTAATTTGGTCTCCTGGTTTGTTTCATCTGAAAGATAGGGAACAAAATTGAAGTACTTGTACTTGTTAAATTGGCAAGTAAGATTGCCCATTTATTTATTTTTAATTTTTTAATCTTTCATCTCTTTCTGTCCATATTTTTTAGCAGATGCTTTTCTTTATCTTTATCTGGAGATATATCTGTCTAATGCCTGAACTTGTAACCTTTTTCTTACAGGTTACACAGCTTTCTCCTACCATCTTGAAGTCTGAAGGAGTACCTGTCTATAGGTGTGTCCAGAACCCTGGAGAGTTTGTTCTTACATTCCCTCGAGCCTATAAATCTGGCTTCAACTGTGGCTTCAACTGTGCAGAGGTAGTTGATGTAGCTCCACTTGACTGGCTGCCCCATGGCCAGATTGCTATAGAGCTATACCGGGAGCAGGGACATAAGACTTGTATATCTCATGATAAACTTTTGCTTGGGGCTGCTAGGGAAGCAGTACGAGCATACTGGGAGCTTAATTTGCTCAAGAGGAATACTCCAGAAAATCTAAGATGGCAAAGTGTCTGTGGAAGGGATGGAGTTCTAACCAAAGCACTCAAGGTAAACCCTTCCACCAACTTGTAATTACACTACACAACTTTCTTATATGTGCCAAATATTGGAAAATTCTGATATATTCCCATTAGAAATTTCTTTTGGGGAAAAAATACTACCTTTGAATTTCAGTTCAAAATATTTGATATTTATTTTTGTGGGGAAAAAAGGTTCAAGGTATCAATCAAATTCAATACCTAATTAAGATGTGGATTCAACTCTGGCCATCCAAATGTTGTGGAGATGGTTATGTACGTTGTTATTAGGTGCTAAATGGAACCTTTTTATTTAATTTTGATGTTCATACCTTCCCTTTCTGACTTTCCTATGTTTTCTTCTCTAGACACGTGTTGAGAAGGAACGAGTATGGAGGGAGTTTCTGTGCAGTTCTTCACATATATTAAAAATGGAGAACAGTTTCGATGCCACAGGTGAAAAGGAATGCACTATTTGCTTTTTTGATTTACACCTATCTGCTGCTGGTTGCCATTGTTCACCAGATCGATATGCTTGCTTGGATCATGCAAAGCAGTTATGTTCATGTGCTTGGGATTTGAAATTCTTCCTCTTTCGTTACGATATTAGTGAATTAAATCTTCTTGTTGAGGCATTGGAAGGAAAATTACGTGCAGTATACAAATGGGCAAAATTAGATCTTGGACTGTCACCAACTTCTTATTGACATTGCATTCAATGTGAATAAGAAGTTGACGTTGCATTCATGAAACTTTTCTGATCACTGTGCATAAAGAGAGAGATGGCCTTGCATCCATCAGCTATTTCTATAGAAGATAATTTGATACATGTCCCAATAGAGAATCTGATAATTCAGCAAACGGCATTGATCAGAGCTATTTACAACAGAGGAAAGCACCAGAAGCCGTTTCCCATTTGAGTCATATGAAGGAATCATCTAATAGCTCAACACCTGCAAGTGAGATAGCTAATGGAAAGACTGGTTCCCTGAAAGAAGAATCTGTTATTTTCAGATCAAACTTGAAAACCCATTTGTCAATTGTCTCAAGAGAACACATGATATGCTTTATGCCTGCCTCTAGTTGAACATGGAGCAAATAAAAAAATTCTCTCTCTCTGTCTTTTTCTGTTTGGAACGATACATAACAACAGTAACTTTTATAAGACGGCAATCAGATACTCTCAAGTTTTATTTTTTGCATCATCACTGTCGTATAATACAGGCAGGAGCTATAGTTGTATAAAGTAACCAAGGGAAAATTGCACTTGATAGATCAAACTTTTGGTGACTGCAGAAACTTCTGTTTGATCTTGGCAACTAACTTGTTAATGAGGAGGCAGTGTGTCATTTATGACAAGATGCTGCTTCAGAGCATTCACCCATGAGAAAATTCTGGGTTTTTCTCTGGCCCAATAACCTCGGTATCAAAGGCCTCAGGAAAAGCTTTGTAGTTGCAAGCATTTGCTGCCACAACAATGTCAAGCAGTCCCAAGGTTTTGCCATTAAAGAAAGGGAATTGCTCAGGAAAATCTTTCTTGATCCCTTGTTCAAACACCCTAACCATTTCATTCATATCTTCAATTGCTTTCTTTCTCTTTCTCTCTTCTTTTGATTGGATGATGGGTAAGCTCCCTGGCATGACCTGATAACAAAACCAAACTTAATAAGTGTTCTATCCAAAATAATTAGAAAAAGAGAAAACAAAAATGACCACAAATTTGATAAGGCAGTCAAGTAAGAGAAAAGCACCTTTTGATCATAATAAGTAACCCAGAATCGGACTCTGGCTCTCTGATAAGGATCCTGAGGCAACAGTTTGGGGCTGTGATTCCAATTCTCAGCAATGTATTCTAAGATGACGAGAGTCGGCAATTGATCTGCCATTGTGCACAAGTACAGGAACCTTTTATGGACATGGTTGTAGTGTGTTTGTCAAATCTTCCTCAACGTATTTGTAGGGTATGCCCTTAACTAAGGGCTAATGCTACCCTGGTACAGTGGGCGCTAGACCATGTCCCAAACAGCACCACTTCTTCCAATTCCATTCTCTGGTTTCTTGATTATGGTTCATCTATCTGCTATTTATGGCCTTTTATACAAGTTAATTCCTAGGATCTTTTTGTCGAGTGGGGGATCAAAACTCAAAAGTATATACCGTCAAACAAAATATAAAACATTATCATTCTAAGTTTCTTAATAGAGAAATAGAGACCTGGAGAACAAGACTTATATCTATTTTCTTGGGCAGAAAGTTGATCGAGGTGAGGATAGGGAATAAATAAATAAATTATCTGTCTTTTGAGTGACATACTTAACTAAATTTAATAAAAATAATATGTTGCACATTATAACTTTATATTTTTACTTAGGTTTAAATATTATGTAGGTCCTTATAGTTTGGACAAATTTTGAATTAGATCTCTATAATTTTTTTTTTCTTTTGGTCCTTATAGTTTAAATTTTTTTAATTGGGTTCATGTTATCACCCATGATTATAATTTTGTCAGTTTAGTGTTAACATAACAAACGATTTGTCTATGTAATAATAAAAAGAAGTTGACGTGGTACTAAAGAGGCAATTTTTGTGTCATTATGATGCTATGTCAGTTTCTTTTAATATCACATAAACAATTTGTTTGTCATATCAGCACTAAACTGACGGATTTATAACTCAAGAATAAGGATTCATCAAATAAATTTTCAATTTGAATATTGTGTACAGCATACATTATAAACGATGGATGTTATTATATTCACATATTAGGATTTTGGATAAATGATACCTTTTTTTTTCTCCATATTTTATAATAACAAACAGAAAAATAATTCAACCAAATGAAGCTATGTTTGTTAATTCTTACAGTATGATAAATTTTGGAAGAGAAATATATCTTATTTTTTGTGTGGCTTAATATTGGTTAAAAAAAAATATGGGTTGTTTAGTCTTCAGGTCCTAGTGATTGAGCACTTTATATTTTATTATAGAAGTCTTACACTCAAATCATATTGAGAGTAGGTAGAGTTTAGAAGGGGATAGACTACTCTTGCGTGTAGCCTTCAATGAAAAAAATTAGGGTAGTCTATTGTCTTACATAGATATAATTTCTATTCGTTTCTAATGAGATTGAACAGAGCCTTCATGATGCATGGAGTACTTGACATTTAATCTTTAGGGTATCCTTTCATGAACTTCTTTTGTTGATGTACTATAAATTAATTCGTTATAAAGTATAGAAGCAAATCACTGATGAGGGAAATAATTGTTGTAGGTAAAAATATAAAATATATGGTTCTATTTGTAGCAGAAAATTTATATGGGAGCTGAGGGAGAAGGCTTTTGTGAATAAAATTTCTTATAATAATGTACTAGATCATTAAGAATATTCTAGACATGGAATAGTCAGTAACACAAATTTGAAATGGTCGGTGACGCCCATCATGTGTATGTGCACAATACAAGTTTGAAGGATCGTGTATGGCTGCTTTGTATTTCGCTTCTCAATCACGTTTTGCAACATTTGGAATCGCTTCAAAATTTCTATTCCACAAACACTTAGTTCACATTTTCTGTCTCAGTTACAAAACTCCAAACTCCTAACAAAAAAGTCTACATGCTAATGTAAATTGAACAGCTAAATTATAACTAGAAAGTCAGATTCATGACCTAGTAAAAGCCAGAAAAACAGTGGCTTTCTAATATTAAAATTTATAAATTGGACTAAGTATAGCACTTGGTTGTGGAGTAAGTTGAGGGCACATCACAAGGACAAGAAGTGTCCCAAAGTAGATTTGACTTCCATGCTTCCCCAATGTTCAAAGGCAAAGTGAATGGAAACCCAATAGATCGAACTGTCTCCAACTCTTGCTCATCTCCACGAGGCACATTCATATTAGGAATCTTCACCATTGCATTATCATCTACATTGCCAAGTGTCCCTTGCATCTCACGTAATAAAGACATAGGAGAACCATTATGACCATGCTCTTGAAACCCACCAAAGTTCATACCCTCTGAGGCCTTACCAAAATCTCCTAGCATAGAAGATGACATATTCAACAACATGGAAGGAACATCCACTGAGGATTTGGCTGTAGTAGTACAAGTTTCAAGGGGAGATGAAAACATTAAGCTAGTGGTAAGGTCACCATTTGAAATAGGCAATTGATCAAAGGGTTTATAAAGCAATGGATTAATAATGGGTTTGTAAGAACCAATATCTAAGCCACAAAAAGGGCTATTAGTAGTGGTTAAGTATTGTATGTCACTGTGGTTAGTATAAAACTGGCTGGTTAAGCCAGTTTTCTTTGTCAATGGCTCTGAACAAAACTGAGGACTATCTTCATCTTTGGTTAGCAAATCAGAGGTGTTTGTTTCAGGTAAAGGAGAGACCCAAGAGTGAGAAAGAGCCCTTTGAGCTGTAGAATTAGTTTTCTTGAATATCCTGCATATCGCCCATGAATCCTGCATTATTCAAAGTTCACAAGCATCTTAAAGTTAGTCTATGGGAATATATCGAGTCATAAATGAACATAAACGTTTAAGTTTTTAGAAGTTTTATTTTACATTAGCTGGAATGGTCTTGTCTATGTACTTCTTTGGTGAAGATGAGTCTATGAGAGAAGGTAAGCGGAACTCGTGCATCATCCAATCAGTTTTGACTCCTTTGGCAGCTCTACCTTTGTAGAAAACAAGGGATTTCTTCAACCCAATGCACTTTGAACCCTCAGAGGAGTAAATAGGCCTATCGGTTCCTGTGGCTTTCCAGAACCCAGCTCCTGTTACCCTATTAGGCCTTGCACTGTTTCTGTATTTTCTGTCTCTTGGACAGTAAAAATACCACTCTTTCTCTCCTGTAGTGGCCAACTCTGTAAACAACATCATAAACATAAAAGCAACTTGTTAGATCCCTCCAAACACTTTGCACAGTAAAAAGTTCTGAACTATAAGGAGTAATATAGAAAGTGCTTTATTGCAAGAGCTTTTACATATATGTATGAAGCAAGAAAAAGTGTGGCTTACTTGGAAGATCCCACGGATCATATTTGTAGATATCAAGCTGCTTGATGATCTCAATAGACAGAGGCCTTTGCTGAATCTTTCTTCTAAGATAAAACCCAACAAGCTCCTCATCAGTTGGATGAAACCTAAACCCTGGTAGCATAACCTCATCAAGTTTCTCACTATCATTTCTCTCATCCATATCTTAACCTATTCTTCTATTCTAGAAACTCTAACCTCTTCAATATGGAAAAAAAGAGAGCAACCCTTTTGGCTCCTGAATATTCTAAGCAAAACCCAGAAATTTACAAGCGAGTGGAAGCTGCTTCTTGAGGAAAGTTTAAAGCTTTTTGAAGCAAACCCTAAAAGAACATGAACTGAAGAGAAGAGTTGAAAGACAAAGAAGAGGAAGTTTGAGAGTGAAGATTTCACTTAATTTGAAAGCATTATATGCTTCCTGAGAAGGGGTCTGCCTCCGAATCTTTAGCCGCCTTTTCTGGTGACTTTTAAAGCAGTGTGTGTTTTGCGAGGATCACGTAGCTACCTTGGTTCATATACAGAAGAAGCTGAAGGCAAAGCTCTTAAAAGAGAACAACTACCAAGGAAGAAAAAAAACCACTAAGTCAAGAGAATAGATTTTTTCTTTCTTAGCAGAGTACTCTACTTTCTTAATTATACCTTAACAAATCAATTTTCATCATTTGTTTAATAACCCAAAAGGTGGAATCTCAATAAACCCCAAAATTAGCAGCTTCTGGGGATTATGAAACGGTATTTAATTACCCTTTTAACATATTAATCTCATGAAAGTTTTGTTATATCCACTACAAGCCAAGACAAAGCAGAGTTCCAAGTGAGTAATTTTTAAATGGGTGAAGTGTCTGAAACTTTGAAGTATCATTTGGAAACGTGGACCTGAAACAGATTCCAAAACAGGGCTCAAATTTTATATTGCAACCGCAAATTCCAGTTAGACCCACTTAGGATTATACTACTGATTTGAAGGTTTCTCAGAATCCGAAAATCCCGTTTCTATTCCATTCCCAGAGCTTCTATTCCACTGATTTTGTCAGATTGAATCAGTTTAATAATAAGCATTTATGTTATGTTAATGTCAAATTTCAGATAACAACAACCGGACGTGTGATCAAAGTCAAATATGGTTGAAGGGACCTCTTCCCCTTATTGGAACATTGTATTCATTTTCACTAAAACAATTTCTTTATTGCCCACCAATGCATATAACATCTGATTAATTAAAAACCTGTTGTGATGCCTTTCAGGGGTATTTGACCTTCTTTCACCCTTCTTTTCTAGAAGACTAATTAATTCAACCTTTTCCTAGTTTTCTCACTAACATTGTTTCTTGCCCTTAATTTTGACTTACAGTAACCTTTTCTCACTAACCTGCTTGCACTACTTGACAAAGAAAAATTCAAAGTTCAAATCCTTAATTTTCTCACTAAACTTTCTAGTTTGCTAGGAAATGATAAACCTGCATGCACTACTTGACAAAGAACCATAAAATTCAAAGTTCAAATGAAATGAAAAATTAGAAAAGAAAAATGTTACTCACATAATAATTTGTGCATTTAATTTCATTTGAAGTTAACAAAATAAAACGTTCAAGTCGACTCATATAAGCAAAAGCCCTATCAAGTACTAACTCAACTTAAAAGACGTAGAGATAACATTTTTGTAAGTATTTGCAGCCCAAATAAGCGTCCATCATATTATATGTACTTACAAAATATATTATGCATTCGACTCATCTAAGCGAAAGCCTATCAAGTACTAATTCAACAAAGACGTAGAAATGACCTTTTTGTAAGTATTTGCAGCCCAAATAGACATCCATCATATTATATGTACTTACAGAATATGTTATGCATATGTGTATTTATAAGTAGTGGAAATGGGTGTTTTGGTAATAGAAGTAGTGAGTGAAAGGCAAAATCCTCTATTTTTGTAGGCATTGGAAATACAAAAGTACGAAATTTCTCAATTTCTTGCTTTAATAAAACCAAAATAGGTTTCAACAATGAAACTCAAAAAGGGTCTAAATTTCCTACAAGACCCTCAATCTAAAACTACATAGATTTTATCGCTTTTTTGGCACTTAACTTCGCTAAATATGTCTAGTGGTTGGATGGCAAGAAGCGTACCACTAATTAATGGAGAAGTTCACTGAGTCAAATACCAAACTTGGGACTCCAAATTCAGTGAAGGTCCCAAAATCCAGCCCTCGGTTGGAACCATTTTTGTCTGTTTTTTGACCTAGGGTTTGCTTCCCAAGCGTGCAACCAAAGTTTTGAAACTTAGTCAAACTCTCCAAACCCAGCCATCTATACCTCTTTCTATGCAAAACACACCTACCCTTTCAAAAGCATTCAATTAATTTCCAAAGTTCAGTTAGTAAATTTTCATGAATAACACAAGGGAATTCATGACGACAATAAGGACGTTTGCCTTATTGGTGATGACGATTTGTGGGTTCACTTCAACAAGTTACAAAAATGGAGGCACCTTAGCCAATAAATTGGTTTGCTTTGTGTTTCATCACTTTCTCGAGAGATACTCCAAGCAAAATTTCAAGTATTGGTGGGAAAACGAATAAGAATAATATTATATGCCAAAAAAAAAATCAATTGTACATTTTATATATAATTGGCAAAAGCTGAACTTCGCCCAATAAAAGAATTTAAATATATGTGTGAATGACTTGTTAGTCGAGTGACACATCCTTTAATCATAAAAACTAAATAGTTGATATCAAAGATTCTATTTTATCTATGTCTTTTCCTCTCGCTTCCTAAGCATATTGTGCTCCCTTACAACAACAACAACAACAAAAATAACTTAAACGAGAACTAATTATGTAGTTCACTTTCAAAATATTTATCATCCAACTTCATCTGTATGCTCATCACCAAAAAGAAACAGAGTTTGCTGGCTCTCAATGCTAATTGGGTGTGTATTTCATATGTGCATCTTCAATTCTATTGAGATTTGAAAACATAGATCTCTGCAAGCAGTTGGAGGGAACTGGGCTCCTTTGTTGATGACGATGTGGTGTATATATAGAGGCGAAGAATACCTAAGAATTTTCAACTCTTATGTTGGGCATATAGAACTATCTGAATGACTGTTGCAAAGCTGTTTTTCTCACAGTATATGTAAATCTTTTTTGTCATAACTGCTTTTTCTCACTAAAATCAACCAAGTTATCATCTGTTACTAGAGTTTAGAAGATATGTTGTAACGTACAACTACACTCCCCTTATTTTGATTTGATTTTCCATATTCTATAAAATTACCTAATCTACCATTCTTCTAGCTCACTCAACACTAGTACTGACATCAGTATCTCTAGGGTCTATCAGTTTTTACTAATCCAAAAGCTACCTTCACATGACTTGGCTCCAATAAAGGAAGTCATGACTCTACTACATGGTTCAAATGTGTTCTACAAGATACCCACAACAATCTCTTCATATGCTCTTTATTAAACATAAATAAATCATGCTTACTAATAATTTAATATCTCTTCTTTTTTCTGATAGTAACTTAATATCTCGTGGATGTGTGCTTTGGTTCTTGTGTAATAACAGTCAAACATTCATCAGGCACAGTGTGATTCAACATCAATACCTTTCCAGCTTGATTTCCTGGATTGATACACTCCATGTGACAGTTCTCAGCATGAAAATTAACATAGCCGATACAAAACTTCCTTATCATAAAAATTGTATTGAATCAGAATCTGCTAAAAATGTCAAAGCTCATCGCACAATTGAATTTCCATGATCAGATAATCAATTTCTAGTTCTTCACTGACTCAACCAACAATCAAACTATCTTTTACAATAAGGAAAGGGAGCATAGTGTTATGCGAAGAAATTTATCTGTATTCTGTACATGCTCCATATCTGTGCAGAAAAGAGAAAATGCTCCCATCAAGTCCGCAACAATTCTCTAATATCGTATCCTTGAAGCTATCCAAATAAACGGGAGAAGAATCAGTGTTAGCACTGAATGAAAAATTCACTCAGTAAAGTACTCACAGTATTTGTATAACAAGACTAACTGTGAGCCACACTAAGCATATTCATCTCTCCATGGACTTATATAAATTTACCTGAAGAAAAGTAAGAAGTAATATTACTCCTGAGTTCCAGAAAGCATGTATAGTGATGGGAGTCAGAAGGTTGCGAGTGTGAGCATATGAAAACCCCAAAGCAGTCCCTAGATAGGTCACCAAACTCTGTTATTTTCTTCACAGTAGATGGAGGAACAATTGCAGCTTAAAATGTTCAACAAATTGCTTCTTTTCATTTTGTTTACCTTGGTTCTAATATGAACTCAGAAAATATGAAGGGAACAACTGTATGTTCTCCATCTATCCAACAAAATTCTAAATAAAATTCTCAATTGCCAGTTCTCAAGATCTTTTATCTTGTATTTACAAAAAGTAATACCTAGAACAAATAGCTGTGGAAATTCTCCAGGAGTGAGATGGGCAAGGGCAAATACAGCAGCACTAATGATGACAGCAACTGGTGTAGGAACCCTGCAGTTAGATTAAGCAAACATGAGAGAGTATTTACCAGTAACATGCTTTCAACTGGTTTTTCTCTTCTCACCTCTCATGGTAAAATTATCTGCTTATTTTCTACTGCCTCCAATTCATTCCATAATCATACCAATTCCAAAACCTTGATAGTAATAGCAAAACATTTGTAAATGAGCAGCAGTCGATGGAGTTCTGAATATACTTTCTCTAAAAGATAAACTGACTACATAATAACAAAAGCTACACTAATTAAACCTTTTCTGTCCAAATATCCAGTTATTTATTATTCAATTTAAAAGAAATGCCTCATTTATAAGGGAAGCCAAAGTTTCTGTAACCAACATACTTAATTGTAATATATGGAAATACAAGTTAAAGGGGAAAAAAGTCTATTTCAGAAATCAAGGGGAACAAAAGAAAAAAGAAACAAAAAGAAAGCAAGCAATACCACTTAGTCAAGGATGCCATAAAAAAGCCTCGAAATACAGTCTCCTCAAGAAGTGGAGCAAGGACACCAGTGATGCCCACCAAGCAAGCAGTGCTACAATGAAACTAAACACAATCAGTTCACTCATGAATCTGAGAAAGATAATCTAAATGGAAATTTCATATAATATTACAGTCAGAACATCTATAAATAGGAAATTTTTTCTCTAAATACCTGACATTTGAGGATCCAATTAATGGGAGCAAACGAACTAGAGCATCAGTCTGAAAAGCAGGTTACAGAAACTAATAAGGGATCCTCAGCATAATCGGAAACGCAACAAAAATTGAATGTTAATCATCCTATCTTTGATAGGATATTGACCAAGTCAATTTCTTGACACTTATTGAACAGAACAAAAGTAATTTAAACTTGTGAAGGCAGAACACTTCCACTATTCTAGGTGAGAATAGTAGATTCACACTCAGCATTCACTAAAGCTGATCTGACTTAGTAAGCTGGCAAGACTCATGCAAAGATGACAAAATATTACCTATGTCTTGAAGAAAAAAATTAGCATCTGTGGATTAAGTACTTATACAATGTGAGTGGTCGTGTTCCTAAATGCCATTCTTCAAAATTATGGTGTAAATAATCTAATAATTACATCTGAATCTGCCACAAAGAAGTAGATTATGAAAATCTTAAAATCAATGATAACCTCTCTTTTTGGGGTTTCACCATTAGAGAAGGACAGGGCAGCTCCTGTCAATGCAATAGTAATAATGGCACCAAGAAGGCCAACTCCTGCCCACAACAGCCATCCTTTTTGAAGGTTGAAAGGTTCCCTCAAATCTGAAACATTTATTTTATCATTAAATACAAAGAAGCGCAACAGATTCCAATTTTCCTATATATAAGCTAATTATAAACGGAAAATATGACTAAAATGAGCTTTAAACCATTAAGTTGCAACTATAAGCCTATAGCCACACAGAGAAGGTATGTTATTACATCCTCAGAGGCACAAACTGGTTGGCATTAACAGCAGTAAACATTATAAAATTAATTGAAAATGTACTAATAATTCATTGACACAAAAATCTTTTAAATGATAAATATGAAAACCTTTTACCTGTACCCTAGATAAATATGAACAGCTTTTAAATGATCATACCAAATTTGAAGAAGTCCTCCGGGAGTGGCTGGTATGTGTTGACAATACCATATAGAACTCCAAGTACAGCGGCAGTTGTGATGCTGCAAAATAATGGGAGAAAATGAGGTGCACAAACCAGAATTATTTGCATTTTGTCTTCACAATCAGGAAAAAAAAAATCAAAATAATTTTTAGGTATGGAGGTAAGGACATGGAAAACTCAAAATCAACAAGAAAATGGCATATTATGCGTCTTAGATGCTAGATGAATCTATACTTCCAAACATAAGGCAACTGCTCAGTTAGACAAAGGCCAAAAGTTAAAAACAAATGTTAAAAGCAATCATTCGGAGATAGACATGGAAGGTAAAAGTCTTGAACCGGAAAACAATGAGAAAATAAAGAAGTCAAAGACAGCCAAANACTCAAAATCAACAAGAAAATGGCATATCTATACTTCCAAACATAAGGCAACTGCTCAGTTAGACAAAGGCCAAAAGTTAAAAACAAATGTTAAAAGCAATCATTCGGAGATAGACATGGAAGGTAAAAGTCTTGAACAGGAAAACAATGAGAAAATAAAGAAGTCAAAGACAGCCAAAACTTATGCATATCTACCTCTGCCATTGGTATATTCAATAAAGCTATCAGATGTAAGTGTGATAAGAAAATGTCAGCATTGCCTATTCTTAATTATGACCAAACCAAGACAAGCCAGAATCATAGTTAGTGGGAGTTATTTTGCAATTTGCCAAACAGCTTCCAGTAGTACAATTAATATGGCAAGGGACTAAAAGAATGTCATGTGTACCTCTGGTCCACAAAAAGGATTTCGGCCTTCTCATCTAAACTTAGCTCTTCAAATCGAATCCCTAGATATGGTATAGCTGTTGCCTCAAGCAAACCTGACAACACAAAACTGCCTGGGAAATAGTTAATAACTCCAAGTCCAAAACAATTAGCCAATTAGAATATGCAAAGACTAGTTAAGGCATTAAAACACGTTCATGGCATAGGCTATAACATTCAACAATATATTTCCCTCCAGATAGAAGTGAACATAGCTTTGCATTATTTGACATGTAATACGAAAAAAAAGCCAAGGAAAAGACACCTTAATCCACAAGCAAGAGACAACAAGGAAGCTGTTTGCCATTCCCAAGGTACTTCCCATCGCCTGAGAATAGGCCATACCAATCCAGATTCCTGAGAAGAGAACAATACAAGTGACCCATACAACCTCTTTTCATATATTCTTGGAAACAAAAAAAACACCAGAAAGACCTCTTCCTCACTGAAATGGCTCCAAAAAGTTCACTCATACAAAAGGACCACCATATGGTTAATCACTGTAAAAGTGGTAGTTACCAAATAGCCATATTAAATTTGATTTTTCTTCCTCTTTGGTGAGGCATTCATCCTTTAATTAATTTACTTCTAGTAAGAATCTTTGTATCACAAGGTACATTGAAGCAATAGTTTTACTCCCACACAAATTCAATGGCAACAAATAAAACATCGCTAGTACTATTTATGATAAGAACAACCCCCATGACAATCATAAATTGAAACTTAAGAGTTCATTTGCCGATAAATGAAAATGGTTAGGAGAAAACCACCACCTTTTTTCACTTAACTAAACCTGGTTCTTTTTTTCATTTTCTTTTTCTCATTTCTCTTAACACCTCAGCATCAAAATAGGGGGTAATGGCCAAAATTGAGGAAAAGTAAGAAAAATAATAAGTAAGAAGTAGCCGGGGGCAAAAGCAGGTACCTTGTCGTCGAATTTGTTTTCAGACTTCTCTCCAGCATTGAAGAAGCAAATTGAACGAAGACCTCTATTTGAACTGAAATTCAGCCCTGTATAACCCAACTTGGAGTTTGACTGGAACGACGAGAGGCACGGGAGGAACAAGCTTCTACGGCTACTGAGAAGAAATGGTTGGTTTCGGTTTGCCAAGGTTTTAGACGAAGATAGCTTCTGGGAATCGAAGAAGCCGTAAGCTGATGATGAAACCAGAGAAGTGAATACCATTGAAACCATAATTTAGAGCTTGGATTTGGAATATGAAGTTGATTTTGAACAAAACTTTCAATGCTATTACTTTCTCCAGAAGGTGATAAGGCTCCGGGGAAGGTAAACCTTCAGTTTTATAAAGCTGAATAAAACGGTAGACTACAAAATGGTAGCAAAAATATACTGAGAGAATTATTCATGAATTTTAGTATTTTTTTTTTTAAAAAAAATTGTCATTTGCTTATAGAGTGGTTATTTTATGTTTTTTAATCGCTATTGTGAGCAATCAAGGAAAAATCACTGGTAAAAAGACACAAGCAAGAAAATGGTCATTGTAACCAAGGACTTTGATGACTAATGCTAAGAGTGTGCTCCTAACTAGTTATTATTAGGGTGTTTATTCATAATAACTATGGTGTGGACTTGAAAGCTGAGCTTATGGCAATTCGAAATGGACTCAGCTGGTGTTGGGATCATGGTGCGGAAAATCTAATTTGTGAAACTGATTCACTTGAAGTAGTCAATTCGATTATGGATGCTGAGTGTGGGTTTCATAAATATGGTTGTCTTATTAGTGATATCCAGAGTATTTTGGAAAGAAATTGGCAAGTGTCAGTTACTCAAGTGCTTCGCGAGGCTAATCAAGTTGCTGATTTTTTAACAAAACATGATGCAAAAGGGCAAGTTAATTAAGAAGATATTCAATAACCCCATGCAAAGATTTCTCTTAACATATAGTCTATTTGTGAATTTCTTTAGATTGTTGTTTCTTTTTCCTTTTTCTTCTGTAACCAAAAAAAAAAATAACTATTTATAATATATATGGCTTGACTAGTGCTTATCAACAGTCATTGCATATTTACTGACAAATACAGATGATTAGGGCAATTTTAAACTAGGTAAAAACTTACTCTGAATTATTTTCTTCCAAGAACATATGAATATTTCTCTCAAATATATTTGACATATTTATTTGTGCTCCTCAATGAGTGATAATGGTTAGGAGAAAACCACCAGCAATTGTAGAGTACACATAATTTATTTATATAAAATGATTTAAGATATTCTGAAGATTGAAAATAAAAGAAGTGAAAAGGAAGGGTTCATGTGGATCCAGGCAAGGGATTTAGGAAAAATGGAAAGTGAATAATGTGACCCAAAAAGGAGATGGTGGAGTGCAACTTTAAAGTGAGCCCAAATCTATCACTACCCTATGTATACACTTGTGTTATGTGTTAATAACTAATGGTCTGCAACTTTTGTGGGTAAATTTCAGTCAGTTGCTGGCCCTCAGTTTCTGGAAAAGAAACTTCTGTTAGCATTGAATATAAAAAGCTATAGCATTTTTGGATCTGCAAAACCTCTTCCACACCTGCAAGAAGCACCATCTTCTGATTGATAACTCAAACCGCAGGTATACAAATTTAGTCATATATATCCTTTTTGAGTGCTAATTTATGCAGTGTTATTTTCTATTAGCATTTTTTTTTTTCTGAATGACTATCATGTGTTTGGTAGAGGTTCAATGGAATTTGTTGTTCCAAAAACAGAATCCTCTGTATTCTTTCTCATTTCAGTGCGTTTTTCTCCTTGGATTTTCTCTTTATTTACCTACTCGAAATTGACTCAACTTGACCTTTGGAGTTTAAGTATCCTCAATCCGGCCCTTAATTCACTTATGCTCATTGTGCAAATAAGACTTTGAACTTAAACCGACCTGAATCTAACCATCTGACTTGAGTTTGGTCACCTGACCTAATTTTCTCAATCTCAACACAGACATTGTTAATTTTCAATTGCAGGTTGTGAACGTCATACCTTTAAAAGCAAGCAATTGGGACAACTGCAGGTTGTGAACATCATACCTTTAAAAGCAAGCAATCGTCCCAAATATTCTCAGAGAACTCGGTTGATCATAGAAAATTACCAAGTTGTGTACTTTNAATTGACTCAACTTGACCTTTGGAATTTAAGTATCCTCAATCCGGCCCTTAATTCACTTATGCTCATTGTGCAAATAAGATTTTGAACTTAAACCGACCTAAATCTAACCATCTGACTTGAGTTTGGTCACCTGACCTAATTTTCTCAATCTCAACACAGACATTGTTAATTTTCAATTGCAGGTTGTGAACGTCATACCTTTAAAAGCAAGCAATTGGGACAACTGCAGGTTGTGAACATCATACCTTTAAAAGCAAGCAATCGTCCCAAATATTCTCAGAGAACTCGGTTGATCATAGAAAATTACCAAGTTGTGTACTTTATTTTCCTCTTCTTGACTTGGAGCTCCTATGATACCTTTTGCTCCTAAAAAAAAGTCATCTTGTCCCTTCTTGGGGAGATGTTCTTTATCGTTATTAGACCCAATCTCCTCAATTGGTTAACTAGTGATGTCTGTGGACTCCGTCTTTCATTTTCTCCCACGAACTTCTGAGGGGTGCAATGAAAATGACTGACTATGTAATACATATAATTATAAACACTTGGGTGAAGAAAAACAAAAAGAGATACATAGCTGAATTAAACTAAAATAAACGAATTTGTCAAACACTTGCCAATGGACTCATCTACTTTCCATTTTGTCACCTTTGAGCTGCTTCCTTCTCACACAGATCCCTTGTCCCATTGACAAATGTAGCACCAAACGCGGTTCCATTATTGTGGTTGATAAGTTGGTCTTCCTCTAATTTAGGTTTATTTGCATTTTCCTTTTGAATCTTAGTTCATGTTTCTATTCTATTGATAGCTGACCTTTTCACTTATCTCTTTCGTAGTTCTTTCTATTTTTTTTTTTTTAATCCCATGCTCCTTGGTCAAATGAATTATAAAAATCTACTTCTTTTTTTTGGTTACTTATAAAAATCTAGTTCAATCTTTCATCAGATATTTTAAGCATCTTGATCAGATCTAAATCTAGCAATCAATACCAACCAACTCATCCACTTATTTCACAAACGCGTTTTTATTATAATAATTAAAATAATTTACAATTTTCTAAGCAAGTTGCATTCATTTCTTCTCTCTTAAGATTTAAGTTTTTCTACTTACAACTATAATTTTTCTTTTATATCTTGAATTCAATTAGATGTACTTCAAATTTTTTATAAGGTTCAAATTATCTACACTTCTAAGCATCAAGTTGGAGTATTTATCCAAAATAATAAATTTTAGAAGCCTATTTAAATTATTTTGCTAATAATTAAGATTTGTGAAGTTGAAAGGCGAACTTAATCCAACTAAAATAATTTTTAATTTTTTTGGTACATAAAAATTTAAGATAAAAGAAAATTATTTTTATTTTAAAGTCAGAATAAGAATTTACAATAATATTTTATGGATTGTTTATTAAAAAAGAATTGATAAAAATAAAATAAATTTTTTTTTTTAGTTTTCCATCAGTTTCGAGCCGGGAAGAACTACAATGACAGTAAAACTCTTTCAACAGACACAGCTGCATACTCAAGACCTCAAACCAAAACCCTTATAAACAAAATATTTTGATGTTTATTAAATAAACCGATCAACCAAAACCTTTGATGGCAAAAGCTGAGCTAACATATAAAATAGTAAAATACAACCACGTTGGCGTCATGTTAGTGCTCTGTCGGTGGCGGTGGTCCAAGGAATCTGCTTGTTAAGCACCACATATTGTTTAATCATGGATATAAATTTACTGTCAACGCAAAAAAAAATAAAAATAAAAATAAAAATAAATATGTATATATATATATATATATATATATATATATTTTTTTTTTTTTTTT